>CM026068.1:5587500-5975000 GCA_014839685.1 Anableps anableps | reverse complement strand
CTAAAATGGCAATTACAGTGGTAACATTTTTGGAGTACGTCCCATGGTAGTTTTGCCCATTGTTTTTTTTGCAAATTAACTCAATTAATGTTCAAATAACTATCCAGTCTGACAGAGCTTAACACCTAAATAGCTGTGTGTTCAGGGTTGCCATTCTTCTAGACAACCACTTCAATGTAGTCTCAAGTCTTTCCCAGTGTCTAACATTTTCTCTTTAGGAACTGCCCTGTAATTAGCTCCATCCATTTCTCTGTCAAATTTGACCAACTTCACTGTTTGTGCTGAACAAAACAAAAACAAAACAAACAAAAACACATTTCCACAGTTTAATCCTGGGGATGGGGTGTTCAGGGTAATCCATCCATTTCCGGTGCAGGGTGATGCACAGTGTTAACTTTCTGCCAGTGTTTTTCATGTAGTCCAGAAAAAGGTTAATTTTGATCTCATCTCCCTTCTTCCACATGTTCATGGCCCCCCAAGGCTTATGGCAAACTGCAAATATGACCTATATGACATTCTTTACAACTAATTTCTTTGTGCTTCTTTTGCAATGGAGGATATAATTGTGGAGCATATGAAATACTGTAGTTCTATGGTCGACTGATTCTCCAACCTGAGTTGTGCATTTTGCATCTCTTCCAGAGTTATCATGGGCTTCTCTGCTGCTTTTCTGACTAATGCTTTCCTTGATCAACCTGCCATTTTAAGTGGATGGCCAAACTCAGTTTTAACATCATGGGTTGATTATTTTTTTATAACCTATTATATTTGTTTTGGACTCTTCATACTTGACATTGCTATTGTGTTCCTTGGTCTTAATGATGCTGTTTTTTCTCTAATGTTGTCAAACAAGCATTTGAAACCTTAACCAAACAGCTTTATTTATAAGGAGTTTTAATGGCATACT
This sequence comes from Anableps anableps, assembly GCA_014839685.1. NCBI lineage: Eukaryota > Metazoa > Chordata > Actinopteri > Cyprinodontiformes > Anablepidae > Anableps > Anableps anableps. Next base: position 5,974,093 of record CM026068.1, on the reverse strand, counting down.
TCTGAAGGCAGTTGTTTGCACTGGATTATGTTTCGGGGTATCAGATTAAAGGGGGCTAAATAGAAACATATGCCTCACTTTTTTACGCATCCTTTTGATTATACTTCATGTTAATGACTGCTTTATTTTGGTCTATCATATAAAATCCCAATAAAATACCTTGAGGTTTGTGACTTTAATGTACCAAAATGGGTGGAAAAATAACTAAAAATAGTTACCGCCATGTTTTACAGTTAATAGCATGAATAAAGAAAGCAACATTACTTAATTAGTTTCAAATTTAAGACAACAACTGAACAGCATAACCTTGCAGAAAAATACAGAACTGCATTTTGGTTTTATGGTGGCCAAAAAAAGAAAAATAATATGCTCTATTTCTAGCACACTCATACTTCCACAACTACACTTCGTTCCTCCTCAAATGAGCTTTTCACCTTTAATTATCTAATGTCTGGCTTGGTTAGGAGTGAAGACGATGTTACACACAGCCATTAACACAAAAAACCTGTTTGAAGAAAACAAATGCCTCCTGCCTCTCTTTCTGAAGTTCGTTTAACAATGTCCTCGAGCCACCATTTTCCAATGTGTGAGGAAGTGCCGGCAAACAAGACATCCATCAAATTGACAGACAAAACAAATTACAAGGCAAACTGAACCTTAATGTGTCACCATAGCTAATGGTGTCAAGGCTGGTTGGCAGTAGACCCAGACACTCGCATGCTGCTGCTGTCACACTCTTTACAGCCTTGTTCTCCAGCTCCCAAAACATCTCATTGAGGAGAAAAGAAAAGTTACCTTTTGATAGCACTCATGCACACTATTGACAGTGGATCAAATCAATATCACAAAGTCAATTAAACTGCAGAAAGTCAGAACATGAGGCTTTCATAGGTATGATCTATCTATATTGTCAGTGGTACTCTAAGTAAGATTATTCTTTAAATGAGTGATGCAGTCTCTCTAAAGCCAATAAAAGTGTAATTACATGCCTTGGGATTTGGTGACAAAGCCTGCACTGGTGACAGCTATCTGAAAATGAGGAAAAAAGGATTACCTTCCCCTCTTCATCTAGCTTTGGCAATGATCACCTCTCCTCAGGGGTCACCTTGGACGTAACGCCACAGTTTACCAGTCATTAAACTCTTAATCCAGTCTCTGTGTGCACACCTTCATCTCATCTTTCAAAGCATACATGACCTTTTATTCATACCTCTCCACCACTGCATCATGACCACCCATTTCAACAAAAACTTAAGGTGGGAGACCTCTGCAGGAGCATTTATGACACAGATGAAAACACAGATGGAGGCTCACAGTACAACAGATTTTTCTCATTTCATACATGATATCATCTTAAATAGAAATGAATGTGACAGGAAAAACAATTTCCTGCCAGTTATAGTGTTTCACACTCATTGTCTTTGGGTCAGCATTAGACAACTAGTTTTGGTCTTGGCAGGAAATCGTGCTTTGAAACCTCAGCAGAGGATCTGAGGGAAGATCTCAGAAACTACTTGTTAATACCTGTAGAGCTACATTTGCAAAGCAAAACCATTTCATGTTGAGATAAAAAGATTTTCCATGCAAGGTCAATGGAAAATGATAAACTGGACAATAAACACTCTAAACAACAGCACAAAAGTGCACATAGGCATAATGCTGCATCAGCTATAGCTGTACAATGGCAGTCTTAAAAGTAACACCACCTGCCAAATGAAAAATCTGAAAAGTGTGGCTAGGATTTATATTGAGCCCACCTGTATGTATACTTTGTAAAACCACATTTGTCTGCAATTAAAAATGCATGTCCTTTGGTATGTCTCTACCATGTTTGCACATCTAGGACTGAATTTGTGAAACTCTGCTTTAGTGTCAAGTTTTTTGCCTCCTCTACCAGATTTTCTGACAGGCTTGCTCTGTATGTTGCTCCATCCATTTTTCCCATCATGTCTGAACATTACATTAACCAACAACTCTTCCCTGGTCCCTGCTAAAAGGACCAGGGTGTGTTTCTTGCTCTTCATAATGTGGTTTGTTCATGGCCTTCACAAAACAGTTGAATTTATACTGAGATTATGATTAAACTGATGGAATGTATTTATCAAATCAGTCACTTCTGAAGGCAATTGTTGAGATTGTGTTTAATTTAATGGTGTCACAGTAAATGGGAGTGGTATTTCAAATTTGCTTCCATACAGCAGTATAAATCAGACTTTACACCAGAACAGAAATTTTATTAGGCTGGTATTGAATAATCCTTACATAGTTTGGCCTGATATGCAAACGTGCTTTCTGTCTAATTTTAGGTCTTAATAACAAAAACTGCCATGAGATACTTTGTCTCAGAGCATCAAATGATTTTAAGAAGCCTGGAACTGTGCATGACACACCTCACTGGCTTTAGTAAGTTTCAAAAATGACTTCATGTGTCTGCTCTGTCAGCGCGACTGAAAATGGAACGCTGTAACCTGAAGTTCACTTAAAGGGGTACCTCAATAATGGCAAGTCACTGATAATACTGTCATATTCAAACTTGACCGATAAGGCAGCTGTGATTTTAATCAATCGATCTTAATAATGAGGAACAGGAAGTTAATCCATTGTTATGCATTATTCAGCGGTAAATTAAGGTCTTTGGGGTTAATTAACTAGTGGGCTAAGGATAACGTTAATAATGCAGCACTAATATAGGGCAAGTAATAACACACCAGGGAACACCCTATCTTAACTGCAGCTTTGAGCTCTTGTTTAAGAAGGACAGCAGATTTAGTCTGACAATTATGATTTTTAGCATCTTCTTTTACACATTAAAGGGCCAGATTCAGCTGGATTTAAAATAAGGATTGTAACTGTAATGACAATCTGCTCTTTAAAAGTAAAATAAATAAAATCTGTTAAGTTTAATGTTTTTAGCTGCTTCCTTAAAAGTATTAAAGATAACACAGTCCAACAGACAAAAAAGTAGACACTTTCCTTCCCAGTTTAAATAAGCAAGATGTCAATTAGTCGTTTAGTTGCAAATTTAAAAGGAATAATAGAGAAAAGGTCCTTAAAAGTGTGAGTTTCTAAAATTATGTTATAGAGTCCTGAGACAGAGTTTAGTTAGCCTTGTAACAGATTATTCAGGTTGTTTGAAATATAATAGGACAAGGTATAATCTTTACAAATGACCTTTTTATTTTTTAGATTGACAAACCAAAGCACTGGCCTGAACTCAAAACTAATATGATGTTTAGTCTGAGAAAACCACTAGATGTTTTTAGTACAACTAAAAAAAAAATAAAAAAAATACTCTTCATCAATCTACTAATTGAAAAATGTATTTAAGTCAATTTCTGAGGTGATTGCTGTCTATTAATGCCTCTGGTGTGTTGTTGTGAGTGTGACAATGTCAGTTTCATTTACAGTATAATACAAGTATCTGAGTTCGACAGTAATTTTAATTACATGCTTTCGAAGAGCCAAGCTTTTGTTTGGGTGGCCTCAAAGGTCACCAAGCATTTAAACATAATTGGCAATTTCATTCGAAAATTAGCCATTTACATACAGATTTTGAGTTACAGTCTTACACCAGAGTAGTTTCAGAGAATTTATTTTTTTTATTTAGGACTGAACCTATGAGGCATTAAAAAAGGTTCTAAACTCAAGCGATAAACCAGTTTGTATCCATACATAACTGACCCCCTTGCTGGGTACCAACTTTAAATTGCATCTTTTGGTGCCAGCAGCCTGTGAAAATGAAACTGTTACATTTAATATTTTTAGATGCATCCTTAAAAGTTTAAAAGATAACACAGTCCAACAGACAAAACAGCAGTTTTATACCATTGGGTTGGTTCTCAAAAACCCTCGAAGTTCCTATATTTTTATCGGATAAATAAAGATTCATACAACATTTTACTTTGACAAATAAATTCACATAGTTTTTTCTCCAGAATAAATATTATGAATATCTTTAGCTTTATACTGAAATAAATAGTGTGACCCAAATTTTCACAAATTAGCTAATTATTATTCAGTAGTTCTGCAAAACAATTCATTACTTTTTTCCCCCAAAATTCCAAACTTGCATGAAAAAGTAGGGATGAACACTTTTTTTTAAAACAATATGTGAGACTTAATAAGCTGGGTGGCCAAGATGGGAGCCTGTCTCAGGTTAAACAAAAAAATTAAAAAAACAAAAAAAAAAAAAAAAAAAAAAAAGAACTGCTCTGATCAGAGTTTTCAACAGCTCCAATTCAGACTGGACAACAGCATAAGCCTGTACAAGATTTAAATTGTTTGGTTATTTCTCCCAGTCATTTTTTATATTAGAGATAGGCGTGGCTAAAACAGGATTTTACTATTATTTTAAAACAAAGAAACATCAACAAAGTTGATATTTTAAGCTCTCTTGAGCATCCTATATGAACAATTAGCATGATTAGCACAGCAAGGTCAGCCCTCCTACTAACTGCTGGAAGTCTTACCCTTTTCTCACAGCCTGAATGAACCTCAGACATGTCTTGAGATACTGCTTAAAATACCTTTTTCTTTTAAATAACTTCTTACTTTTCTGAGAGTCTTCTAAACTGAATTTTTACACAACTCAGCATATTGAGAATAGCCAACTTTTAGTCTTCCTGCTGCAGGAATGAAGAAACAAAGCCACTAGAGCCACACATTTTTGGATGAAAAACATTTTTAGATTATTGAGTTTCAGAGCTGATCAAGCTAGAAATTCTCTGCTTCTAGTCACCAGCTGATTTTTCTGCCCATCTTTAAAATAAACTGTGAAACAGTTGAGGAAGTGCAGCAGGAGGTAAAGTAAGTAAAAAGAAAAAAAAGTTGTAACTTAACTTTTGCCATTTGCGACTTTTGTGACGTGTGAAGGCAGCAGAGGTCTGTATCACACACATCCTGGTTTAGGAAGAGATGAGAGCTTTGGTGGATAATTTCATCTGACAGTAGAAAACTGTTTCTTTACAGAACTGCTGCACTGACATACTTCACACAAAGCTAAAGCTTCTTGAAACCTCTGCTTTGGTCCAAAATAACATGTAGCATCCGGCTGGAGAAACTCTAAAAATTAAGCAAAACCTGCAATGACTAAAGTCAGGAGAAGGCCTTTTTTTGTAATAATGAACTCTGAAAAAATGTGCTTACTTCAGCAATTGCACAAACATAAATGTACTTCTGTAGAAGACATTTTGTGCACAATCATTTTAACAAAAGAAATGCTATAAATGATCTTGCTTTATACTATTGACCAAAGCAAGAAGCTATTTGTGCAGAATAGCTAGAGGTTGAACATTTGGTCAGGTTAATTTAGTTTGTATATCTTGAGTTTATAATCCCTATACAATATAACTGATCTTACAATGTCTTTCCAACTTTTAGGGTAATAGTAGGGGTCACATTTATCGAATATTTTCCGTCTTTGACAGATTTTCTAAAACAGTGACGGAAAAATATGAAAGTTATCTGTTGTTTTGACAGATTACAATTCACACCCGACCACTTGGTGCAGAAGCACAGACAATTTCAACTTTATGCAAAGGGTAAAGGTAACTTAATCAAAGAAGATTCCCATGAGAGCATCTGAGCATTATGTCAGAGCTGAACACCATACTCAATGCATCTCGCTATTTGGGGGCTGACAGCACATTGAAAAGTTAAGGGGGCTTTGGAGCACCAGAGTAGACAGGTCATAGACCAGTGCAGATGAACAACCAAAGCAGAAGGAGGGCATGTTGCAGGATTTCCTCCTTTTGAAGCGATCTGTTGCAGGATCAGGAAACCTCTCGTTCAGAGTCTTGCTGACTTCACTCATGATTCGAATCATTCCGATTACAGAAATGTTCCCAGATTTCAAAATTTTTTGTCAAAGTGGTGTTTTTAATTCCAGTCTCCAGTGTGGCATCAGAGCGTAGAGTCATCCTCCAGAATGATATCAAAAGCCCCATGAGAAGTGGTCTGTCTGAGGCAAAAGTCCAAAACCTCATGACAACAGCCTCTGCAGCAATCCCACTTGAGCCCTCTGATTATACAAAAGCAGGTGTGCAACTCAAATCCATGCGGACAAGGAGGAAGTTGAGAGACTGTGTGTTCAGGCCACAGCAGGTGAATCGTTCATTATTTAAGAGCAGTTGTTTAATTTCATTGTTTCCATTTGTAGTTTCTGGGGCTACACTTCATGGTTTTTGTCACTGTGGAGAAAAAAGTTACATATATTCATCTGCTTGATGTGGGATGGCACAATGTGGATTGTCTGTTCAGCTTGTTTGGATTGAATATTAATTCAAATGAATGAAAATTAAAAGCTGTTGAATATTTAATTCTTATCATTTTAAGAACTGAAGGGTGAAAATAGACTGAGTTGATTTTTTTGACCCTGTCAGTCAAAATGACAGACAACGAGAAAGTCTATCACAACCTCTGGGTAATAGTACTATTTTGCACTTGTCTCTCCAAAACAAAGTCAGGAATGAGTTCACAAACAAAACCAAAATACAAGTTTAGGAAATAGCTCTTGAAATCCATCTAACCTGAAAGAAAGACATTTCTTGAGCTGCTAAGGGGTTTAATGCACTCTTCCAACAAGCACAATACAAGTGGAACATATGACCCTAGTCTCACACTAGTGTTTTATCACTTTAGTAATCTGCTTTGTTTCAGCTGATTGGAGAGTGTGGGGACTTTTGTTTAGAAATCAAAGAATTCCTGTTTCCAAGAGTACAAATGAAATGTGACACACAAGTCTATTTCTCTTCAAAATAGGAAAAGTAAGAGAATATTCAAGATGCATGTTGAGGTACACAAGTTAGAAAAGGACTAAAGAAAATGGCTCTTATTCCAAACCTTCCCATATGTACAGTAAAAGCAATTATTAAAAAGCTTTAAACAAGTGGGACTGTGACAAACAAGGCTGGACACTGAGGAAGATGGTAACGGAGCTCAGATTCTATAACAAACCAAGTTTCATAGTGTTTATTAAACATTAGATGTTTCTTACATGCTAACTGGTTGTTCAGTGAGCATGCCAGGAAAATACCTGTCTGTTGTACCATCATCAACATAAACATCCAGAGTCAGCTGAGCTCCTTGAAATACTAGGATATTTTTATTAATGTATGATCATTCTGGTTAGTGATAGAAAATATGTGGCCAATTTAAAACGGAAAACCTCAGGCCTGAATCCTATAAAGAAAAAAACATGAAGGATGACCTGAAGAGGATAAAGTATGATTAAGAAAGGATCCAGAACTCTGAATGATCAAGATGTGTTTAAGAAAGGCAGTTTTTGATAAGGGAGACATGGTTGTCTGCCCAGGACGGCATGGATGACAGGGGATGGATGTTTCTACATGTGTGTGTTGTAAGAAAATGTAGTTGTACACCACAGATGGCAACATTAAAGCATACAATTAAATACTGAATTAAAGAGATATGAGAGTTTTTAAGGAGTCGAGACCATATTTAACTACTTCTTTTCCAAAAGAATACAGATTTAGATGGGTCATGCTTCAACCAGAGTATTCTAAACTGAACAGATATTCCTCTAAACAACTACTGCTTATAAAAGAGCCTTGTGAATAAGGATTTTCAAAACTATCTTGACAATAGGACTTCCTTAAACCAAGACAAATGTGAAAAGAACAAGACATTAACTTCTCAAACCTGGACTGAATTATTCTAAGAGATGCTTAGAAAGAGTTTGATTAGCAAAACTCAAAAGTGTTGGTTATTCTTTTCATACATAATAGACTTTTTTAAAGTTCGTTTAAGTTAAAAGAAAATTCAGTGTAAGATTGTGCTACTGCGGTAAAAGATCAACTCATTTTAGGCCTTTTTGAATATCTTTACCAAGAATGGCAGTAATTGTGAAGGTTGCTGTAGAGCCCTGTGTTGACTTTAGAGCTGGACAATATAATATTCACAGTAACACCGCTATGGTCCAATAATATGTTCCCAGGATTGAAATGTTCCAATTTTTAATGCACACCTCGATCCAGCACAGGCAGTGGAATCTACACACCAGCGCTATGCTGGCACAGGAAGAGGCTGTTGCTTGACACACAATATTAGACAAGACAGAAACATGGAACATTTAGAGGAGGATGGAGAGGGTACCGTCGCACCAGGCTTGCCAGCTGTGATAATGATGTATAATTTAATTGAAGGCTGTGCTTCTATCCTCCACAGAACCCAAGCTACTCTTCCCTTGTAAATGCATTATTCAGGCTAATGGTGACCCTGAAATAGAAAAAAGCTTCTTATCTCTTTAAAGTTTTATTGGCGAGAGCAAAGAGAGGTAAGAAGGTATATGGAGAGAAAGTGAGCGAGAGTGAGGTAGAGAGTCACAGATAAGTTGAAAGCGCTCACTGAGATGTAGTTTCGTCTACTGCCACGCTTCACGAAAGCTTCCTGTGTTTGACCATGACAGCAACATCTTCCTGGCAACAAGAGAAAAAAATCCTTCAGGCCTCAATCTGATGTGAGTCTGTTGTAAGCTGCTATCTTCAGGAAAATAATGACTTTCTATAAAACGAGTATATCAAGGAAAGGAAGTTTCATACATAATCTCTCGCAGACTAAATTACGAATGTTTAATTTGAGACCACCAGACAGAAAAATGTGAATGCCATCACAGTCATTACAACAGCAACCATCTTGTCTGAGCAAATGAGAGAGACAAGCAAGAAGGAAAGATACTCTATACAGCAAAGCAGCCAAGCATACATAATTACACGCAAACCATCTTCATATGTGAGCAAACAGATCCTGTGCATTATGGGTGAGACCAGAGCAAAAAAAAAAAAAAAAAAAAAAAAAAAAAAAAAAAAAAAAAAGAGCGAATTAGTTTGCAGGCATAAAACAATCAAAGTTCTATCTATCAAGCAAAGGTTGTCACATCTGCAGCTTGAAATTCACCCATCAAAAAAACTGTTATTATAAAGTGTCATTTCCTCTGCAATTAGAAATCAGCTTCATTAGAAGTCATGTGATGGTGATGTGGCAATTAAACTGTGATGTGAATGAAAAGTGAGTTGATTTGGTGGGGGGCGAAGTGCAGGAAATGGCACTCAACCCAATAACCTAATCATTGTCTTAGTGTGCAATTTCCCATAACAGCTAATCTTGCCCCAGACTAATCACAGATTTTTACTTCCTTTTCTTTTAAAAAATATAAATTAGGAAACCTAGGCCTAACAATTCTGAATGATTTACATATTTAACTACTTACCACTATGGCAATTCAACGATACTAGAGATAAACTTGGTTAACACTGATCACTTCAATGAAAATCCGTCCTCTTGTGTCAAAGCCTACATACAGCTGGTCTAGATATAACCTTCCCTCATGGGTAGAAAGAAGAAAAAAAACACGGTAGAATTAGATAACTATCCAGTAGGCAGATATTTGTCTACATTTAACCTTGCTCTGTGCAAAATAGACTCCTTTTATGGTTTGATAAGAACTTGAGACCCACAGAATTAATGCAATGAGATTTGCTAAAAAAGAAATGCTCCGAGCAAAATCTGAGGAAAAAGTCAATACTGGTGAGTACTATAGCAGTTTGTTATTGTAATCACCACAGCAATGTATCAATATCCACTTTGAACAGGGAAAATAACAAATCATAAGCTGCCTTGAAAAAATATTCCACTGGAATGTTTACAAATTTTGTTACAACTAGACATTTGACGTATGTAATTGGGATTTTGTTATTGACCAAAAAATTTGTACTTAACTTTTAAGTGGAAGGACATTAAAAACGTTTTTATATTTCATTACAAATAAAAAAAATCTGAAAAGTGAATTTGTTGTCAGCCATCTTTAATCTGATACCTCTAAATGAAATTCAGTGCCACCAAGCTTTTTCAGAAGTTATCCAAAACCTTAATAGTCAATCAGTGTGGAATTTAACTCCTCTATGGACTACTTAATAATTACATACATTACACAAGAACTTATTCTCTATCAAAGCAGTAATAGAAATATGTTTAAAGTGGACAAAAATTTGATGGCAAAAGTCTGAAATTATACAAAGTTGCCATCACCACTTAAATGACTATCTTTAATGTTTGTCCTGAAATAAAATCAGTCATGATCATATTAGCTAAATTACTTAATCTAAAATCAGTGTTTTATTGCCATTATATCCAATTTGAAAACAAACTTCTATTGCACTAAATATTGTAACATTTACCTAACATTAACTCAGTCCTGCTTCATCTGTATCTGTAATCTCACCCACACATTGCAGCTTGTACAAACTGCATTTATTTATTATTTAGCGTAGGCGCCCATAAGTCAAACACATTTGAGGAAATTACTCCTCTCAACTCACAGTGGCACACAGCTTAATGATCTATTTAACGGAACATGGAAACATGGGGATGTTTTCTCCCTTTCTGTCCCTTTTTTATCCCGATTGAGTAATTATGAGGAAGAGACTTCAGTCATTACAAATGTACTTGCTGGATGTCATGTAAACACTTTGATCGAAACATTTTTTTAAAAATATCTTGGCCTACATTTTTACAACAGCACATGTGGGGTTCTGAAAGCAATGTTCTCAACAGTGAAATCAAACTGAGTCACTAAATGTCAACAACTCTGCAAAGTGTCACCGGAACAAATAGTGACAGATATTTCTCATGCTCCGTGACAGCCCCAACTGTGTTTTCTGCCCCAAGACGTGAGTCAAGTCACATTAATTGTAAAAGTAATGACATGGGTTTAATTGTTCTGTCTGGCTCTTGCTGAAATTTCCCCCATTAGTTTGTATATTTCTATCCCCACAGCTGTTTCAGACTTCCAGCAAGGGTCACTTAAAGAACATGGAATCAGATGAACCCTGTTTAGTTAAATGTAGGGTTGAACAATGTAATTGTTGGTAAAAATTAGCTTTACAATAAAGTGAAAAAAATATATATTCATTTAAAAAAAAAATCATGCATAAGGTAATACAGTCTCAAGTATATAAAATATCTGACATCTATTGAAATAAAAATGTAGCAGGAAAGCAGCAGCAAAGTGCTCTCATTTATCTACTGCTGTGCCATTTTTAGGCCCCTGTTCACACTAGTTTAAGTCTGCTACACCCAGGGGCACTGCCAGGAATTTTGGGCCCTATGACAAAAAAAACAAACAAACAACAAAATCAAGTTGGACCCCCCATGCAGCTGTTGTCACCACATCTTTAGGATCTAACTGATCAAAAAGCTTTATATAACTAACTGTAAACTTGTAACTGTCTGGCACTAGCACAATATTTACAGCTTGTGAATAATACATGCAACTGTATGCAGTTCACTTTAAAAATGTGATGAAGGTCATATCTTAGTCTTGATTTTTCATACCAAAAGTTCAAAACAAGAAATTATCTAAACATTTTTGAAATATAAAAAAAGGCACTGAAATATACACTTAAATAACTATAACTTCTAACATGTATAACTTTACAGTCAAATTAAAATGAAATATTTGAACATAATCACCTCATGTTAGTGAAAACATCAGATATTTGCACTACATAAGAACAAACATCTGGACACATCTGGAAAGCTAAACTTTCCCTCCAATATGCCATTTGACAGCTACAGGGGTGTGTTCGTAGAATATGGATGTTGTTTTGGATGGGGAGTGGTAACATTTAATTTCTACTGCCAAAAACAAGTAAAAACAAAGATATTATTAATGTTAGCATTGACAGGAGTCCTAAAATACCCCCACCCCTATTGGGTGCACCTGACTACACCACCTCAAAAAAGTTTGATAAGGGGTGGGGATGGAGGCCACTAATGTCCTTGGGATGCCACACCTAAATATAATAGTTTACAAAGATTTTTTTATTTTATTTAGAGATGCACATGATATGGTAAGTATGATGTCATTCCAATATCAGTATGTGTAACATTCAAAATGCAAAGGACTGTTTGGAGTCCAATAATTGTTGCCAAATATATCGCACTTGTTATGAACTTGCATTTTTTTCTGCTAATGTAATATTTAGTCCCATAGCAGTGCATGCTGACACAAATGACATTGCTTAAAATGCTAAAGGCTACAAAATGTAGGAAGCACAAATGAAAAACAAGGGAAAGAAGAAAATAGGCATATATTACATCAGATATCGTCACTGAAATATATTAATTCTGCAAGATTTTTAACATCACACAACCCTGATTTTTATGAGTGTTGCTATCGGGCAGACTTGAACTTTGGGGTTAATAAAAAAAAAATTTTAAGTGAAGGGAGTGAATGAACAGCATTAAAAAGGGCCCTATGAAGAGTGAATAGCATACTGACACAAATTTTGTAACTTAAATCTTGTTCTTTCATCTTTTCAAATCATAAGAAATAAAATGCCTGCCAGACTCTCTACCCATTCTATTTAAACATTTACTGGGATCCTGGGTGAAGAAGCCTGTTAGAAGCAATTGTTTATCCATGATGGGTGGCATGTAAGCACCTGAGTGGCTTGATCACAGAATTAAAGAAAAAAAACATGATGCTAGCAAAAGACAGTCTAATTACGCCCAAAACCTGGGTAGCAACAGTCAAGCTACCCGAATATATTTATTAACAATTTTGGAATCACAACTGCTATATACATCAGGCAAACAGCTGAAATGAATAAAACATGCTGTCAAACAAATAAAAATAAAGATAAGCATAAGTTGTGCCCACTGTAGAGAAGGGTTCCCACTTAGTGAACCACACACACACACACACACACACACACCTTCAGACAGTTGATATAGGCCACCTGCCATGGGGCTGTGGGAAGTTGTTAGTTCTTCAGGCTGTAATTCAAATGCAAAATATATTTATAACACTATTAAAGAGAAGCTGAACAGAAGAACAAGGAGGAGAAGAATAGCTAGCATGGGTTTTATAGGGTTTAAGAAGTGACTTAAGAAAAACAACTTAAGTCATCAGTCTGTGGTCACTTCAGTGATCAGTAAAATATTTTTAAAAATTGTCTGGTGAGATGTTCACATTGAGCCATGTCAGTTAAAATTATCTTGCCAAATGGTATGCTTTGCAGTATGCAGGATCCAGAAAATGTTTTCACTGGCATCGTCTCATTCTGCAGATTAACTGTTAAAACAAAAATGTTTTTTTTCCCTCCTTCACCAGAAAGCTGAAACAGATGGTTGAGGTGCAGAAACCTCACACAGACTGAAGGTTTATGCTAGAATAGCCAAGAAAGTAATGGGGAACTATGTTTGTGCGGATAACAAGAATGCAATAAGACATTATTGCATTCAAACACTTTTCACATTGAAAAGTGTTTTTAAAAATGTTGCAATACCACAAAAGAACCTCCACCACTGAAGAGCTCCTTCTCCTTTTAGATCTTCACATCCCAGACAACAAACTAAGAGCAAGCTCTTAGTAAACTGCTCAGTAAACTGCTATGAAAACAGCTTTAATCTCATATACTTACATTTCGCTCATATGAAGTTCACCCATGGAAAGATGGTAATGATCCATCTGGCTCAGATTCTATAACACCATACCTCACATACAAACACTAACTAATGTAGCTGTCGACCAGATGGTTATTTCACAAGTAGCACTGGTGTTAGAATTTCTTCGTTCCAGATTGGCTTCCCAAACCCTGGTCCTCACTGTATCTCTTTGTTTTCTTTAGAAATAGAAGCTACAGCAAAGACCTGCATATTATTACTGCAAACAAATGTCATGATCAACTAAGGTGAAAGCTCTTGATGATGATTTGCAGTTGCAAAGTACAGAATGCAGCATCATTTGAAGTTAAATTTAAAAGGAGACGAAGTTGATGAGGCAGGATACCTTCTATGAAATTATTTATGACAAGCCAAATTTAAAAAGATACCTTGGACTTTGAAAATGCTGACAGACGATTAATGCCTATAAATTCACTCTGAAAAGATACTACCTCAGTAAAGTGCTGTGAAGCTGATGCTGTTAAGGAACATTTTCAGATACTTGTTTTCTGTTTTTAATGGTCTGGGCAGCCCTGACCAGTAATTATACTTTTATGGAGTACAAGCATACATAGTGGTAGAGGAAGCAATTTGAGCTGTAGTAGCCTGCACAATAATCCTGTGTGAGTGGGAAGTGATGATATTAATTCTCTCCTAGTCTAAAAATTTGATACCCTCCGATTTCCATCCTGAACTGCACAATTCACTAAGCGTTAGGCGACAGAGGAGTGTAAGTGTTTTATCTGTAATAGGTATTGCTCTATTCTTTTTGCAATTACTCTTTTGCTGACTGCCTCAGCAGGATCCTGTTTAGTAAATCCGTTTTTGAGAACATTACAAAAACAGCCCTTTCTTGAATTCTGGGTCATTCTGTGAATCATTTGTCTTCATGGTTTTGTGTTAACACAGCAAGGATTCTCTCCACCTGGTATTGTCTTCACATTACCATTTATTGTAGTTAGGTGCGATCGAAATGCCTCCAATTGAATTTCTTCCCCCACTGCTAGGCTCACTTCCATCTCTGCTGTGTGTATTATCTTGCTGCTTGAGAATTATAAGTCACTGTGGTTGTCTCTACTGGAAAGTGAACATGAATAACCAGGAATTTGCTTGATAGTGGACGTTGCTCGACAACATGCAAAAGGAGTTAGGGGGCTTGCTTCCTAAACATAATGCATTTAGAAAGAGGTTTAACTCATTAAAAGAAAATACAAGTGAGCAACCCAACAGCAAGGTAAAACATGTCTGAGTGACATAAATTTCCCTTGCTGAATTGTAAATCCTTACACTTTAGGCTAATCATTTCATTTCATTTTTTAGATTTTTAAAATATGTAGGTGCTAGACCTCCTCAAGGACACCACAGCAAGCCAGGACAAAAGGTAAGTCACAAGAAGTGTCTCTATGGCTACGTTCACACAGCAGGCAAATGCTACCAAAATCCAATTGTTTGCCCATATTCGACCCACATCTGATTTTTTCACAGCAATCTGAACAGCCCAATTCCGAACATTTTACTCAATTTTTGCATCATTGACATAAGACATGCATTATAATTCTGCACCAGCAGAAACCAGACGCAGTAAATCCGGACATAAACGACGGCTGAAAATTATAATTCTGAAAATTCTGAACTTCTGAAAGAAGTCTGTGTCAGCAAAGTGCATCACATCACAATCCCACCACTCCTGGTTCCGACGACTGTTCAGACTACCTGGTTCAGACTTGGATGCGTGGTCTAGACAGACGACTATTACTTTTCTAATAGATTATGTTATTGTCTGTGGTTACGTCGGCCACACCTCCAGCAAGACATAACTGACCACACTTTGGATCATTTTTTAACAACTAGAACATTTTCATGCACGTGTCTTGCAAAACTGTGTTATACAGCAGTTCAGACACATTATTTTGCAGAATGGGTTTTTCTGCTTAGAATCTGAGCTCTCTTTACAATGCTTACTACTTTACAGTGACAGTCACACTAAGAGAAATACTGTTGAAGCTGCCCTTCTGTGTCATGCAACCTGCTCTGTCCACAGTGCTCAGATGTCTACACACAGCCAATGGTGTTGGAGAAATCAACTCTTTTCAGTAAGTTTTATGACATTCAAACAAGCATTAAGTTTCTACAGCAGGGAAAAAAAAAAAAAAAAAAAAAAAAATCTGTACTTTTTGTCCACAAATGATTAACTAGAACATTATTGTAACATTTTCAAATGTGATAATCGACAAATTTTAAAACAGAGACAAAACATGCTAACATTAACCTAGCTGATCTAGTTTGTGTTTTAATGTGGTTCTATCAATTCCTTTTCCTTCTTGTAAAGCATTTTGAATAACCGTGAGTATGACTGGTGCTATACAAACAAACTTTCCTTGTCTGGCTGGAAAGCAAACTTTGCCACAGCTTTGTTGAGTCAGATATATCTTTACAAACAAATGATAAAGCTGCCTTTCCTCCTAAACCAAGTTGACCCAGTATTGGAGCAGAACATATAGCCTGACCTATAGTACCTACTAATGTGTAAAAAATCCATCAAGAAAAAAAACAAACAAAAAAACCCCCAGGAAGTATTATTTGATTGCAGTGTTCAAAATGTCATTGGAGAGTAAGTTCTACCACTGATGAAACATGTTTTTAACTGTTGACACTATAAAGCTTCCAAGTATTCAAAAATATACAGAGCTCTGATTTTATTCAGTGTAATTAGATATCAGACAAACCCCCGTCAGCTCATGGTTATTCTTGAGTGACTTGGATCTGTATTGGAAACAAGTCTGATCGGGACAACCCTGGGATTTAATCATTACATAACTGAAAGGTATTTGATGGTTTGCTTGCAATTTTGTTGAAAAGCAAATCCAAACATTGCTCCTCAACCTTGCAAACCTCCAGTGGTAATGTTTCATTCTTAGAAGACTTGGTGATTACATTAATGAATGGTCACATTTAGTGTAAAATCTATGGCATTTCTGACATTAAGTTATATTACTTTTTGTACAGGGAAACCTCTGTTACAGAGTATAGAACTATATGGTTCAGATGTACTTTGTATAGTAGATATCTCGCATTTCTACATCAAAATGATTTAAAGGCACAAAGGTGCACACATTTACTGTGCAATGTTGTCTCAATTGATAATTTGATCAAAGTAGGAAAAATATTGAAAATGCATCTGTGCAGTGGCATACTGCAAATAATGAAAAATGTAATAAATGCAACACTAAATGGGCATTTTTCATCAGTTAAGTCCCCACTGATGAAAGAAGCACTGTGACACTGTGCTGTGAATGAAATGTTAGCTATTCTCACATAACATATTCTATAAAACCTGACTGGACACAAACACTTGCTAACCCCTAAGAATGATATTCTAGAAACATATTATAGAAAATATGATCCTTTTGATGCACAGAAGTCTAAGTAAACAGATAATTCTGAATATGTCTGAGAATATTTGTTCCACTGTGCAAAGATAGGGAAGGAGTTTATGGATTAATTACTTGGAGCAAGGTCAATGCCCTCCATTTCAAAAGAGGCCACTGATAGCTGGAGTTATATAATGAATCTGGTTTTACCCTTAGCTTAGATTGTTAAATCATATTTGTACCAAAAACATTAACATTTAAACAGGTTTTTGCAAATCAAAGTATCAACACTTACATTAAGAATACAGATGATTTTTGGAAAAGAAACACCAAATTTAAACTTTACCTTTGGTTGGATTCTTGCAGACTTTTTGTTTGACTGATGTTAAGATATATGTGATGCTGACCCTCATCAAAACTTTCATGTGGAGATGATGCATGCTCATGACAAACCCTGTAGGAGTTGCATTTGAAGAAATGCTAATCAGAAAGAGGGTGAGGCAGAATGAAAGCAGAAGTGGCAAGTAATCATTAAATAGATCACGATAGTGACACTGGCTCTTTGAAGACCCTCACGTCCTACTGAGTCTTAGCCTTGAGTGCTAACAATGCCAATAGGGTGCAGGGAGCATCTCTCAGCCTTCTCGATGAACATGAGCACGAAGATTAGAGGTTCTTTTAATCCGACAAAGGGGATTAAATGCTACGAGAGAGGCGTGAGGACCGCTCCCACGGATGGGCTGAGATGAATTATTTACACCTTCAAGTCTTTAAACCAAAAATCACAGTTCTGAGACACTGGTGGCATTTTCAGCAGACCAACAAGTCCAAGAAAAACAGATAAATGTGATCTTATTAATAAAGGAATAAATACTGCCACCCAGAAACCATATGTTTCAGCAAATTTTTAGAGATTCTTTGAAACATAAAGAATATAGCAGCCACTCTAAAACAACATGAAAACTCAGCAAATACAGTCACCAAATCAGAAAGTTGACCAGTCAGTGGCTTGACCACTAATCACCTCTTTCTACGAACTTATTTTGAACACACTTCAACCATTAAAGAAAGTCATAACTGCGAATATTCATATGCAAAAATTCCAGACATTTTGACACATATTGCTGGTTGCATAAACCAGAGTATTTCAAAGCAAGGTTTGTCTTTGATGGGTGCAGATCAGTGCCTGAGCAGTTCCAAACAGAATTTAGAAACATTCCCAATATCTTCCAGATAGAATCAAAATACCTTCTGATAAAAAATGAAATTATAGTTGTCTTCACTTACCCCCCTTATTCCATCTGCCTTTCGTCCTTGCTTGGCAGGACAGTTCAGGGCATCCAGATAGCACCAAGAGAAAAAGCACAAGTTTAAACACAAAAAGAAATCCAGACTTTGCCCTGGAAAACATGTCCAAGAGTTGCTGGCAGCCAAGTCACTTTCACATGGCTATGTTTCCTCCTAGAGTGGTGCGGCTGTGGCGCATGGTAGTCCACGCGTGGGCTGTCATCATCAGTCACACTGGTGTCAGCAGTATGTTTCCATCCCAACCATGCTGCCTTGTGATGTCCCGGCTGGGTGCTGGTCTTCAGTGATGCTGGAGGTCTAAGCAAAGCCACATCTCTCCCCTCCTGTGAGCTCCTTTCTGAACAGAGTGCCCAGGAATCAGACGGGAACACACAGCTCGCCGCGCGACAGCAGAGCTCCGCTTCGCTCAGTACAGTGCATAGGAACTCGCTCCCACACAGGCTTGCTCACACACTCTCTTTCTCTCATGCTCACTGCTGCCACCACAACTGATGCTGATGCTGATGCTGCTGCTGAGGCTGAATTACATCCTGCCCTCCTCACTCTGGATTTTACTGAGAATATATTCCTCTGTGCTTTATTTTGTGCTTACAGCTGCAGAATGTGGAACAGACATGAGGTGGGAGCAAATCCACATGCTGCACTCCAAGAAGAGGTTTCAATAGGCGTGTGGGGCTGTGGCTGTCTAAGAGTGCAGATTAACACTCTCAGACAGTAAGTAAGTAAAATTAGTACCTGGAAGCTAAAGAAAGAACAAGGCTGATATAGCAAAGATATAAAGACTGCTTTAACTCAAGATCACAACAGAAACAAAAGGGAAAAGATATGGAGAAAGAAGGAAAACTCAGACTGTCTCTCTTCAACTGGCCCCTTAGCAACAACCCAGTGAGAAAATATTACCTTTCAAACCTGTGAGGACAAGGTCAATGATCTAAAACTCTCTTACAGAGTTAGTTTAAGATATTTGCAGTGAGTTTCTCTTAAAAAGTGATGAATTTATGAGTAGTTAGTATCTTTTATGCAGTAAATAACTTTCTTGCTGTCTTCATTTATTGCAAATCCAGATTCAAAGCATTGCTGGTCATGGAGGTTGAAGCTAACAACTAAAACTTCAAAAACATTGTACTGGTTTATGCAAACACCATTTTATAAACCTTCAAACCCTCTCATGTTTTCCAGAGGTCGATTATTACTTCCATTGTTTACATCGGAAATGGAGATAGGAAGCTATGTGCCACCAATGATCGGCCTGCGTGAAAATTAAGAACAGCACAAGTAAAGAGTTTCCGGTCACAGCAGCTACCTGTATCGAAAAGCACATCGGTGTAAAAGTCAACAAAATAGCATTCACTTAACTATGTAGCTATTACTTAAATTGCTTGATTTCTTACACCACTTTGCTGTTATGTCAGACAGTTTACCTGACCAGCAATGCGTTACATGCTCCGTTGCCAATCTTTGTTTCACATCCAAAAATAAATAGTGGCACACTGCCTCCTACATCCAGTAAACGAATAGGACACATCTGAGTTAAGAGTTTGGTCTTGCACCTTTTCAGACTAGTGGTTTGCTTCAGACCAACAAATCTGGGTTTATGCATGAAGTCTACAGAGGAGATATATATACTGTAGATAAGATATTAACTGCTTATAACCTTTCTTCAAAAAAATTGAGCAGTACTTGATCGGGAAAGTTTAATGGTGACTGAACTTGAACCAAATAAAAATACACAAAGTACCAATCATCACATTTTAAAGATCATCTAGCTTATACACAGTCAGATGTGTTGAATTCCTGGACTTTCACCTCCAACCACAGACCACTTTCTACTTTTTAGCATTACAAATGATTAGAATAATAACCCTAAATCATAAGGATGCACAAAGAAATCAGCTGTTGATCCGAAATGGTCCATACAAACGTTGCTGACGGTGGAAGACTGTTAGCTATTTCATTATAAATGAGGTGCTTAAGGTGAAGTCTGAGAAAACGCATTGATGTAAGGGAGTATTTAAAAAGGTCTACTTTTTACAACATGTCATGAAGTGTCTGTGGCTCATTCAGGTTTGACAAGACCAAGAGAGAGTAACATTTTATCAAATAACAGGAAGGCTGGAGTACGGCAAAGTTGCTTGATTTTATTCTTTTGAGTTTTCATCATTTGACTGTCATGGAACATGTTGTATCTGGAAATCTTAGAGAATGTAGAGTAAGAATCTATGTTCTCTAAAAACATACATGGAAACTTTGGTTTTAGAAATGCTATCTGTGCTCACAGCATTATTATTATAATAAGGCCAGTTAAAATCCAAACTCCATTATCATTTTGTCTGTTTTACAGCAACTGCTCTCTCACAAAATATTTTCAATTTCCTTCTTATTTGTTTTTATAGTTTTTAAAAAGAAATCATAATTAGCTTAAAAAAAAAAATAAAAAAAATAAATAAATAAATAAAAAAGGCAAAAATTTGCAATTGGAAATTGGCCAGAAAATTCTGATCAATGCATCTCTACCAAATAACTACCTGACTAAGTATATTTGTTCAGCAACAGAACAGAGAAAAATTATTGCATATTTTATCATAACTCCTAAGATGTTCAGAACAAGCAAATGTAGTTGTCTAAAAGAATAGTCTTCGTTAGTGCATCTGTTACAGAGACTGCAAGAAAAATATGTTACCTTAAATATTAACATGATGTTACAAAAAATATACTTAGGCTTTGTCATTGCTGACAGCTAACCATGTGTTTGGTGAGGCCATGCTGTTGTAAGAACATTGTTTATCAAGATTTTATTCAGATTTCTCAAAGCTCTTCTTTATACTCTCACATTCATAGAACATATAATTCATAAGCAATGAATGTGTGCATTGCTATACACATGCTATGGCTTTAATGTCGTAATTACAGCTTCTGGGGAAACCAACCACAAAGTTCATAATTTTTTATGCACTGTCTAAATTAATATTCTAAAGCCACACAGTGTTTACTGGTTTACCACTTACCCACTCCTATTCCTTCGCACATTTTTCCCTTCACTTTATGGAAACTTGCAACAACACCAGGAAACTGTAATTAAGCTTTTTGCATCGCAGGAAAGAGCTCTGTGTTTTATCTAAGAAATGCAATGGAGCATATGGTTGGAATACACATTTCTAATGACAAATTGGTACAAAGAAGTAAATAGAAAATATTTTTTTTCATGCAATTATCTTTAAAGGTTGGTGAGTTTATTACATTATTAAGAAAAGGTTATTTCCAGGATATTCCTTCTGCTAATGGTGATCAGTTTTTAATTAGCTACAAACTGACAGCCCATAAATCAGAAAGAGATAAATTTGGAAGTCAAAAAAGTTCCGAAAACTTTAGAAAACACAAAAATAGCACAGACAGCAAACAAAAGGCACAGACTGCAGTTTCATCTGCCTCATGTGCAAAATTAGCTTACATAGACAAATGTGACAAAGAACACCTGGAATTAGATTTCAATGTGCCTTTGCACAAATCCAAATGAGCTAATTAAACTATTCAAAGATTTTTTTATTCATTTCACTTTCTGATTTAATATAGTAGAACAGAAGGAAGAGGGATAAAAAATGTATGATGAAATGAATGAGGGTGAGACTTGTTCTATATATGTGATAGTCTTGAGGATTTGTTGAATACTGTCACTAAAACTGTCCCTGCTACTTTTGCAAGACTAAAGAAAGAGAGTTGAGAAACAGAGGGTATGAGGGGGAACCCCTACATCCATACTGGTAAGTCTGTCAGCTTATCACCCCCAGACAAGAGCCCCCTGGATAAATGTGGTCAAGCAGGACAGGAGCCCAGCTTCAGCAGTGAGGGGGTGCAGGACAGTGATAAGGATGAATCTCCACTGGGCGAAATGTGGGAGCTAGGCAAGAGGCCCCGGGCTGAGAAACTCAGCCAACAGCGATGCTCATTCCAGCTCTTGCTGCCTAAACCTCTTAAAAAAAAAATTACACACAAGCATTCAACACACTCAGCAAATATAGGTTAGTGCATGCATGTGGTCGGCTGTCTGAAGTGCGACTTCATATGCACACATTTGATTGCACATCTCACTACAGAACCTCTGAAAGTACACAGAGAGTGGATGATGAGCAGAGACTGCTCAATCTTTCGACAGGAAACGGTACACGAAGAGAGGCAGACGGAGAAAGAAGCCGTATTCTTGCCGGTTTTTTTCCGCTGACAGCCGCTTGAAAACAGACCATGAAATTTGCTTTTTCACAGGAAGTGACAGACCGAGCACCATGAATTGATCCCCTGATGGAGATCTGGCTCTTTGTGTAGTCATTTTCTCCTCTGCGCATCTGCCTGCCCAGATACTGGATAATCTACTCGCTGCCGGCATTCCTAATCCAACCATCCATCCCCTTTCCGCCCATGTGTGTCCCGCTACAGAACAAGGGTGTAGTTTGGAAGAATATTATGGAATAGATTTAGTTGTTTTTCTCCTCCTGAAATGATAATTTCTCATGCAGAATCCTCTGGGAAATGATCAACCTTCTAATTATAATTCATGAGAATCAAAGGAACAATAATCAAATAATCAGGCAGAGAACCTGTCTGCACTCTGGATAGTGTCATTTTCTTGAACTATAATAAATAAATTGCTGTCTTTAAAGTGAATAAAATAACACATACCAAAAGAAGAAAAGTGAAAAACAAGACAGCAGACCTAAAACTATAAAATATAATAAAAACAAGTAGTGACAACAGTCTTGCTCCTATATATAAATGTAAGATGAAATATTCATTCCAGACATTCCGTTTTGGTTTAATTTTTCACAAAGGGATTATAGTCAGAAAAGCATCACAGATGAATAAAGCAGTACTCGCAGTATGGCTCCTGGCAACCAAATATTTAAGATCATAAGCTGATTATGGTCTTTGTCAGCCAATTCAAATAAGTAAACAAGCTGGAGTGGAAAAAAGAGGAAACTTGTGGGAAACGATTAGTAAAGATGTTTTTCAATGTATGAATGTATGTTTGCCCAACAAATGCCTGAACAGTGTAACAAATTATTGATATTGATTTGATTTTGAATATGGATGGATGTATAAAAACTTACATCACCCACTATATATGCGGTGATATAAGTTTTTATAAGCACATCATACTGGTCCATTTCAAAGAACATATTGATGAACCGTTTCGTTACTGAATCAGAAATATACAGAGAGTTACAGATAATAAAAGAGTGTGCAGTAAAGCTATTCAATCAATCCCTGCAGCAGGAATCTATATTTGAATTTTATATGTAACCATTCAGCAACAGGCTGGGTTTGTTATAATTTACATGAAAACTGGGATTGAAGTCAAAGTGGGGCGGAAGCTGAAGGCGCAATTACACCAAGAATACATTCCTTTACAATCAACCCTTTATACCGCATAAACTTGTGCACAGAATGTGTCTGTGAATGGCCCCACGAGTCAAAGAACAGAGAAGTAATAAGAATCAGAATGAGTTAGTGATGGCTGTCTTAAAATATGGCAGCGACTTCTATTTACAACCTGTAATAAAACTGCCTCTGCTGCGATTTATGGAGATGCTTGCCCCCACAGAACCAGACCCTTTTTGCCAAGGGCATGTTAATAACCTGCACAGATTCATTTTTGAATATATTGGCAGATGGACGTTTTGTCTAATAGAGCATTGCAAACTGGAAAGCTGGCACTAAAAAAAGCAGAAGCACCAAGCTTATACAGTATTCTGGTGGCAGCACAGGTAAAGCCTGCAGCTAAGCTTCATCACTTCAACAAAACAACAATGTTCCTTTTCCCAAACACCAAAGCAAGCACCCACATACCTTTAAATGTAAAAATCCTTTCACACCAGTTTTGGGATCCCAAACCTTAATACAAAGAAGCCACGCAACAAGGATAACAATTACATAATGGAAGATTAACTATGCATTTTTTACTCATACTGAACTTCTAATTCTCCCCTTGAAAAAAAAAAAAAAAAAAAAAAAAAAAAAAAAGTAGTTTTAGCCTCTGTGTAACACAGTAAACTTTAATCACCTCATGACAGGGTTATTAACAAGGAAAATGGTTCAAGGGGTATTTATTTAACTTTTTGAAAAAGATATTGAAAATACTGTTTGTCTCACAAGGAGTGGCTAGATCTGTTATAATGGGGGGTTTTTTGTATTCCACAACACAAATCATTCATTTTTTAAATAGTTGTAAATCAGTGGAATATTCTCCTGCACAGATAAATTGTCTCTCACATTTAAAGTACTCTATTGAAGCAAGCTTGCATGCAGTTATGGAGTGATTGTTTAGTGAATGTAGGTGTCAACCTGTGGAGAACTGCAAATTTGATGTAACCTTTTGCAATGCATCTTTTCATGTTTTACACAGTAAATGTTTTTTTTATTGTGCATTGTCCCTCGCCATCTACACAAATACCCATCCAAACCCCCCCACCCCCCCAAAAAAAACAAAAAAAACAAAAAACAACTTAGGTTAAATCAGACCAAACCTCTCTTATTTTGGGCCAGTTGGAAGTATTATAATTATTTCTACTTTTGAAATGCCACAATGTTGAGAAAGAATGTGTCTGATGTTTATTGAGGTCTTCAAATCAGAAGCTTTACAGTGAGGGAAAGCCCAGATGACGATGACATGGCTTTGAAAACTTCTGATAGGTTAACCGTCAGATGTAAGTTAGCTGGAGGCACACCTGTGGATGTATTTTATGGCCACACCTCCAACATGCTGCTCTCTTGTTTTACATGATGGAAAAGTCAAACGAAATCAGCCAAGATATCAGGAATAGAATCATGGAGCTGCACAAGTCTGGTTCATCCTTGGGAACAATTTCCAGATGCTTGAAAGTGCCGTGTTCATCTGTTCAAACAAGTATGTGCAAGTATAGAAATGATGGGACTGTCCAACCATCATTCCGCTCAGAAAAGAGACGGGTTCTGTGTCCCAGATATGATCGTGTTTTGCTCTGAAATGTGTAAATCAACTGCAGAAGAAAAGCCAAAGACCTTGCAAAGCTGCTGGCTGAAGCTGGTGAGTGTCATTATCCACAGTGAAACACGTCTTAAACTGACAAGGGCTGAAATGCCACTCAGCAAGGAGGAAGCTATTACTTCTAAACAAAAATGGAAAAAAAAAAAAACAAAAAAAAACAAAAAAACAGATTGCAGTTAGTAAATGTCCACAGGCACAAAGACCTTCATTTTTGGAGACATGTCCTGTGGTCTGAGGAAACTAAAGTTGAACTGTTTGGCCATAATGACCATTGTTACATCTGGAGTTAAAAGGGGGATGAAAAGGGAGACACCATCCCAACTGTGAAGTATGTGGATTGTAACATCAGGCTGTTTTGCTGCAGGAAGAACTTATGCACTTTATAAAACAGATGGTATCATTTAAAAAGAACATTATGTGGAATATGAAATAGTTTTAGATGTGCTAACAGTGGGTAGTGAAACAGTTTGTTAAGAACTTCTCAATTAAATTTAATTCACTTTATTAATATACCTGTGATTCGCAACAAATATAGAATCAAAGCACCTTAGAAAATAAGATCCAGTTTATAGAAGTTATCAGTTTAATCCAATCACATAGGCAAATTTGTAGTCAACGACATAGGCTCCAATTCAATCCTAGTTTTAATGTAGTCAGATTCAGCCTAATATGCCAATTGCTCAAGATTTTTCTGAGGAAACCCACATTACTGTGTGAGTCATCGAATTTGCAAAAATCTCCCCTCCTGATCAAGTATGCAGTGACATTGGATAGTTAATTAAGTTAACTTTGCAGAAATTCCTCATACTGAGATGCGTGCGGCAGGAAGGTACCTCCAACAGGACCTGGCTTTAGAAAGAAGACAAGCGGAAAATACATGTGATGAGGGCGACACTATGAACAGGGTGTCCAACTGGTCGGTGATCATATTCCAGTTTATTTGCAGTGGCAGTTTTGGGCGAGACGCATGGTAGATAAGTGCACACAAACAGATCCCGGGCAACAGATGGGCCTCTGTGTCAGACACCTTTAAGTGCAGTGTATTTGTTTCACACATTTAAACTTCCTGGATCAATAACATAAATCAAATGTTAAAACACTGATGTCTCTTTCCTCTGTTAGTGAGGCAGACAAAGAGCTACCACCAAGATGCAATCACAACACGCAGGCCTCCAAGCTGAAGAATACCATTGATCTGTTACTTCAGCTGGATTTGAGACCAGAGTGCTCAGACAGTCAATAAACTGCAATGCAGAAAAGGTATTTCTGATGCTTTGCATGACAGTTGAATGAGAATAATCAGGAAATGATTGAGAGATTTTAAATGCACATAAAAAGCCATGCTCAGCAAGCAGAAAACCTTTAATACTATATACTGTATGGAAGCGCTTTAATGGTTATTGATTTCACTTTCAACGATAAGTTTACTAGCTCTTTAAGAGGAAAGAAAATAATTATCTAATAATTTTAGGAATTTATAAAATAACAGTTTATTAAAATAACAGTCCACTTCAGACACATGTTGACTGTGGTCACTTATTATCACCGCTTATCGTTGAAGATCACCAACTCTTCAGAGCAGCAGTATTGCACATTTTTCATCTTCTTACATAAACACACAGGTTCCAACCATCCTGAAGCCACATTTTCTCTCCTCCCCCATGTCTGTGTTTCTCTCATCTCTCAGAACACTTATTAAATCTCCATTCTGCACTCTGCTGCAGTCGGCAAAGCATTTCTACTTTCTGACAGTGCAGCAAAATTACGGTAGTTTGTAATCATTTGTTTGTTCACCACAGAAATTCTGCAAACTGCTAGATATGGCGATGCTATTGCAGAGGCTGGAATGCAGACAGCTGGAGTGACGTTTTATCAGCTATTCAGCGTTTCAGAAAGCAGATATCAGAGCGGAAGAAAAAAAGCAAACCACGAAACAAATACCACTGAAGCTTTAGAAATGTATTGTAACATTACTGGACTGAAGTATTTTTTATAACTACACAGTATTTATGTTGAATTTTTTCCCTTACTGTACATGTACAGTATTTTTATTCTTTATTTTGTTTATATATATATATATATATATATATATATATATATATATATATATATATATAAAAAAAATGGACAGTCATGGCTACATCCCTGTTGTACTTTTTCACTCTGGTCCAAACTAATGTGTCTCAATCAGATGGAAACAAAGATGAAGTTTTCAATCTCAAAATAATTCCAGACTTGTGTCATGTCATTTATGGAATTCAAACATTAAACTACCAGATTTTACAGTGGCAGATTGAATGACCCATTTTTAGTAAGAGCCTGGCTGCAGGTGTGTTACTGTTACATTTTGCACATTTTTGTTTTATTAATATTCCTATATCTCCACAGAGATAAGTTGTGGATTGCAGGGAGTAAAAATTTTGTCTAAATATTTCTTGAGTTAGTTGTAAATTGGTGCGACACAAACATCAAATAAGTATACCCTTGCATCTTATGGCACATATGCTCACAACACAGTCCTACTCATGCTACCTGTTTTATACTGGTGTATCAAGTAAAAACAAACCCCATTAGGTGATGTTATAGAAAGGTGAGAAATGGGCTGCATTGAAGTCAAGGTGCCACTAGACATAAATCATTACCTTTGCTTTGCTTCAGGCTGTTGCACAGTCTCATTCATTTGAATACTGTATATTTGCAAACTATCAGGGGACTGCACAATCGATCATCAGCTGTATTCAGTCCAGGAGCTCGTTTGCACTAAGAATATAAACTAACTCCAGAGCTGTTATTTATTATCAAAAGCAAAATAACTGTGGCACAAATGCCAAAGGTGGTCTGGGATCAGACAAAGGAAGCTCTCACTATAAACACACACACACACACACACACACACACCTTTGGGGGGTGTTATTTAGTCAGATAGATGAAAAGAGCCCCTGTAGTTTCAGAATAACTTTCTGGAGGTGTTTACAAAATGAGATCTCACTGCACTACAGGCAGACGACGAGGAGAGACTCCTGGAAGACTGAAAGCTGCACACATCCATTACCCCACATCATCAGTAACAATCACATCATCTCCCAGACACTTCCAGGTAGACTTGAGCCCCATCAGACCTTATTGGTGCTGCCAGCTGAGTGTTCATACAGCTACCAAAGCTCACAGCCCAGCCTGCCATTTAATCACGGCAATTCAACAAGCGCAATCAGTCAAATGATACCCCATTTAACCACTTTATATTTTGACTATTTAGAAGCGGCAGGAGACAAATGTATTCTTACTGAATCAGCCGTTTTCATAATGAGTTTCAATGATGATGTTTTTTGTATTATCTAACTCATTTGGTCTCATCTAAAACAGAAACACTTTTTTGTAAAAGCAACAAAATGGTGTTAGACATATAAAGAGGCATTTGGAAAATGTACCTATTGTTAAGCCATTATCCCAGCTTGAGAGAATATACAGCACACTCCAGAATTGTAGGAACCCCTGGTAAAGGATGTTTAAAAAGCCCTAAAATAAAACCACCTTTTATTACAGAAACATAACTTCACACTGACAAAATTACATAGTTTCTAACAGTGAGCTTTTCTGTTTGTTTCATATCCATCAGTATTGGTTCCTCGCCTAGCTGTTTTTACAGTTCTGGCTGATTTAATAAAATTATTGCACTCAGTATAGATATGGGCAACTTTAGGACAGAAGACATTTTCTTACAGTGATTTTCTGATTAAGGAGATCAACACACATCTCCCTCTTTTGAATGAAATGTTCTCTTATTATTCTCATTTCAAGGAATGTCACAGAGGAGGAGTTTCTGTGTCCCATTATATTCATGACCAAGGTTCAGTTACATTTATTTTGAAAGAACTGTTATTGGTACCAGTAATTCCAGCATCAGTGATTTTGCTAAAAACTGTTATTTCCATGGAGAAGACCTTTCTCCCCAATGAACAAATATACAAAAATTAAAGGTTGGAATTATATACAGTTTTTAAATTATGATTGTGCTTCTGCAAAAAAAAAAAAAAAAAAAAAATTAAATGTCAAAATTATATGAAGAATCTTGCACTTTTGGGTTGAAATAATTGACAGCTAATAATAAAAACAGCAAACAAACAAAAAAATAATAGAAAATACAGTTTTGGTATTATAGCAGATGAGCAAATTTATGATCTTGGCTTGGTTCTTGTGCAGTAGTGGGAGGCTCCTAATTTCTATTCTGACACCAGGACAGAAAGGTCAAACTACTGACCAATGGTGATGTTCAGAGGGGAATTCAAGGTTCAGCACCACAATGCCCCCACCTGGTTCTCTACTCCGAGGGAGAGACAGGAACTGGAAGAGAGAGAGCGCTACAGACAAATATACCACTGGATCTGCCGGGCTGGGCTCATTGCTCTCGGGAGAAGTGTTGGGCATAAATCTGCCTGTGGATGGGAAAGAATGGCAGCCACTCAACTAGGGGGCCTCAAAACACATTTTAAATTTTGTCGGGATGACATGTCTCGTCCACTGCTCAGGCTGTGCTGACAAGAGTGACACTTAGCTGGCATTTATGCATCCAACTTGAAGGTTGCAGAAAGTCAGTTGAACTTACAAAGTCTACAAGCTGGACTTCCAGTATTTTTCTGTTTTTTGAATTCTATATTTTAACAAATTTTTGTGTAAATGTAAATGAAAAACACTGTTCCTAAAGACATAACCACAGTACGGTTCTGCACAGATATATTACGCACTGACTGCCCTTTCTGCAGTGAAAACAGAATTTCCTTTGCACTAAACTGTTGGTAATGGCAAGTCAGACATTTTATTTGAGGGAAAATGAATGAGATATCAAAATCCATGAAATTATATGTTACAGTTTTATAAACAAAACTAATATTTACAGCTGTCTATTGCACTAAACAAATCTGAACAATCGCTTTAAATTTCATTTACAATGTCAGACATAAAACTAATCTGTTTATTTATCACACACCTCAACATGGTTTGCAGTGATGATCCAAGGCTAAATATGATGATTATCAATAAATAATATATACAATAAATAATGTCGTCTGGTCATATCTGGCTGGGAGTCTGTTCTCACCACAGAATCTGTGAGGTTTGTTTGTCCCCGGCTTCACCTCACTTCGCTGTACGAAGCTGTCAACTCTTGCAGAAGGAAACCCATTGTATGCCTTTCCCTAGAAGCATAATATCAGTGCATTATGTCAAAGTACATGAGAGCAAAGAAGTAAGAATTGAAGTGCACAGGTGAAGAGTTACAATCAATATCTAAACTCAAAGCCTTGTGTCAAACTGCTATGTAGTAATTAGTGATGATTGATTTGTAAAATCAATCTTTGGTAATTATCATTTATGTTTTTATCTGAGGTAGCAATCCCTCACAGACAAATATGGCTTTTTCTGTGATTTATAAGTACTACCTAATCTATCAGGGCATGGTATTTCGGACAAATTGATCTATAAAAACTGAGAATAGATGCGGATATTCTAAGTAGTCAGATTAATCAAAATTTCACCAAAATAATTCATAAAGTGAAATATAATGAAAACTACCTTTTTGAGAACGTGCATTAGCTGGTGTATAGATTTCATTTGCAAACTGATAATAAAAAATACCTTTAATGTACATTTATAAACCATAAATATTTATTAAGGATCGCAGAAATTACCAGAAATGTTGCATGCTTTCAAAATGCCATACAACCTTTAATTTATAAAACACTTCAAAATAACCAAAAGGTCAACAACGTGCTGGACATATACAAATAACACACAATAATAATGATTTTTTTTTTTTTTTTTTTTAAATGGACAAGTTAAAATAACCAAATTAAGATAGTTAAATAGAGTCATCCTCTAAGGATGTGTAAAAGACTTCAGGAAATCAATGATCATTCATTCTTCATTTTTATTATTTTATTTTCTATTTATCAGTACACTATAATATCACTCTTTCTGGAATCTCCACCCTTATAATGACTACATTTGTGAAAAAACATCAAAAAGATTTTTTTTAAAAAGACCACACACACACACACACAGCAGATAAACTATAAACTCTTAATTAAATTAGCTTCTCTTGAAGGTTAGCCAAATTATTAACACAAATGTACTGATGCATTGATGGACAGGGGCATAACATTTAACAATAGTGCTTGCTTTGATTAATGAGACAGCCAGATGTGATTAAGAGGGCCATGATCACGCTGTCAGTCTTCCAAATGGACAGGACATCAGTGCTTACCTCTCTGCAATTCCAAGCCAAATGGCTGGGTGTGGAGATGTATCTTCACATTTACAGCACTTGCTCACTAAATCTTGAATTGGTCCATCTGGAGATGGGTTTTCACATGAGACAAGTCCACTTTGGACTTGCAATCACCTTTAGTGTCTAAACTGATGCAGCTATCCATTAGCATTAACACTGGGCGTTAGGAAATCGAATATGAGCCTAGAACAGAGTAATAAAACAATCTGAAAACTCTGTGTGTGTGACATGTGCACTTGAATGTAACTGATGAAATTAGATAGGGAGTCCTGAAAAATGTTTGATATTTTAAAGAATTTACAGATGAATAAATTTAGCCACAATTTTAAGATAAAACAAAGTAAAGCTTCCAAGCAGATAAAGTCAAACCAGTATTGATATTAAGGTACAATTACTGAAATATATATGGTGCTTTGTTAAAAAAAAAAAATGTATGTTGCTTTAACTTAATCATGTTTTGTCATAACCACAAACCTTTATGTATTTTATTAAGATGCTGTGCAATGATTAAAGAAAGCAGTTTATGTTTTTTGCAAATCAGCAAGCGGTAAATTGGCACAAGCCCTGTGGCAGCCTCACGCTGTGGGGACGATGCGTTTAGGCTGATGTGCATCGTTAGTATTCCTCCACAAATCCCATTCTGCGTGTAGGACAAATAGTTCAAATTTGGTCTGATCAGAGCCCCTTTGTGGTGTTGCCTGCATGGCTTGTTGCCAACTGAAAATAGGACTTCTTTCAACAAGAGGTTTCTTTTTTTTCTTCCATAAAAAGGCCAGATTTTGAGAGTCCACAACTGATGCCCTTCAGATTCTTCCACCTGAGCTTTGGATCTCTGCAACTCTTCTAGAGTTACCATTTGCTTTTACGACTTACTCTCTGCTTACTCAACCTGTAATGTTTTTTTTGTTTGTTTTTTTTCCACGTGTCCTGTCACAGCATTTCAGGCACCCCCATATAGAGAAAGATAGTTGTCTACATG
Source organism: Anableps anableps (assembly GCA_014839685.1). Classification (NCBI taxonomy): domain Eukaryota; kingdom Metazoa; phylum Chordata; class Actinopteri; order Cyprinodontiformes; family Anablepidae; genus Anableps; species Anableps anableps. The sequence goes on along the minus strand of CM026068.1, from coordinate 5,941,673 downwards.
TGCCAAGGCAGATTTGGTATACAAAAAGGATATCTCATGATGGGATCCTAATTGCGGGATTACCTTCCTAAATCATGACTGAATCCAGCATCAAAGTAAGCAGGACACTGATGTAACAGCAACCTGGGTGTTTAAAACCTTCAACCATTTAGATTATTTGTGTATCAGTGTGTGTGTTTGTGAGTGTGTGTGGGTGAGCGTATGTGTAGAAATAAGTGTGTTTGTGTTGAGTGAGTGTATGAATGAGTTTGTCACCTGGAGGAGCACAGTTAGAGTGACAGAGGGTAGAAAGCCTTCAACACACATCACCCGAGAGCAGGTGGACTTGGCTCTAGAAGGTTGCAGCAATACCAGGCAGACAGACAAGCCATCACCGCAGGGCAGCCATATGCCCTGTACAAAGGTAGGTCATCAGTGAAGCACAGAAGCAGCAGCCCCCAGACTAAAGAGGAAAGGGTTAAGATGTAGTACACCGAGCCCCCCCCAATCTACCCACACTGCCATCTCCCACCATGCAGTCTCCCTGGTAGCCCAGGGTCTGCAAAAACCCATTATCCATCATCAAACGGGGGAGACCACGACACATCCCTAGGATCCATAATACACCCGACAAGAACCCGCCATTTTGGGACATGGCCTGAGCTCCCACACAAATATCCACATATCAAATAGGGCAGCCCTCTGCCGGTCCCTCCTTTGATGCTGCCAGGGAAACCAAGGCAATCCCCACACTTCCAGGCCCTGCTGAACCAGCAAAGGTGCTAGGGCAGGGGCAAAAGGACTATGCCTTGCCCCCCAAACCCAGCCCCTCTTCTAACAGTGTCTGTGGTTATGTGAAATGTTGAAATCAATGCAGATGTGTATAACTAAAGTGCATTAAAGTCGAGGTTGTGGCTCGGGTGTACAAGACCCCTCTGCTTGCTGAGAGCAGAATTTTCCTCACCCCAGCCCCTTGAGTGTTTCTAATGTATTAAAAATAATGATGTTTGTTGTTGGATAAGTTAGGGGAAAAAAAGGATCAGTGCCAAGGCACTGGCACAAACCCCACAAGGTGCCTGCTCCCCTACTGACCTCTTCTTGTCCTACACATCCCCGCACCTACACCAATACAAGGCATCCCCACAGAGTTCCCCCTCCTAGTCGGGTGTGGTCTCTGAGAAGCTGGGCCAGCCAAGTTAACCGAGCCCAACATCAGCAGCCCAGGATGCACAGACTAACCAGAACAACAGGTACACCCAGCCTCTGTACACCCAGCCTCTAAACACCCAAAGTCCACCCCAGCTTGACCCTAATCCATTAATGCCCCTCTCAATTCCAGACCCAATTCTGCCCCACTCATACCACAGCTACCAGGGCCCCAAGCCATCTGAGGACCCTGCCCCAAACACACCTACACCAACCAGGAGTGGCAGCAGGCCGAACCAGAGGGCACAGCGATCCATGGCCAAATCCTGTCTCAGTGCCACCACCCCACCTACACCCTAATGCCAGCATTCCCATGCTATTCAGCCCCTTATGCAGTGGTAGCAAAGCCCCAAATCCCCTACGCTAGTAAGTGATGTATTTAATTATTGGAGAACAAACCAATTTGAAGTCTTTTTTGTTTGTTTGTTTTGTTTGGTTTTTATAGCGGTATTTTGGCTTTTATTCATTAGTAGCTCAACAGGAAGTAGGGCAGAGAGACAAGTGCTGGACATGCAGTAAATGTCCCATAGCTGGTAATTGAACCTGGGACAGCTGCATCAAGGACTGGAGCCTCTGTATATGGTGCACTTGAAATACCACTGAACTAAATGGTGCCCTTTTTGTTGTTTTTTTTCTGAAAACTTTAAAAAAATAAAAATTTAAACTCTTTCTATTCTTTATGTTAAGATGGACATTGTCCCATTCTAATTTGTGACTAAAGGCAATTTAAGGCACTGGATTTTATTTCAATAAAACAAAAAAAAAACAAAACATGTTCTTCACAAAATTTGCTGATGTTCAAGGACATGAACTCTATTAGGTTGGGACAAAGAAAGTTTAAAATATATGCATTATGCACTGCTTAACAAGATTAATGAATTTGCCCAGAATAATTAGAAATAACTAATAAGTGTGTGTGATTTTTTTTTTTTTTAAATTGCAATTACAATACTTGCTGACTAATACCATCATTCAGTTTAAACCTCGATCCGGCATATTGAGCACTGCAATGGAACATAATCAGATTTGTAACATTACAAACTGCCAAAAAAAAAAAAAAAAAAAAAAAAAAAAAAAAAAAAAAAAAAAAAAAAGCTGCGAAGTAATTCCTCCTTTTTAAAAGCCAAATCTTTTTGGGGGGATATTGTGCAGCTTCTTCTGTAGCAGTGGCATCATTAATTACCCTTACACTGTTTATGTTTGAACTTTTATACCTACATTAGATTTTGTTGATAAATGACATGCTCATGTGTTGTTTAGTCACATATAAACTCTGCAGAGGAGCAATTAATCAAAGCAAGCTGGAAAAAAGGAGGCTGATTAATCATTATGGCATTATGTTAGTCTAAAAGATACGTTTAAGAGTTGGCTGAGATAAAATTCTCCAGTGGTCCAGAAAAAACAAAGTAAATCCAGAGTAATGGAATAATTCTTGTAGTCTATAAAAAAAAAAAAAAAAAAAAAAAAAAAAAAAAAAAAAAAATCATGGCTTGTATTAAAGCTTAGCTACTAAATTCAAAACAAGTGGTAGTTGTTAATAAACACATTTTCTGTAAAAAGCACTTTAATCTTTATGACTAAATTGGTTTTAAGAATTTTCAAGAAGTATTACAAAAAGGCAAATAAAAGTGTTAGGGAAACTGGTTTCTTGGAAAGACATAACCCAGGCAGGAAGCTGCATCATTAACCCCATACTGGTGATAGGAGTCAGTAAGGGATGTGAAGGACTGAAGAAAAACTGACAGCAGAGTAGTGGAGGAAAGGGACAGACGAAGTGTCAGTGTTGCTTTAGAAGGCAAAGAGAAACACTGGTTGACAGGTGAACCCGTGAGGATTGATCGGCCTACATCAAGCTTTCAGAGAGAGCTCATCTGGCACCAACAGAGCTTTTATGTCAAACAGGAGAAAGGGCTGAAGGATCTCTACACACAGCCACATATCTACAGCTGTGGCTTGGCCCCATGCTAAGCAACTTTAATGATCAACATGTAATGACAACAGATGACTCAAGGACACCGTGATTATCGTCTCACATGGTAATGTTCAAGTGGTACGCATCTCTCCACAGGAGCTATTTGTATACAAGAGCACTGGTTGAACTATGCATGCTGTTCCAAATTTGTGGCTTTATAAGCCTAAAACTGTATAAAAAATGTGCTTTTGTAAAACACAGATATATGGGGAGGTAGAATACCTGACAGTATTATGAATAATCACCTCCATAGCAAGGCCCGTCTTGCACCTTAATCTAAATCAAATTAGTAGGATGGCTTGGCACCCACACAGAGAATGAGCTCTTGCAAGCAATCATTCGTTTAGAACTCACTGCAACAGACTCTGTATGCAGTTGTATAATCAATGACAGAATATCCAGAAACTCCACCCCTTTCTATGATGTTTTCAGCCAAGGTTAGAAGTGATCATTATTAGTATTTATATGCAAACATAAATACATCTCATTCTGATTTATAAAGCCTGGATAAAATCTTTAGCCTGTTTTGACAGCCCAGAGTGTTAATTAGTTCTGCTTAATTTCCTGTCATGTCTTTTATCTTGAAAGGACATCTGAATAAGGGGAGACTGCTGTATCAAAAAAAAAAAAAAAAAAAAAAAAAAAGAGTTCCTTCTGCTAATTACACTCACCGGCCACTTTATTAGGTTCAGCTATTTAATGGCTTGTTAACATAAATAACTCAGATGATCACATGGCAGCAACTCAATTTTTTTCAGCATCCACACATGGTTAAGACTACTTTGTGAAGTTCAAAGCCAATAAAGGGAATTTAAGTGATTTTGAATGTGGGGCAACACTGAGTTTCAGCTTCTTCAAAAGATTTTCTATTAGGTTCAGATCTGGATTCTGGTGAGGCTGCTCCAGGAGCTTGAAATGCTTCTAACAGACCCACTCTTAAGTTGCCCTTAGTGTGTTTTGGGTCATCATCATGCTGAAAGACCCAGCCACAACCCATCATCAATGCTCTTACTGAAGAAAGGAGGTTGTAGCCCTAAATCTAATCATACCTGGCACCATCCATCCTTTCCACATCACTGTGCAGTTGTCCTGTCCCCTTTGTGGAAAAACACCCCAAAGCATGATGGTTCCACTCCTATCATTCATGGCTGGGATGATGTTCTTGGGATTGTGCTCATTCTTCTTCTTTCTCCAAACATGAAAAGTTTAAACCAAAAAGTTCCATCTTGGTCTCATCTGACCACATGACTTTCTTCTATGCCTTCTCTGGATCATCCAGATGGCCATTAACAATCTTCAGATGGGCCTGGGCATGTGCTGGGTTGAGTGGGTGGACCTTGTGCACTGCAGGAGTTTAATCCTTGACAGCATATTCAGTTACTAATGATAACCTTTAAAACTGTGGTCCCAGCTTTCTTTGGATAAGAGGTTATCTCATACAGTTCTGGGGTGATGCCTCACCTTTTACGGTCATTGAAACAAGATTTTGTGCAAAGCCCCAGTCTGAGGGAGTCCGAGAGTCATCTTGAGTTTCTTCCATTTTCTAATAATTGTGCCAATAGTTGTTGCCTTCTCACCAAGCTGTTTGACTATTGTCCTGTAGCCCAACCCAGGCTTGTGCAGGTCTACAGTTCTGCCCCTGGTGTCCTTAGACAGGTCTTTGATCTTGTCTGTAGTGGAAAGGTTGGAGTCTGACTGAGTGAGTGTGTGGCCAGGTGTCTTTTATGCAGGTAACGAGTTCATACAGGTGCGATTAATACAGGCATTGAGTGGAGGATAGGAGGACCTTTTACATAGCCATAGTAACAGGTCTGAGAAAGCCAGAATTCTTGCCAGTTGGTACGTGCTGTTTGTGTTTGCATGTTTCAACTTTCTCTAATAGTTACATATTTCTGATGATATAAAACATTTAGATGGAATAAATATACAAAAAAAGAAATCAAAGGTGGCAAACATTCTTTCTCCCTATAACTGTGTTTTAATATATAAAAACAGCACTAATCTTTAGTCAAAACAATGACTGATAAAGTAAAAGCTCAAGTTATGAAAGCTAAATGGACTGCTAATGAAGGCTAGCTAGCTCATACTAATACTGTGACAGAAGATTAATAGGGTGTTTTAAGACACCAGCTGTGAGCTTTGCCCTCTTGGTCAGAAAGCCACAGTTTGGGAAAAAAGACAGTTGGGAAGTAATTAGGCAATTAATGAGCAATGAAAATAGAGGTTTCTGTGACTATTCATACAATGTTAAAGTACCCTTAATTCAAATACAACAATGTTGAGAAACATGACAGCAAAGATTGCTTTTTCGCCTGTCTTTGGATACTTATTTTCTCAATTGCCATAATGTGTTATAAGTGTAGGTAAATATTTGATAGTGTTATTAAACCTGTTGGAACAAAAAACGAATGAATTCAAACACAGACTAAACTATATCATATAGTTCAATAATGTAGGGTTTAATACCTTGGCAGCAAAAAAATCAAATGAGAGATCTAAAATTTTCATTTTTAAAAAAGCAAAGATAAAACCTAATTTTGGTGGCTAAGGAGAATAACCGTCTGTCATATTTTTATATTTTTGTCCATTTCAGAAAGATATTTTAAATTCTGTCAACATCCACTGTTGAAGGATAACAAGAATAATACCAGAAAGATGGGCCAGTTATGCTTTTACTAAAGGAGATTAAAAAACAATACAAAAAGGGTATTTTTATCAGGAGGAAGACCAAAATGGAAAACTGAAACCAAACAAAGACGCAAAGCTCAAACCAAAACTATCAGACAGAAATTACAATACGAGCACTACTCAGGTAATATCGGATCAAAGTTAACAAAGAACATGATGTTAGGGAAATGCTAAACACAAACAAAGGATGTGCAAAAGAGAAAAAGGTATTCTGGATCTCTTTGCTTATTCACCATTTTGCTCTCAAAGTTGTAATTTCACCATCCTTCCATTTCATATATGTAAAAAAAAAAAAAAAATTGTAACCATGTTCCTGACGGTGTTCTTGTAAATGGGTATTTGAGTAGTCTTTCCCTTTCAAGAAGAATATGTTATCAATATCCTTCCCTGATTAATGTGCGTTACTACCGATATTATTTTGGATTGATACAGAATCAATACTGCTGCTTGCTCCATTTTAATACCAAGATCAGTCGATATTCTTAGATAATGCTGCACAGTAAAGACATATAAAAATACACCTATTCCAGTTTGCACCATGTTAAGTCAGTATATTTTCTTTTTCCACCCATTTTTCCGTAGACAACACCTCAACTACTATCCATCTCAATTTACATTAGTCAAGCATCTCTGTTAACATTAGATAATCAGCTGTGTCGATATTAACCCCAAAGCTTTAACTAAAAATAACTTTTCATAGCTGTCACTATATAAAAATTCGGGAGGAAATCCTGGTTTGTGACATTTTACAAATCAACATTACTTCATTTATGACAGACTTCTGACATCTATATATATTTTGTACTGAAGTAAAAAAATAAAAATAAAAATAAAAATATTTTATATATAAAAAAATTATATATATATATATATATATATATATATATATATATATATATATATATATATATATATATATATATATATATATAGGATAAAATAGGACAAAAAAAAAACTGATTTGGAACTTGGTGCTAAAAAAAACCCCAAAAGAAAACCTGACCTTTATCCTTGAGTTCAATTTGATGTGCTGCCAGCCTTGACTGGCACCTGATCCTGTTTGCTGGGATTGCCTCAGGACATCTATCCTTTGCATTCACTCTTTTATGTCCTCAAAGGTTGCAAAGACAATCACAATTGTTATGGTGCAAATCTATCTAAGTTACTGGACTGCATCTGCTCACAAATTCTAAGATTATATACATGGCTTGGGAGCAATAGGAAAAAGGCGTCATAGGGGAAATAAGCTACAAAGGGAGCTTCATCAAAGTTATCTTGGATAAAAATAATTGCACATTTTGCTGTCATTGATTTTAGAGATCAAAAACTGCATAGCTATCTGCTAAGGATTTAAGTTCACAGAAAAGATTGGCAGTTAATTCTAAGGTAAAATTATAGTGAACATTTCCAAAAGTGTGAGCACAACCTAATTTTATTTTCTAAATAACAATCTAAACAAGATCTTGCTTAAGATCAAAAACAGTTGAAAGGGTAAAAGGAAAAACATCTCATGAGTGGTCAAACAAATGTAGTTGGCATACCTAAGCTAATGAAAACCTCTTGCAACCTGGCAATCAGTGTTCATAAGTCTATCCCCGAGAAAGCACCGGCATACAATAATGCACCTTACAGGTCTAAGAAGACCAAAACACTGCCTCTCATCTTCAGACTTTACAAAATGGACTTGTTAAAGACTTGTTAAAACCAACGTTATGATGTGTTCAAATGCGGCTTGGTAAATACAGATTATGGCACATTAACAATGCACTAAACAGTTGTAATGGCTGAAAAAAGTGCGGGGGACAGAGGGCAGACACATTTCCCCGTTGTAATCTGTCTTGATGGGGCCCAGATATCTGAATGGGCAGCCCCAGTCTATGTTTGATGTGTCCTCTACATGGCTCTGACAAACTTACAATGGGACTTGGCATGGCTTTCTTTCAACTATTTCTTGGCACCCTTCCATGAAAGATCAGGTTTGTCAAGTGCAGGAGTAACAGCTGTCCGGTCAACAGATTATCGCACTTGTGAAGCTAAGGCTCTCTGCAGTTCCTCCAGAGATACCATGGGCATCTTGGCTGAAAAAAGTTTGCAAGGTACTATCAGACACTGCTAATTTAATTGCCTTATTGGCTTCCTGGCCATAGATCCAGATACATAGTTTTCTCCTTCGACCTTCTGTTGTCTCCTGTTGTCCTTTTGTTATCCTGCACTCTTATGGTGTTTAAAAACCCTGCTTCTTTTTGTGGTTCTTGCTTGGAATTTTTAGATTAAACTTCAAGTTTTCCTACTCTAGTTTTTAAAAAAAAGCTAAGCACTAATATGTTTAGCTTTAGTAAATCGTAAACTACTAGATATTAGTTTGGGGATTTTTTCTGTATCATGGAGCTTTTACAAAAATACTTAGAATCTAAAATTTTAAAAAGTGTGATTGACGTGGACAGTGGTATGGAAGACAAGAATGAACTGGCAGTGTGAACAACATGTGGTGGTAAACAACCTGGGCTTGACTGACAGTGTATTGGGCTCCTCACATGAACTAACATTCTTGAACTGAAGTTCTATACTGTAAAATGACAAAATCCATTACAATTTAGGAAAAGTTAAGACTAATATCATTTTGCCTTTGTCTGTCATGTCATCTTGTCAGTCAAGTGTTGTCATCCAAGGTATTGGAATGTCTTTTGTGTGTATACCTTTGCATTATTTTCACATTGGCTCATCTCTTCTGAGTGGTTTTTTGAGAGTTGCTATTCCTCCCACTTTGGAGATAAGAGGGATAAATCTCATTCTAGGGAACGATTTGGCTGGCAGAAAGGTGTTGACTGTGCCTGAGGTTTTGGACACATCTAACACAAGCCTGGAGTTTGAACAACCAATGTTTCCTGACATTTTCCCTGCTTATGTGGTAACAAGGGCCCAATCAAAGAAATATGGTGTTGATTTGTCTGACTCTTTTCTTGCCACAGAAACATCTCTTGAAACAGTCAGATCTGGGAGTAATCTTAACAACAAATCTGAAAATGTGTTTTCTCTTCCAGATCCAGACATGGCAAATTTACTGGCTTCTAGGGAGAAGTTTATTGCTGTACAGAAATGGGACACAACTATTGAGGAAGCCCAAGGGAAGAAGGTGTCATATGTGGTTGATAAGGGTCTCCTGTTGTGTCGCTGGGCTGGTTACCACTTGGAAGACTGGAATGCTGTTTATCAGGTGGTTGTGCCGACAGTGTACTTCATGCAGGTGCTAGCTTTAGCGCGTTATCATCCCATGACAGGGCATTTGGGCATAAATAAAACTTATAACAAAATTCTCCAACAGTCCTTCTGAGCAGGACTCAAGTCTGATGTTTCTCACTACTGTCATACCTGCCATGTTTGCCAAGTTGCTGGCAAACAAAATCAGGTCATTCCTCCTGCTCGTTTGTCCCCAATTCCAGTAATGGGTGAACCATTTGGAAGGGTGATAGTTGATTGTGTAGGTCCCTTACCAGAGTCCAAGAGTGAAAACCAGTTCATATTAACCATAAAGTGTGCTTTCACCAGGTTTCCTGAGGCCGTGCCCCTGCGGAGAATCACTACTCCTGTCATCACCAAAGCACTGGTAAAGTTCTTTTTTGGTATTTGGTCTCCCTGAGGTTGTTCAAACTGACCAAGGCACCAACTTTAAATTTAGGACCTTTGCACAAGCTGTATATTTCCATCCCGTAGGTTTCTTTCTGTTATGCACACTTATTAAGTAGGTTGGTGTCACCTATGTAATGTTTTGGTGAGCCTTTTTGTTAGATTAGAACAGCAGGGTTTTCTTTTCCTTTATTTTTGTTTAGACTAGATGACAGTTAGGCCCTGTTATATTTATTTCTTTGATTTGGCACAACCTAACGGTCCCTTTCTCCTCCACAGTTTGTTCAACCTTTTGGGAGTTTGGAAAAGGAAAATAAATCCTATTTGTCACATTCACAAGGACTCCGACATTTTATTGTGGTTGTCGTGTGTTTTTTCCTCCTCCTTCAGCTCAGGGGGCGGGGGGGTGCTATAACACCACCTAAGTATAAAACTGAATTTGATGACTGAAATTTTAATGATATTTTAGGTTAAAGTCAAGTCCAATGTGTTCACAACCTTTTAAGGACATTACAATCTAAAATGGTTTAGTTTCAGATCTCTCAATATTTTGTCACCAAAATTTAAAAAAAACAGTGGGATACAAGTCTAACAGTTTTTTTTTTGTTTGTTTTTTTTTTTTATGTGGATCCGAGTAAAGTGGGCTGCAAGGTTTCAAATATGTAGTTGATGTAAAGTTAATAAGATGCTTTCATACATTTCAGCATTAAATAGATCCTCTGTGTAAATTACAGTGAAACTAAGATTCAAATTTATAAAGATAACAAACAGGGCCAACCAAAACATCTTTATAACAAATCTCAAATATTTCAAATAAAAACACATATTTCATATTCTTGCCATCTGTTGAAAATCAACAGGCGTGTAAGGCTGGAATGGCTTTCAGGGCATGGAAACTGCAGCTGAGGAAATGGCTCTATAATCAATAGCTTCCCAGGCTGCTTGTTAAAAATGCCATTTCCATCTTCAAGTCGTTGAGAGGGTCCTTTACCAGGAAAGAGCCACATATCATTCTTTCCAGACAACTGGCGTGATGAAAAATGGGGGACCACTGTCACTGACCGATATTGATTATATGTGAAAATGTGATAATTTTGTATTAACTCGCCTCTAGGAGCCTTGTTCTGTCAGCTTTGCTGAAGAGAATTAATGCCTTCATATCAGGCTAACAAAAATATGAGCCATTGCTCATTTCAGCCTCCAGACAAAGAGGTTTGTGTCAATCATAGAAGTTTAATAATTTCCTCTAGAGAAAAGTGTAGAATGTATTGAATTAACATCATTATTTAAGACACTTCTTTCTATTTCAGATTTATTATTGCCATTGCAACCACTTAAGAAACCCCCCCCCCCCTTGTTCTGTATCTTATCTTATGGTTGTCTTAATCAAAAGGGACTGGATCAAAGAGACTTTGCAATTTTCTTGAAATTGCTTACTTCAGAGGGGAATAATCAAAAACAAAAACAGCAAAATAAAATTAGTATTATATAAATGTGTGTAGTAAAAAAAATGCTCACACAGACCAGATCAGACCTTTCACGTAAATTTAACTGCTTTCACAAAAGGCCATTCAAAATGTCCTGTTGTGGGACTCTTAGATTTAGACGTCTTATCTCACCATCAAGGTTTAGGGATGTTTAATTGACATATTGTTTATCATCATTCTCAGGGACAAGAAATGATCATGACAAGAATTATGATTTATCATAAAAAATGGGTTGTTTCTTTTTGGTTTATCAGTGCATTAACTGTCCGATACCTGATCAGATTATGTTGCTATGCAAACTCCTACATCTGGCAAGGCATTGCATTTTGTTACAGTGGATGCAGCCACAGCCCCCTTCAGTTACACAACGGTACAGAGAGACATTTAGGGTCTTCAGTACCCTAATAAAGGGCTTTTTGTATGTCTTTTATAAAATATGCAAACTCTTTTGGACTATCTACCTCAGGACTTAAATGATATTTAAGTGCATTTTTCATTGCTTGTTTTGTAAAGGTGTCAATAAAAAAAAGTGCTAAATTTCTACACAACTGCTGTCTTCAGCGATACCTTCTCTCAACATCTCACACACTCACCAAGAGAGGTGTACTGCTTTTGTCAAAGAGTTACAATTTAACATACAGCCGAATAAATAAATTTTATCTGTCCATTACTCAACCATTACTTTTAAACTCCTGATAGCATGGTCAACAATATGGGCATCTTTTCTTTGCAACAGTCTTTGATAAAGCTCTTTCAGATAGAGAATGCTTTTGATTATTCTGAGGAAAATCAATGTGGTGTTTTATTTGGCAAACTCCTTTTTAAATGTTTAAGTTTAGAATGATGATATGGACCGTGTACTGAGCAACTCATTGTGGGCTTTCTGCAAGGATGAATTGCTAAGCTGGTATTTAGATGAAAATTCTAAGGTGTCGTGGTATTTACACAGCAATGTATAACATGATCTAATTGCCTTTATTTAAGATATTGTTAAATATATTGGTTATTACAGTAACAAAAGTGGATATACCATATATTTAATCAATATTTTGACTTTTGATACATAATCTAAGCAAAAATAGAGATTTCCATTGCTTACTGAGTGAAAAATTTGACAGTTTTTGCCATGCTGCTTTTTAGTATTTGCAATTTCAACTACTGCTACAACAACAGAACAAGTTGGCATTAGCTGCTTAATTAGTCGTGCTATGTGCTTGGGTAGATCTAGCAGTTGACTGCTAAGTAGATATGCTGCTCATAGCCAACAAACTGTAGTTTTAAAACAGTGTGACATTAATACAAGTGATGTGTTGCCCTTGTTTAGTTTCCTCACAGTGACGGATAAAACTGAAACCAGAATTCGAAGAAAGTCACAAAAAAAATCTCTAAAAAATGTTTTCATTAAATTTTCTGGAATTTAGCAAATAGAAATAATTTTGGTAATGCTAACTGACCTAAAACAGCAGAAGTTTGGTCTGATTTAACTTCAGACAGTGAGGAAAAAATGTGCATGTGTCTTTTTATGAAGTGTATGTAAATATCTAGTTTCAATTGTATTTCCCCACACTGCCAAATTTTTCTTTCTTGTCAGAAAGGCAAAATGTATATCATATGTATATCATTTTTTTAAGCTAGCTGAGTTGCAGTGAACAGTCGGAAAAATTGGAAAAAGACTAAAACTTTCTACAGACTAAAACATACTATCAAGAAAGATATTTACCTTCTGTTCACACTCCTAAATGATTCCCAAATGCACTTTCTTTTGATGAATACAAGTACAAAGGGGTTTGAGTTCATTTGTTCAGGTTCACTATTTTCCTTCTGAAGCACAGCATATGTAAATCACACAGCACTGAAGAAAAGAAAATGAAAAGAAGGACTAAATATATCTTTGTCAGCATGACAGAAGAATAAAAGCACTCTCAAAGTCATTTTGGGATGCAGCGTAACTGGCTCTCTCTCTGAGGCCCTTCTTAGCAAAGTGATGGGGGTTCATAATTACAACATAGCCTCAAGAAAAATACAAACCCGAAGCTCTGTTCTTATTGAAGAGGCAAAAAGTCATAAATACAGACTCATAAGAAAATACCCCATAGTGTTTATTAGTTTCATTTTTTTTTCTTTTCCCATAGAAAATTCAATAAATCTGCACCAATTCTCTCACGCTGTCACACTCAAACTGCCTGGTGAGGCTTATCCTTGCAGGCATTCAGTCCCAATCCCAGAGCCTGGCTAGTCAAGCGATGGCTACAGCACAGATATTACACTCTGCGTGACATATCTCAGATTTTATCGGACCTCATAAGCACTTATATTCAAGAAGCAACATATTAGACGTAGGGGAAAAAACAAGCAATATCTTTTGTTTGTTTCAGAGTGGAATCCATATGAAAAATTTAATATATGGTCCTTCTTGTACAGAAACAAAAGGTGTAATTAAAATGAGAGCAGATGTTAACATTTTTTCACTCAACTATCTTGTCTGGTGAAGAACAAAACAACTTTTCTGAAGCACTAACATGGAACAATCCTGTGGATGAGAAAGCCTAGGAATGTAAAGGGCACCAGAAGGACTTCAGTATTTTGAAAGCCCAATCATTCATCTTCTGCTTGGGCTGGCTGAATGAAATTGTGTTGAAATGCGTGTGGGTGGAGGTGGCAGCTGTGACAGTAGTCAGGTATATCAACTGCACAGTCATAATCTCTCTCAGGCTGCTAGCGAGCCACTACAGCTGTCAGGAAGCTGCTGTATATAAATGCACTGGTTTGCCCAGAGTAACAGAAAACAGATGTCAAAGACAAGAGCTGTCAATCCTTCAATACCATTAGGAATCTCTTTCTATTTGCTAAGTGGATTTACACATTGCAAGACAATGTGAGAAATTAGTCACTGCATTTTATACGCTGAAACCAACCCTAAGTTTTTATATTTATATTTTAAAATCTGTTACAAATGAAAAGCAAAACATATTGTACTATAAGCCTAGAACATGTCAGATCAGGATTAATTGACTCATCCCCAGTCTTGTTGTAGACTGTTTGGCATGGCAAGCATGTTCTGGAGCCCATTGTTTCAGCTTGAGAAAAAATTTAAAAAAGAACTGTGATTGAGGAGATTGTATCTTTTTATTTACTTCTAATTTAAGATTGATACATTTAAACTGATAATGTTTGGCTGATTATATTCTAAATTTGCTGCCAAACATAGTTTCACGCTTGTTATACACCAAAACATACATAGGAATCTCATTAAGTTTACTCATCCAGATGTATAATTTGGGAAAAATAAATTGTGAGCAGTTATGTTGCAAGTAATGTTGGATTGTTATATTAACTGGGTAGAAACCTTTGAAGTAACATAGAAGAGAAACACAAAGCTTTAGCAACAACATCAAGGATAGCTGCATAATCTGCATTAATTACGAAACCATTATAGTCAGTGAGAGTGTTTACACTGCCTCCGCACAGCCATCCAGCAAAATTAGAACCTATCCTACTGTCGTCGGATGCCGGAGCAAGTGTGGAGTCAATACACAAACATCCCACTGCACCCACAGGAAAATGAACGAGCTCAAAATCAAAATTTTCTAAATAATTCGCCAAAGAAAGACTACATTTTCGAGAAATCTTAGCAATATTAATAAATATATGCATATATTTGTACATATGTTTGCTCTCAAAATGTATCACTTATAACTATGCACACATAATGCAAACAAAACATGTGGATCTTATTCTGAAACCTATTAACTCATGTCCTCTCCCTCAAGTCGTAGTAGGAGCGATGGTAAAGGCATATGAAGTAAGAGAGCAATAAATGAAGAAATATTAACTTTGGAAGTTAAGAAATACAGTATTTTATATGACACCACTCATTCTTTTCATCACTGGCTTTGTCACGCAATTTCACATTTCTAGGGTTTGCAGTGGAGTGGAGCCACACGTTGCATAAATCAAGATGGTCACGAATGGCAGCGAAGTGCGTGCTGGAGCGAGTCTGCATGCAGTGCAAATCCAGGGTAAGGCACAGTAGGAAGAATTACCCTGGCCATTGCCTTCCTATGCATTTCTGCTCAACTCTAATCTCCCTTCAGTGCTCTGTCTGGGCTTTCTCCCAATGAGCTAGATTTCTCTGGTAGAATTTCAGAAGTTATGAACGAAGATGTTGATTTTCTGCACTGTTTTATAATTGTAACCTGTTTGTAGTTTTAGCAATGGCGTCAGGGGAAGTGAACAAAGCCGTTTCGTCGATGTTGGCAACGTTTCCAAATATTAAATCAACATTAAAGCTGCAGTATGTAACTTTGCACCGCTCCCAACCTAAAACAACCAATCGGAGCCAGGAGGAAGGTCTTAGAGCTGTCAATCAACTTCATTTAGTTGCTGCTAAATGTGCTAATGGTGGAGAAACAACTTGCCATCACAGGAAAACCATTTATTCATCATCATCATTGGTCATACAAGCTAGCTTGAGAATTTATAACAGTCTCTGCTACCTGCAGTGCAGCAGAGAGCAATGTGGCGGGAGCGAGGGGATGGGGATGAGTAGCGCCACTCAGACGGTGATTGACAGCGCTAAGACCCACCTCCTGGCTCTGATTAATTGTTTCTAGATAGCACTGGGAGAAGGCAAAGGAGCTCGATTTTTTTCACAGATTATCTGTCTCATGACATGGTGATAGTTTCAACAAATATGTAGAAAAATATTTTTTTTTATAAAAGTTACATACTGCAGCTTTAACAACCATCTTGTTCGTCCCTGCACTTCTCTCTTCACAGTGTGGGATGGTTGTTTACAGCACAGGCAATTTCCAACAAGCTTCATAGCGTTGAACTGTGCATTACATAAGCAAACATTAGTGATTGGGAAAAACTTCAACAGAGTTCACACCTCCAGCAACCAATCGGTTCTCAATAGCCGAGGGTCCAGACACTCTATACAAAGCAAAGCATAGAACAAGGGGCTGGGTTTTACCAGGCTAGGTAGGAATATTTACAACTCGGAAAATACACAGCCTGCTGTTACCTGGGGCTAACTGTGCTAATGCAAGTAATAGCTAATAAAAGTCAATGAGTTTTTAAAAAATTACCATCATATCTTTATTATTTATTTTAGCTAAAATGCAAGGCTTTCTTACAACATAGCACTAACATTGTGTGAAAGAAGAAGTACTAAATACCTGGTCATGGCAGAGTGGCTTGAGTAATTTTTGTGGGATGTCATTGCCTTTCAGTCCACTTTAAAAATGTTTTTTTAAGTTTTGACATTATGATGGGCAGATAGTCAAATGTCTGGATTGTGAAAAACAAAACACTTTAATGAAGAAATAGGATCAGAACAACTCTACCTTTATTTAACCAAAACGTTGCCTGTCTTTGTTCCCTTTTTAAATAAGATCCCAAAATCTACATGAACCTTAAAACCATTCGAAAAGAAAGCTTGCAGATTTCCTTGGAAAAAAAGCAGACTAACAGTGGCACTCAGGTCCTTTTAAGTTGTTGTTTTGTAAGTCAGTTTAAGTGATACTCCTTTGCACAAGATTTAATTTATGTTGTTCATTTTATATCACGACAACACACAGATAACTGTTCAGTGAATGAAGTAAACTGTCATGAGAATACTTACCAACCACTTAGGGCAGCATATGCACCTATTAATGGCTGAAGACTAAAGTAAACTTAAGCAACCTATTGGAATAAATTAAATATTAATAATATTATTTGAATAAATATTCAAACAGCAAAGGGAAAGCACAGTGGTGGAAATGTTTAGTGTCACACAGCAAGAATGAACAAACAGTAAAATTGTGTATTCCAATTTTGGTTGAAAAGGAAACCTTGGCTTTGAACTAAGGCAAAGCCCCTCCAATGACAACACTATCTGCAACTTAGCAGAATCTCATGAGCCCATCACAGTCTGTGGCGATGACTTCCAGCCAAGAAAAATCTGTTTTGTCAATCCTTTTTTTTGTTTTATTTTGTTTGTTTTCACTTTCTTTGGCACTGGATGAAGTAAACTCTAATTAAACAATCACGGCTATGCAGCCCCATTCCCCCTCTGTCCTATTGACTTTGAAACAGTACTCATCCTCTCCTCAGTATAAAGTCCCATGTCTAGTGCCAGTCAGGGAGAAGAGCTGTTGTCACACACTGTTTGTGCTCACAGAGACGAAGAGAGATGGAGGGACAGAGTCTGCATCAAACCACTGGCCACAAAGAGCTTTGAGAGAGAAAACCAAGGCTTGAAGTGCTGAGTTTTGGCTTAACTGCAGAGCACAAATATGACTCAAATAAACAATCATATTGCAGACTTGCATCTTCAAAAGTGCCTTTAAATAAGTTTCTCTTGATGCAATAGGCATAAAAACTCACTATGAGTCAAAGGATTTCTATATTTGAAGTACATGATGCCATATTCAAAAATGAATTCACCCACAGGAAAAATCTATTCTGCTGAAGTCACCTAAAACGCAAAAAAGACACTATAAATAAATAAAGAAAAAATTCATCCATTTCATATACAAACTTAATTCTGTTCAGTGTTGCTGCTGGGCTGGACTCCATCCAGAAGCCAGATGAGAGGTTGGAATGGAAGACTTACTAGTCTACATTTTTAGGCAACAAAATTTAGCATAAAAAAATATGTTCAATGAAAAGTGAGAAATGACATGGTGAGGCACATTAAGTTATTTCTGCAAAGTTTTTTTTTTTCCAAACCAGTTTACCCACCTGTGTTTGTCAAAGTACATACAAATAAACATTTGCTCTTTTTAAAAAACAGCACTGCCAAGCAACTACCATTACATTGCACTGATGTAGTCTGATCCAGTTTAAAGAAGACATTATTCATAAATCTTTATGAATATAAATACATGCATAATGTCTTGTTTAAACGTAGGCACAGAGATGCATATTGCGTGAAAGAAATACCATCTGCAGAAAGCAGGTGGTAATGTTGACAGAGTAGAAGAAGAAAAAAAAAGTGCGACCTGCTGTGCTGCTGACCTTAGAAAAGCAGGGCAGGAATGTCTTAGAAATACAGCTAAGGAAGTGGTGACTAAGTCCACACCATGCAACATGCAAAACTAAAAAAACTGTTTCATTTTATGAAGAGATAACATACTGTAATCATAATTAAGAAAACCCAAGCATTTCTTTTTTTGACAATATCAGTTTTTACAATACATATATAGAATAGATTTAGCAATTTTACAATCAGATATTCTTCAACCTCAGTCCATGCCTTTTATCTTTAAGAAAATCAGTTTAAAGAATGAATTTTCTCATCTTTTACATTCTACATCGCTGCATTATTGCTTTGGAAACACCATTTGGAACGTGATTCCTCTCTGATGCAACATGATGTTCTTAATATTTTGAAAAGTACCTCCATCCTGTCCAGGTCCAAGATCTTGCTGTTAGGAAATATTTTTGGGGGCAAGACACTGACTAAAATGACAATCAGTGTATCACCATATGGATGTATGTGTGTTTGTGTTGCAGAGGTGTGAATGTGACTCGTAATGTAATCACAAGTCATACATCACATACAGAGGTATTACTAAAAAAGGGTTTCAGACAGACAGACAGACTTGAACAAAGGAATTAAGACCAGAAACTACAAGGTTACAACTTAAGGGTCACTTTGAAAATATCCTATCTCGATGTTACCTTGTGGGCGTCTCAGGTGGCTGTAAAGATCTTCTTACATCTGAAGGTGACAAGATTCCCAGAAACATAAGCAGTCAATCGTGTAAAGAGTCATGTCACTTGTGTCTCAGGAGAAATCATCAGGGAACTTCAGATTGATCAGGTCTGTTCATCTTTGAAAGTGGTGAGATCAGCCCCTGTAGAGTTTGAGCAAATTATCACATTGAGGAAACAACTGCTGATAACAAGTCACCTGGCATAAGTGAACATTGTTGTGTTTCAGGGTTGTTGGCTGATGTGTGTCTTTTTGATTATCATTTGTATCATTTACCTGTTATTTCAAAGTCTTGCAACTTGCGCCTATGAACACTGGTAATGAAATCAACACGTACTCTCACGTATATTAGAAAATAACCCTGTGGTCACACTGTCTCCCACCTTGCAAAGTATGTTTTTCCATTTTAAAAAAATGGGTGCTACATTGGTCTAAGTGTAATGAAAGAACATCAAGTCCTGTCATATCTTTGAAGTGTGTGTTTTAAAAACAGCAACCCTGTTTTTATATAGTGTGTTTATATTGGAATGAAGAGTACAGAATTCATAATATTCTACTGCATCAGGACAAGGTACATTAGTTTTGCTGAGACGTCACAGTCTTGGTTTGGTTTTTCAGCTGACGGTCTGATTTAAAGTTCAAAGCTGAGCACCCCCAAGTGGCTAAATTAAAATTAACTGAAGAGAAAAAATGTGAAGTCAAGTGAATAATGTTGAACAGAGCAATTGAAGAGAGAAGCATTAAATTAAGTAATCTTATTGTTGAGTCATTGCTGTAAGATTTTAACAACATGTCAATTCTGCAATGATGTAGCATATGTGAAGTATATGTGCTGTGATGCTAATGTCTCTGTGACAGCCTGGTTTAGTTGGTGATGAAAATATGTAGGCTAGAATTTCAGATGTGGAAGGGTGTTTTTATCTTAAGGTGGCATAATTTTTTATGCCACTGAAACACAAAGCAGATAAATGTGGCAGGGTATCTGATCTTTGAGTCGAGTTGCTGTGTTCTGTGTGTTCTCAGTAAGCGAAACACCTTGGAGAATTGGAGGAAAACTAATACTTGAACTAAAAACATTTTAAAATGTCCAATTTTCCCAAAAGCTAAAGCTGGAATCTATTAAGGCTAAAGGTAGCTTTTATGTTTTAAAATGCTCTCCAGCATTTTAAAAAATAGCTTTTCTTTGCTCATGCAGTCAACCATAGTAAACTGCTGGCGCTCATAAAGAATTAATATTGTTAGTAACTGTACTTTGGACTTAAAAATGATTGTTTAAAAAGCAAAAATAGATTCTTTATGTCCGTTTAAGCCACCATCTTGGTATCCCAAGATACTAAATTAGATCTATCACAACAGTTACTGATCAATAGACTAAGAATCAATTGTCAAAAAGGTCACTGATTTGTAATTCAGAAAATAATGAAACATTACTTTCTCAAAATAATGCTTTGTCTTCACTTCTGCTTTACATTGTTAACTGGTTGTTTGGACACATACCAAATTTTCTTCATCAGTCTAAACTAATCTGAATTAGTTTAGAGCTAATTTGGCCTCAACCAAACTCTTCAGTACAAACCTTGGTTTGCAAGCATACATATTCATACTGCACTGTGATATTACTATATATCAGTCTATAGGTTATTTCTTGTTTTATTCTTCCATAACTTGGTTTGAGGAATCCTCAGAATATTCTGGTGTAAACTAATCTAAATTAGCTGAAAAGTAAAACAGCCTTTGTAGCATATGGTAATGCCGTCAACAGTGGAATTACGACAGCCTAACGACTGCCGTATGTGAGCAAGTTGTTCATGCCTGAGTGACAGAAGGTTAATAAAAAAAACTCACTGTAAACACAGTTGTCTGCCCATTACTGGACATAATATTGGCGATGAAGATGGCATTGTCTTTTTCACCTCTACCTCCATTCCTCGCTCTAGCCGCCAATTCCATGGTCCTGCTGGAAAAAGTCTTTTGAGACATTCCTAATGGTTGTCAGGTTAGCCGATGCTAGGCATGCTAGGCGAACGGCTATGCTCATCCACAACCTGGGGAGCGAGGGACAGTCCATCTTCCAGACTCTTGGGCTAGCAAACGATTATGCTGACTGTGTTACCTTGCTGGCAGGACATTTTACTGCACCGCAGAGTGTCATGGTGTGCCGGATAGTCTTCTGTCAGCACCTGCAGCAGCCAGGTAAGTCAGTCCATCATTACATAACCGATCTCTGGTGTCTGGCAAGCCTCTGTAAGTTTGGAACTTTAGAAGAGGAAATAATTCATGACCAGTGAGCTGAACATACATCCAACCTTAAGCTACTGGAGAAACTGTTTATGTCACCAAACAACCTGTCAGTGTCACAGGCAGTAGACATGGCCTTCCAGTTGGAGTCTGCTTTGTCATTAACATCTCGGATAGTGCCTCCTGAACCGACCCCGTTATGCTCTGCCCCACTGGCACAGACCGTAACCCCAATGGCTCCGCTTTCCGAACCCACCTCCCCTCATGGGGAGCCTGAGGTGAATGTGTTGGACACCAGGGTGCCACGGCACCCCCATTATGTGGTAGCTGTGGTTCTCCTTTTCATCTCACATGTGCACCAGCATGCCCAGCCTGGGGACAGATGTGCCAACACTGTGGTAAACCGAACCACTTCTCCAAAGTGTGTCGCACCTAACTCAGTAACTCCTGGCGCCGCTCCACTTATTCAGCCAGCCTCCTGTCCCAGGCTGTTTAGGTGGTGCATGGTGGAGTTGGACAGAGTACGTCTGCCACTGCTGTTGGATACCACCACCTGCTTAGAACAAATCAATGCATGGATATGCCAAAACTTTCTTCAGCTGAACAGAGTGACCTTGAGAACTACTGCCCTGCAACTTGTAGTTATGTTCCTGCTCCAGCACAGCTGAATCAAAGGATTGAATTACGTCTATAGCATGCCATCAAGTCTGGCAAAGGCCTGGTAATGAGCCATACAGGTTGGAGCAATGCTAGCCACACTTTGCACTAAAATAAAATGCTAACTATTTCAAAATGATTGCCTTATAAATATTTTGTGTTTGTTTTAAAACAGCAAAACACTCTTTTACAAGGACTGTTCTCCAACACTTCCACGATTTCACCTCTGCTCCTAATATGCAGGAAGGCTCCAAACATGCTCTAACACACTGCATCAGGACCGTTTCTCTCTGCTGCATCACTAATGTTTCACAGGCAGCAAAACGTTGGATCACTAATTGCACAGGTGTGCACAATGCTACACACAAGGCACGGAGTTCGCTTCTTTTCGGTTTGACAGAGTATGAAATGGCTAGTGGTGCTAATGAGACTCAAGGTATGGGTTTATCTCTGTAAGAAAAGGAGAAACAAAGAAAAATAATAATGAAGAATAGTTTACCAACTGCATCCATAGCTCTCTCCCCAGTATTCTTTTTCAAACTTTATATATAAAACAAACTGGTTGAATTTAATGAAAATGAAATGGATGCAAATATGGTAAGCCACAAAAGGTTATAGCTAAAGAAACTGGCTGTTGACAGAATTTTGTATCTAAGCATATTAAGTGAAAGTAAAAGGTGTGACAGAAAAGGTGCACGAGAAAGAGAGCCCACAGTCTCGAAAGGATTAAAAACCCATTCAAGAGTTTTGACAAAGGTTCAAAAGGCATGGACTTTGGCTTGAGTCTGCACTTTAAGAACCACCACACATACAGATGTATCCAGGACATAGACTGCAAGTGTTGCATTATCTGAGACAATGTCAGCATTTCATACCTGGGCTAAGGAAAAAAAAACAGGACTGTTACTCAGTTGTCCAAATTTCTCTGTTCAGATTAAAATAATGACATTTCATTTGAAATCAAGGTCCCAGTGTCTAAAGGATGCGTGGCGATGCACGGAATTCATGTTTCTTGAGGGCCAGTTTGTAATTTCCATGGTCAGTGATGATTTGGGGAGCCATGTCATCTGCTGCTGTT
The DNA here is from genome assembly GCA_014839685.1 of Anableps anableps. Taxonomy (NCBI): domain Eukaryota; kingdom Metazoa; phylum Chordata; class Actinopteri; order Cyprinodontiformes; family Anablepidae; genus Anableps; species Anableps anableps. The sequence goes on along the minus strand of CM026068.1, from coordinate 5,919,039 downwards.
GCTCCACTGTGTTTTCTGGAGTTCACAGTCAATGCAGTCATCGACCAGGGAATTTGAAAATGTTTTAGAGCACATCATCTTCTGTTTTAAAGCACATCTGTCATTGGGTAAAAGGCAGGGTACATGCTGGGTTAGCAGTCTAGATAAATGAACTATATCGGTTTCACTTTTTGAAATAAACGTCTACAATAAATAACCTTTTCTATAATATTTTTTTTCTATTTTCCATAATAGTTTTTAAAATGAGCAGGCGATTTATTAGAAACAGTATCAAAATTCAAGCAGGGTGTTTATCAGCTGATCAAAAGTTTAAGATCATTCCCCAAAAAAAAAGAAGCCCAAAACAGAATGAAATGCGTTACAAAAGAAATACATAATGAGTAGCCTCACTGTTTTTATTAACCATTTAAAAAAATGTCTAGGCATGCTTGATGGGAGTTTTTCCAGTTGGATAGTAGGAAGTAGTAGTAAGGTGATGAAGGTGGTTTCATGAAGGCCATCCATGTTTTGGAATTGATATCTGTTTTTGTTAACCTTCCAAAGTGAAGATGGATGCCGTCTTCAACAACTCCTCTTAGCCGGTCACTGTTTCACACTCCTGCACAATCTTAGACTCCACTGAAGGAAAAAATACCAGATTGTAATGGAACATCCTCTACTATGCTTTAGAGAAAACATTGATTGTCAGATTTCCTGGTCATGCTAGTAACGCTGAAAGCCCACAAACTTGTCCTGACTCAATGGCACAACATGTGAATACCTGTCATTTCTTACCTGGTCTTAAGCTTTTCATCAGGAGTGTATTGATTAAAAAAATATCAGACAAAGAACACAGAAGAAGCCTGAGTGAAAGGAGAACAACATGAACTGGAAGGAAGGCCAAACAGTGAATCTAAGTTTTAATGTGAAATGGCAAATTAGCATAAAAACAGAAAATTATTAAGGAGAACAACAAAATCAAAGTGAAAAGAAAACACTCAGTCCTGAATCTATTTGGGCTGGAAACTGTCACACATTTCATTCTCACACGTGTGTACGTAAAGCAGGAAATCCGCATTTTGCAGTCTAAAATTCTATTTTGAAGGCTTTTCTCCTCCATTTGAGTAAATCTCTTATCTCTTTTTCCCAAATAAAAATGTGCAAATGTACAAGCCTGAAATTCTCACTGTGCTGTTCTCAAAACATACAGCGTCTATGTATTATAACATAATGTCTGAACAAATCCTTAGAACCTGGAGTAGGCTTCCCAGTTTTAAATGAAACCCACATTAAAAAGCACACTCAGCTCATTATGTGGGGCAATCACCTACTTAGCAAAATCCAGATTTTATTTACAGCCTCACAGTTTAATAAAGTAGCAATCTAAATGTCGTTTGGTTTTATTCATGAGAACAGAAATTATTTCTACATTGTGACAGTCTCTGCTACAACACAGAGGTTGCAGACCACACCCAGTCTTTCTCAGCAGTGACACTGAGCGTGCATGCACCGCAACCCTGGTCATCGGCAGAGGAATGGGGCAGAGGGCTAGGAACACTCAGCTGAACAACTCACGACGAATGTTTTCCATCATGCAGCTCAATCAGCCACCCATTGATTCATTTCACAGACACTTGGGTAATTATAGGACTCAGCTCTTCACCCCGGGGAGAAGCTGCACGAGGAAAGTCAGGGTGTAAGGCGGGGGTGGCTGGTGGTTGGTGCAGGAAGTGATCCACGAGGGAGTGAGACGTGACAGAGTGAAAACAATTAGACAAGAACGACGCCAGTGACGAAGAAGTGGGAGACGTGGTGAAATGCAATTGACAGCTGGGTAAGACGGCCTTGTTCAGCAGGAAAAAAATATATACAGTATTTTCTTTGACTCTTGAATGATGCAAACTAACCATTGTTGCATGTGCTCTGACAAATAACCACAATTTATGTGGCAAACAAACAAAAGCAATGAAAATACAGAGGATGACCTTTTAAGGTGGAGGGTAAAACAAAGCCTGTAAAAGGGCTATCTGGGTAGACATGGATAAAGATGTATTAGGTGATGCTGGGCTGAGGTTAGTGCAGAAATCAAGTGTGCAGGGCTCCCCCGACTGGTCAAATAGGAAATGATTCTGTAAGTCATACTATAAACCTCCTCAGAGTTCAGACATCTCCTAAAATTCAGTGAAACTGTAAGGGGCATCCTTACATATGAAGAATGCTGGTGAAGTTCTTTTCAAGCTTTGTATATCTAGTAGCTGAGAATTGTTGTCCATATTTCTTTTCAAAAAAGCTCAGGCTCAGTCAGATTGCATGTAAAATGTCTGTGAGCATCAATTTTAGTATGGACGCTCACAGACATTTTGCTCACAGACATTTAATTCAAGTATAGATAATCTAGATCATTCTAGTTTGTCCATAAACATGCTTTGATGTAAACCGTTCCAGTGTAGTTTTGGCTGCATGTTGTATGTCACTGTCCTGCTGGAAGGTGAACCTTCACACCTATCTCAACTCATTTGCTACCTTTAACATGTTTTACTCTAGGAATCTGTTGTATTTACATCCATCTTTCTATGAACCCTGACCGGTTTCTGCAATGATCTCTACAGCATAATGCTGCCACCACTTTTTTTCAAAGTAGTCATGGTTTGTTTCAAGATTTAGTTTGCCTTTGCATAGCATTTCAAAGAAAGGCGAAGAAAATAAATTTTTAGTCTCATTTGATCAAAACTGCTTATTCCACATATTTGTTGTGTAACCTGCACAGTGTGCTGCAGACTCAGAAGGGAATTCTTTTGGCATTCATATTATTTACAACAGCTTACCATAAAGGTCAAAGATTGCTTTATAATTCCTATCATGTTTTAACTTTTTATTTGCTTAAAGTTTGACATTTTCATGTGTCTTTCTTTGATGTGATTATATCTAATGTTATGCTTTTATGTGATGCTTACTTACCCATTTTTGATGTATCAGATGTTTTTTTTTTTGTTTTGTTTTGTTTGTTCCTTTGTTCTTCCTGTAAAGCACTATGAATTACCCTGTGCATGAATGGTGCTACAAATAAATTTGCTTTGCCTTTCTTTCCACAATTCTATAGAAGTCACATGGAGTGCATGAGTAATAGTTGCCCTGGCAACAGATTCTCTCATCTGAGCTCTGCAGCTTATTAGGCATCTTCTGAAAATAACTGGTTGTATTGGATGCTTTTCAGTAATGGTAAGTAATAGAGTAAAAAGAGTGGACTACATAGACACACCGCACTTTTCAGACATCTTTTTGTAAAAAAGTTTTAAAATTGTCGATCATATTTTTGTTTTTTTACAACTACACCCTATTTTATATTGGTCTAACATAAAAAAAATCCCATTTAAATATGTAAATGTTTGTTATAGTTATTTGACAAAATACATTAATCTTTCTGTCCATATTTTTAAATGTTAAAATAATATTCATTGTCAAAATTCACTTGAGTACTTCATGTTGAGTATTGTAGCTTTGATTAGTGTTTCTTGATTCACTTTAACATTTCAATTTGATACCAGTCTAGAAAAAGGCATACATACTGTACACACATATATACATACACTTAGCCAGAGTTTCTATAACACGCTAAACAGAAAAACAAAAGAAAAAGATTAAGTTAATATTGATAGCTGTACAACATGAGTACAAAACCTGAGTAAAATATATTACAGCATTTTCCCTCAGATAGCACTGAAAAAGACAATATGGCAAATTCAAGAGCACTGGGAAAAATACCGATTTTATTGAAAAATCTAAACATTTGTAATTCAACCGTCAACCATATGGTAAAGCGAACTGTTCCACGATGTTGCATCTATAAAGAAGAGATCAAATTAAAATACAAATCAGGACCCTGGCACATCTAAAGGTTATTTTTAGCTAAGGTTATTGCAACTCTGAACCGTAAGCAGAGGTGTTCTAAAGAATAGGCCCAAATGTCATAAGGTATCTGGATTTTAACCAGCCATACCATGTAAAATCACAAACTAATACAGTATTCCTGCACATTTTGGTTAGAGTGCACAAGCAAAGGTGCAGCCACTTCTTACGGAAGTAGCAGAAATTTACCATGATGTTCAAAGGGAGCTTATCTCTGCATGCCCTGCTCCAAATACCTCCCTTAGAGTCTCCTCAAGCACTTTCTATCCAGATTGACTTTTTTTTTCCACATCCAGACATGTCATATTCAGAAATGTGATGCTTTGTTGGTAATTCCAAGGCTAGGAAGATCAGCTGCATATAGCCAGGGTGACAGACATAATCTATTGGCTGCTCTCAAGCAAAAGAAGATGTTAAATAATGTTTTGGGGAAGATTAATCCATCCCCCACATGGGCTGGACCTACAAAGGTGCAGTGACATAACTAATTTCTCAACAGTTAATACCTCTGGAGTTGAAATGTTAGAGCATTACAAAATGCATTTTTTATTACACTGTACTAAACTCTCAAGTATAAAAGTTGCATAAAATTAAAGAAAAAATTACCAAATAAGGCTATGCTTTTGAAAGTCTTGCCTTTTTTGTTTATTTTATATAAAACTAGTGATGAGTTTTTGCATTATGTTTGTTTTTTATTTTACGTTATCTACTTGTTTTGAGTTCCAAAAGGACCATACCCTCTTTTTGTTGTACTAAATGGTCACTTGTACATAATGCTGACTGTGGCCAAATTAGTTCACTTTGAAACTCTTGTCTCAAGAGTTGCGATAAAGAAGAACAATTATAAAAGGTCAGTGCATGATGTAACTAATGTAACTATAGCTATAAAAGCTATACAGATTACAGATGAACAGAGCACTCGGGATAATGTAAAAGCTTTATTTAACATCTGATTTAGCAAAAGGTAAATGAAAAAACTATTTAGCTACTGAAAAAAATAGTGTGAGTTAAGTAATGGTGCTCCCTCTTAATTCTGTTGGAGGGGAGAATATAGTAGGGTGGATCATTGACAGGCAGGGAGAGTAGCAGGCAGCAGACAGACATGATGTACAGCTCTGCATAATCAGCTCTCAGCCCCATTAATCTGAACAGACTGCAACACTTGATGAGACTGTGATGCATATGGTGAAAGGTCCCTCCCAGAGATGTCACTTTGAAGAACAGCATAAGAGTCGCCACCAAAGCAGAAGCCGAGTCCTTCTGCCATGCCTCTTCCCACAACACTATCATGGTCAAACTACAAAAAGTTAGATACTTTGACTTTCCTCCACTTAAGTATAACAGTGGACTGAGCTCATGTGATCATATAAAATATATGAGAAGAAATTTTGTATTAGTCCATAATCTTAGCCAGGGGAAGCATATGGATATTGAACGAGTGGATTGAAAACTTAACTTTGTGGAACCCCACATGTGATCGTATCCTAACAAATAAAAATTTGGTCCAGGTGTCCCAAAAAAGATTTGAGCCAATCTAACAAAATTCCAGACAATCAAACCAAATATCAGTCAGTATGTTTTAATCAACTGTATCAAATGCAACACTTGGATCGAGTAGAATCAATATCAGTATTAATTATATTGTGGTTAAGAAATATGCCTTTCCACCAATGTAGTCTTAGTGCTGTTGTGATTGTGAGACTGTTCTTAATTAGAAAAGAAGAAAAAAAAAACATCTAATCTTCTTATTTAATGTCTTTAAAGTCAAGTCAAGTTGTATAGCACATTTCAGTAACAAGGCAGTTCAAAGTGCTTTACATCATGAAAACATAAAAACATCATAAACACATCAAACAGTCACCGGTTGTGAAACCAGTAACAAACATTACAGTTTATCAAGTGCCACATCAAACATGTGGATTGATGTGGAAAGTTAAAAGGGAATGCATCAATATATGTAGTAATCGAACTAGTGCAGCTACATGATCAGAGTTAGAGAATTAAATATAAGTAAACAACAACAGAGATTATAGGGTTCACTGCATGGGATGACAAAGTGCACTAGACCTTCTTTTTGTAGAGTTCAATTCTTCCCCGAGGGCATGTAGAGTGAAGTCACAGTCTCAGGTGTTATTTGTTTTTGTTTTCCTGTAGTTGACTGTGAGAATGACCTCTTATTAGAAACTATCACATTGGCATTTCAATTCACTCTATGGGTATTTTATAGAAGCATGCACATTCGCACTTGCATGCACAGTGAAGAATTTCCATCATATTTAGTCTAAAAATAATATCTGCTATGGACGTCAAAGTAAAGAGATACATAACTGTTGCGGTGAAACTGTTAACCAGAAGTGTAAAGAGTACAAAAACGTTGTACTCAAGTAAAAGTACAGTTGCTTTAATAAAATTCTACTTAAATACAGGTAAAGTTACCAGTGCAAAATATTACTCAAGTAAAAGTAAGGAGTACTTCATTAAAGTTTTACTTTAAGCAAAAGTTACTTAGTTACTCTTTTATCTGGATGTAGTGATGGACTCAGACCTGAACCTTCAGAGACACATAAAGACAGTTCCAAAGTCAGCCTTCTATCACCTGAAGAACATTTCCAGGATCCACTAACTGCAAAACAGCCAAAACACTGAGTTCCTTAAAATCAAGGCTAAAAACCCACCTGTTTAGAGCTGCCTTTGATTAGTAGTAAGTAGTTCTGTAAAGCCTTGTAATTCGGTGTATTTTTCTAAAATATTTCCAATTCAGTGCAGGTAAGAGTTGCTTCACAATGTAGATTTATTTAAACATGAGAGTACATCTCAAACAAAATTCTTTACAATACCTTTTCAACAATATCAGAATCTTTATTTTGTTCAAATGAGCTTTGCATAAGAAGAAACAACCCTAAAACATTAATATACCCCTGAACAGTGCACTGGTCTCTGCAACTTTGTTTATTACAGGATCATTGTTAAAAGACATGAGAATTTCTTTCTCAGCTCCTGGCTCTGTTTCTGACGCTAAATCACATTTTAAAAATGGTCATAATTATCAGCAGAAATCTTCCATTTATACAAAGTCCTCTGATCAATTCAGTTAGTTGCAATGGGCAGAATCATCTAGCATCTCAGGCCGCTTTTCATAAAAAACAGTTCTACAGCATATTCATTATATTGATTCTAATAATATTCATTCAATGAGTAATCCTACCTGTCCATTCTGGACTTGTGGGCTCATGGCTCCTGCTTGGTGCTGGATCTTTCTTCTGACTAAGACAGTTCTAGGGCAACACGATATAAAAATATTCAAATCATTTAACGTTATATATGCCACAACAACACACAGTTCATTGACTTAACTGAACATTGGTTTGCCTTACCCGCTTCATCGTCCTCGTTTGACGTTAGTAGCTGCAAGCTCGTTTTTGTGAAAAAGTTGCCAAATTTTGCAGATTTAGCTTTTCCAGAGCTTTTCTCTTTTCTTTCTCCATGCCACTCTTGCTCTTTCTAATTTACATCTTTTAAAACACCACTGACAGAGAGCATCGACTCTTTACATCAGGGTGTGATTGGGAAAAAAAGGAAAGCTGCCAGTGTTGGTGTGACTTTATGCTATATGCTGCCCTGGTATGGCCATGGGCTTCATTTATGCTTATGTAGCCTATAAGAGAAGACTTAGAGACAGTGCAGTTCGGGTCCAGCAGCATTTACTTCTTACTTGAAGCACAGTAACAGTGTTCAAGTAACGGCCACAGCACCTTCATTACAACATGTACTGTTTTTCAACGCCATAATTAAAGCGGACCCGGTCCAAGTGGGAGCGGTCGCAGCGTACTTGATCAACCCAATGCCATGCCCGCACACCGGCCTGATAAAAAAACAAAAACTCATTGACGATGATTTCAAATGTAACTGAGTAAAATACTTTACTCAAAACGTACGCAAGTAAAAGTTCAGGTTTTGTAAACTAATTTAAAAAGTACAAAGTACAGACAAATTGTAACTTACCTACTGGCACAAATCACCCCACTCTTGATTTATTTACAGTGAGTAAATGTAACAAGTTACTTTCTACCCCTGCTGTTAACCAAATGTATTTTTTTAAAAAGTAAACTTTGAATCTTGATGGAAATACAAAAAACAGAAACATGAACTTTTTAAAAGCTAGACTACTGCTAATTCCTACACAATATGATTAATGGATATGTTGCTTGAAGAGAATAAGTACAGTGATAGAGTGGCTGCTGCAAATTTCACTTCCTGAAATGGGTCAAACACAAAAAAATGCTGTGTCTAGCATTTACAAGAATGCAGCTTAAAAGCTGAATAAGACCACTTAGGAAATTTGAAACGAGTGAACAAAATGCCTAACTGGGCAATAATAGTATTTAGCACTTGACTCATATTGTAAACCTAGAGTCTATTCTTTTTTATTAATTTTTTTGGCACTAGTGGCCTTTATTCCACAGTAATTCAACAGGAAGGTGGCAGAGAGAAAGGGGAAAAGACATGAGGCAAAGGATACGAGGACAGGAACCGAACTCAAGGTCTCTGGCCTCTGTATACAGGGCGCCCACTCCCACCTCATGGTCATGTTGACTGGAACTATGCAAGGCTGGTAGATTTGGGCTCTGCCTGGTAATCATTTTTGTAGCCTCCACTTCCTGTTCTTAGTGGATAAGAGCGACACCTGGTTTTGTCTTCTATTGTTGTAGCCCATGTGCTTCAAGGTTCAGTGTGTTGTGGGTCCAGAAGATGGCATTCTGTGGATTTTTCTATAGTCTCCAACCAGTCTATCTATTTTCTTCTGACCTGACCCCAGCAAGACATTTTTATCTACTCATCTGCTGCTCACTGGATTTTCAAATCTTTTTCTGTCTCCAACACATTCAGGCCAGTTAGTCTGGCAACATGCAGTATTATAAGGCACCTAAATCATGTTTGTTCCCCATTGTGATGCTTGATCTGGACTTTAGCAAGCCATCTTCCCTCTGTTTGGATGCCTTAATGCATTTAGTTGCTGTGATGGGATTAGCTGATTCGTATTTGTGTGAACAAGCAATTAAACAGGTGCACTTAATAAAGTGGCCAGAATCCATAAATTTGACTGATTTTACCTTAAATTCCAGCAGGTAGCTTTGAATTGATTGGTTTGTATTGTAGCATCAGAAGCAGACCCATTTTAACAAAACACAAAAAACAGTCCCAAAACCAGCCATTTTCACCAATCACTACATAGCAGCAATTTCCATTTGATGAAATTTAAACACAAACAAAATACAAAAAACGTAATTTTATGCTGTATTGTATAATCCAGACTTTTCTCTTTAATAACCTTCTTAAATGTATTAAAGTTTAAGCTGATAGTTCATTATGAGTGACAATTATCTCAGTTTTTTTCTTGATTATCAAAGACAAAGGACTTACTGCATCTCCTTTTACAAGGTTTATAAAATGAAAAATGACACTTCATTAAGATTTTTTCAAATGGAAGAACCTCCAATTTTAAACTGGTAGGTTAAATTTCAAAGCAAAGATTTATTTACTTATTTCATGGGAACAGTAATCCATTTTCATTTGTTCTGTAGATAATTTTTGTCCCTCTCGTTTCAGCTTGTGTTTTCCTGTGGAGTTTGAGAGCTAATTTAATTAGATTTTCTTAGTTTCTCTTACATTTGTAGCTTTCTTGTCCCTCACTGCTTACAATATCCTGATACAAAACATGCCATCCTTTCTTTTCTCTAAAATACGTAACACCCTCAAAGCCCTTTTTGTCATAAAACGAGGACAGCTAGCGGAAAGCATAAAACCAGATAGCTGGACATAATGGGCCTTGCTATGTATAAGGAGTCAGTGGGTGTGACTGTGATGTAGTCCACTGAGACTGATCTGAACAGGGCGGTGGCTTTTATGGCCATCTTAAATACTTCATGACCTTATACGCTGGTAAATCTGAGAGAACCAGATGCAGAAGAGTCACAGTCTTCTAATACAAACTGGGTCTGTCACAACAACCCTTTTTAATGTCGTGTTTCTCAGTTTGTGGACATTAAGGTTATCAAAAAAGGAAAAGCAAGTGCAACCAGGCATCCTAAATGAACTCCTTAAATGTTTTTTTTTTTGTTTGTTTTTTTTTCACGAGATAGTTTTCTGATGTCATTTGTGCTGTAATGGAGCTGTGACCTGCTGTGTTGTGGGCTTTTTTTCAGTTGACTACATCAGCCTTGTTTGGGCTAATGAATCTTAGATGACTTGGGCTCCCCTCTTTCATTAAAAAAGGAAGACACTGCAAGTGTGCTGGTCTGGAATAACAAAAAAAAAAGATAATGTTCTAAACAAGAGAGTTTTGTCACTGATTTGTAGACATTGTTGCCTTAAAATCTTTTACACATTAAAAAAGATTTAAAAATGTATTGTCTTTGCACACTGAATTCATGCTTTGATTTACTTGCCCTAAAAACAAGACTGGAACGTTACATGCAACTCAAGATTTGGCACGACCCTGAATTGTCATATTTCCGGTTATGCTCCTGGCCAACATGCAGAATCATATACAGAATAAAAAAGGTAAGAAAATGATTTATTGATAATTAATAATAAATATGTACAGTGACATTAGGTTCTGGTCTCAAGGCTCTGTGTTGTCTGGAGAAGACAGATTGTTAGGACAGGTAGGGCTGGTAAGGAGGTGAATTTTGGGAGGAAGGGACCTGAGGAGGCTTACTGCGATGAAGTAGTGGTTTAGCATTGAGGAGGGTGGTGGATGCTGGTGGTGAGAGCAGAGTTTCCACATGTCCTATCCAGAGGATGCGGGAGTTTGGCATGCAAGATCCGAATGGTAATTGTCAGTGAGCAGTTGGAGAGTGGACAGGCAGGGGGCAGCTGAGGCTGAAGTAAAGGACAGAGACGACTGTGGAGTGACTGAGGGTCCGTGAGCAATCTGGTAAATGAGGTTTAGATGGTGGTGTCAAGGAGTTGGCGTGGAAACCAACAGGTTATCAACCTGGGAGTAGTGATGGAACATCTGAAGCCAGGCTTCGAGGCATGTACCGAGTAGAGGTGGGCGGATCCATCTAAAACATCAATAATATTGATACCAAGTCGATATCAGTATCGGATCGATACTAGCATGGTAAGATCGATACTTTAGTTTCTGACTCCCTCTTGAATTTTTTAGTTTTATTTTGTGGATTGCTGCTTCGCAACTCCACCTCAAAAAAAATTTGATATATCATCAAAAGTTTGATGATATATCAAACTTCAATAATAAAAGTATTGGTATCAGTGTTGGGATCGGCAATACTGGCCCTGTATTCACTTGGTGTCGGATCGATTCCAAAACATGCAGTATCGCATACCTCTTGTACCGAGTAAAAAGGGGGCGTATCAGACGATGCCCCGCTTTGATGCTTGTGTCGTCTTGCTGAAAACCACGACTGATGACAACTGATGTGTCACATAACATTGGACATGTCATTTGCATCATTAACAGTAACTTTGTGTCATCTTGCACATCATTGTATTACTGGTGAAGTGTTTGCTGTGTAACAGAGTGTTGGTCTACAATAATAGCACCTCATTAATGCTTAGGCATCACAAAGCCATATAAAAATAAACACACCTCAGACACTGAAAATACCTGCCAGAGTTGGCTATGACATTCTTTCCTACTAAAAATTATTTGACTCATATACCTATCAGTATGTTTTACAGTGTTATTTAAATTGTTTGTGCTTTATATTAATGCATCTTATAGGTACCAGGAACAGCGGGAAAAAAAGTCCTGTTCTTAAATAAAAATAATTTAAATAATTATTAACTCTAAAAATACACATCCTCCAGAAACTTCATAAAAAATGATCAGCAAAAGACACACCAGCCTTACACAGCAGAAACTGACTGAAAGCTGATGGAAGAGTGAAATTCTCTGTGTAGCTAGCTACAAAGGATCAAAACCAGAAGTCCCAGAAAAAGAGAATTTAGAAGAATTCTAGTTTTTCAGGAAGCAAGTCACAAACATAAAGCCTACTGTGTCTTCCCCAACAAACTCTGCACTCCCAAGACACTAGAACACCAAATATCTTTATTGTCAAATCAGTCTATGACAAAATAAACAAAAACTTTGTGACAATATTGCATACACTGCTATGTTCTAATATTTTTTGAAGTATGATTTATTTGAGTGACAAGGTTGTCACAGTTTCAGTGCAGCAGCAAGTATCACTTGTGAGCAACAAATTAAGCACTGGGTAACCTTTGGGCAAAGGAATGGGCTGGAAACCCTTATTGCCTCATGAGGCTTCATTTGGCCACCACTTCCTGGGAGACACAGAGAGAGCAAGGAGTAAGTCTAGGTCAGCTGACTGGAGAAATGTAACAATAAACTCTAGTGCCAGGAAGTCAGAAGGTTAAGCTGCTTGACTCAAACTCAAAGACTGATCATTAGGCAAAGACAGCTCCTTATATTACCAGCAGCAGGTAATTAGCTGATTACCAACAGGTGTGGCAGGCCAGCCCAGCATCTCCAACAAAGATCTTCTGTGGACGAAGATCTCACACTCTCACGTGAAAAAACAAACACACAGCAGCACATGCATACAGCAGGACCCTGACGCAAATTAGTTCATGAATATTTTTAAAAGTAACTGAAGCTGTATTAAGTAAGAATTTAAATATGCATATACATATACCACCCACTGATGTTTTGTATCTTTTTAACTGTTAAATATATTTTCAAAACCAAAACTTTCAATAAAAATATTACTCAAAAAGATAAAGGGTTGAACAGAATGAATATTTTTTTAGCTATGTAAAATCCAACAAAGCAAATTCAATTGAAACACATATTAGAAAAAGGAAAATTAAATTTCAGTAAAAAAGCATTATAACTCCAAAATGGAATTATTACATTTTTAATAAATCCCATAAGTCAATTTAAATTAATCTCTATTTGACATATAAACTATCCACCTTGATTAAAAAGGTAAATAAGTCATCCTAAACAACACTGCCATCTAGTGTATCAGGAAATTGGGACAGGTTCTCATGAGTCCACATACAGGTATTTTTGCAACAATAGCATACTCTGTCATCACATTAGTAAGATCTGTTTAAGAAAATACAGCAAAAGTGACCATAGATCAGTTTATTCAGTATATTTTCACCTCAAAAAGGTTTCAGTCAGTTTTATTCAAATTAAGTGTTTATGTTTTTTTAACATCACATATTTGCACTACTGACTATAAGTCCTTATTTTCCATTTTATCTTCAGTTTATACACAACTTCTAGCTTAGTTTTTTTGTTGTTGCTGTTGTTGTTTTTGTTTTTTGCAACTACAAACTTCAGATGGTGAGTAATTTTGGAAACTTCAGTGTATTTGAATGGGATTTTATGTGATAGATCCAGACTGGTCTCAACTGAATTTTATTTTGGGGTTTGAGAGTAAAAGGCTTATTATAAATGCATGCTACACTTCACAGATTTGTACCTGTACAACAATTTAAACACCACATATCATGTAGCCTCCACTTGACAATTATGCACTAACTTGTTTTGGTCTGTTGCTTAAGATCCCGGTAAAACACATTCAAGTTTGTCATTGGAACAAGACAAAATGTGTACAAGTTCAAGAGGTGTGAATGAACATGTTTGCAAGACACTATATTTAAATGAAGCAACGAACTGAAGAAGAAGCTAAATCTGACCAGTCTTAGTGTTTCATGTAAGTCTATCAATGCCCTTATCCCACTTTTCCTGCTCTTTTCATAGTATAAATGGAAAACACTAAACCTTAAAGAACCAACTTGGCTTTCAAAGTGTACTTTTCCACACTCAACTTATTAGTGTCTTTCCAGCGAGGTTGCGGTATTACTTACAGATTCAATATCCATTTATTCTTGGTAATAAAAAAATCTATCTGCGAGATGGCTAGTCGCCTTCCACAGCTGCTGATGAGGCAGAGTTGTCTTTTGGCACATTACGATGAGTTGAAGTGAGTCCAATGCTGCTCCCCTGACAAGCCTTCGAGCAGCACTAAGAAATTACTTGCTTATCATTCATACTGATTGTTTAATCAGAGATTGTCACTTGGCAGATTTAACCATAAACAAAAGAATTAGAGTTACATGGCAGTTTTATGTGATTGCACAAGAGCAACAAACAGCAAATTTTCCAGTTTAGACATTTTCATGATGCACTAAACCAGAGCAATTAGGAATGAATGCAGTAGTAAGATGAGCTCATATTCCCACATCACAAACATGTACAACAATTTCCACAAACCAACTGGATAAATTGCAAAGCAAGAGAAATAGTTTGCTGAAATAACTGATTGCTTAGCAAAGTAGTCTTACTCTAGAAATTAGAAACACTGAATGCTTGTAGCTCTTAAAGTGCTGAAATCAGTCTATGAGCACAAATGGCGCAAAATTAAGCAGATAAATATCATGGGGAATGAATAAAAATAGTAAACTTATGTTCTAAAAAGATACCTTGTCTGGTGTTTTCTTCAGAATAATTAGATATAGGATCAAAAACAATATATATCATGAACAGTCTCATACTGTGTGCATTTTTGCTGTTTCAACGTAATTAAACATTAGTCAAACAAGTGAGAAGGCCTGGCTCATGCTTGGTGGATAATAGTCCCCCATTTTCACCGGTGAGCGCTCAGTAACTCTAATATATAATTTAAACTGTGGATCAATTTATTTCAAGATGGCAGAGGATGATAACTTCTAATTGCAACACCTGTATAATTTTCTGCATGGATTCTTTAATTAAATGGGATCAAAATAAGCTTAAAGAGGTGTTATATTCAGCGAGTAAATTCACTCTCTGCGACATATTTAAATTAAATCAGCACCGTGTGTGCAAAAGTGTCTCTGCAAAAGACTGGGCTTGTTCAAGGACTTGATCCACTTTGCACATGAGCAATGTAATGATTGCTGCAGATGATTTCAAATGGAATGAAGTTCTGCATGAAAATATCACATAGGCAACAAGTTGTTGTCAATTGATGGCTGTGTATTAAAGATTTATTACTTTATTTATTTTATGAGACATATCTTCTAAAGAGCCACCAAACCAAAAGAACATAGTATAAGGGCTTGCATAAATAATGTCCTACTCCCCTTCTTTTCTTTTTACATTTTTATCACATTAAAGTAACAGCTTCAGAGTATTTTAATGGGAATTTGACAGGCCAACATAAAGAGGGATTTAACTTGCAAGGAAATTGGAAATAATACATAGAGTTAATCTTTTTTACGAGTGGAAATATGACAAGTGTGACATATTCACCCCCCTTTACTCTGGTACCCTGAGATTAAATCCAGAGTAATAATTTGCCTTCAGATGGTGAATAATTTGGAAACAGAGACAAGCTTTGAGATGAAATGCTGTTAAAGCTGAATGAGAAATGAGCTGTTAAGTGAGGGCTTCAGAGGGTTTTTTAGACAACACTGTAGCACAAACAGCATCACGATAAAGTACACCAGACAAGTTAGGGTTAAATCTGTGGAGAGACTTGAAGCAGGGCTAAGGTCATAAAACAATTTCCCCAAAACTGAACATTTTATGACGCACTATTTAGTTCATCATCTGAAAATGGAAACATTGGAGAGCTACTGCAAATCCTCAGACATGACTGTCCACCTACACTGACAGGGAAGCATTATTCAGAGAAGCAGCTAAGACAGCCATGGTAATTTTAAAGAGACTCTAGAGATGCACACCTCAGGTGGGAGAACCTGTCGACAGGACAACTATTATTCGTGCACCCAACAAATCAGGGCTTTATGAAAGAGCGGCAAGAAGAAGAATTTGACTTAAACAGTTAGAAGTCACATTTAATTTATTATTCCCTCTTTTTGGTAAATATATTAAATGTAACAGAATACAATCTAATTTCCTCCTGATTTGACAATTGTTCTCTGCTGTCACCCAGCACTCTTCAGCTGACCTATGTTAAAGCTGAAGCCCATTAATCAGATCATATTTTTTCAACAGAACTGAATACACAAATTTCAGTTCCCATGCATTAACCTTGCTCTTGCCCCTCACCACCCCTGAAACCTGGAATTACTGTGTTGTGGATATTTTAGTTCTTGTCACTTGTTAGTGATGCAGCTCCTGCCATGCTATAAATAAAGCCCGTCACAGGGAGGGATGGGAGTCAGCAGAGCGCTCCGACAGCAGAGGGCATGGTAGCCTTGTCTCACCAGGATGCAGGAATTAAATCTGGTCATTCTGACAGTTTGATACATATCTCGTATACTGTACCATGGGGTATTACATAACTGATTCATTTTTCTGTGGAGGAAGTGTCTTACATCAGGCCTTGCTGTACTTACCTTTTTTACCTCTCTGTTTGACTGCTTAGATACTTAAAATAATTATAAACTTGCAGATTAATCATTAGCTCTGGACTTTGACAAGACTATTCTAACCAGGGGTCTTGTTAACGGAATATTTTCCGAATTTGACAGTTTTTTTTTTTTAAACAGTGACAGAAAAATCTGAAGGCCGTCCGTCATTTTGACAGATTACAATTCACACACCTGACCACTTGGTGTAGATGTGCAGACATTTTCAACTTTATGCATAGAGTACATTGTAGAGGTAACTAAATTAATGAATAAAAAAAAAATAATCCCGATCCCATCCCAGAGTATCATCTCTGACCTGGACTCAATGCATCTCACGATCTGGGAGCTGACAGAGGGTTGAAGAGTTATGGACGCTTTGGAGCACGTCTGGTTCAGAAGCTCATTCAAAACTTTGGCTGAAGAGGCGCTCATAATTCCAGCCTCCAGTGTGGCAGCAGAGCCACAGAGAGTTTAGATCTATAGCCTGAGGGTCAGGCCAAAATTATTTGCTCAATGGGCGTGTCGGGTCAGGCTTCTGTGGCGCATTTAATAAGCTTACAATACAATACAGCACAGAAAAAATTGATGTCCATGCAGACCAGTTGGGAGTTAAAAGGCCACAGCAGGTGAATGGTTCATAATTTAAGTGTGACCATTTAATTTCATTGTTTATATGTGGTTACTGAGGCCACAGTCAGTGGTTTTTGTCACTGCAGAGAAAAGTTACATGCATTTATCTGCCTGATGTGTGATGGCACAATGGGGATTTTCCGTTCACCTTACTGAATGTTAATTAAAACCAAATGAAAATTAACTGCAACTGAATATGTCATTATCATTTTGAAAATGACAGTTAAAAATAGATTATGACAGGATTTATTTGACCACGGCAGTCAAAATGACGAACATTGAAAAACACTTGTGCAACCTTTGATTCTAACAGACAAATGGTGACTGGGCCACTTCAACACATGAAAATGTTTTGATCTAAGCCCCTGCATTGTACCTCTGGCTGTTTGTTTAGAGTCCCTGTACTGCTGGAAGGTGAACATCCACTCCAGTCTTAGGTTGTTTGCAATCTCTAATAAGTTTTCTTCAAGGGTTACCCTGTATTTACCTCTGTCCATCTCCTCATTATTACATCCCCATATCATGAAGTTGCCACCACCATGTTTCAAAGTGGGGTGATTTGTTCAGCGTGATGTACAAGGTTTGTTTTCCTCTAAACACAGAGTTTTGCATGTTGATCTCCTCTTACCAGAGCATTTTTTTCAGCTTGATGTGTCCCCTAAAGGTTTACGGCATGTTAAAATGTTAAAAGAAAAGGGCAGTGAATACTTTTGCAAGGCACTGTAATTAAAACAGCAACAACAAAAAAAGGTATCCAAAAAATTATTTGGTGCATAGCTTTGTGTTCAGATTGGAACAAAAAAATTTAGCCTCAACTGCAAACTATGTAAGTGTTAAATGTAGATGTTGCTGTATAGAAACTCCCAGTTCTTCAACATTAATGCTTCACACATCTTCAGTTTGGTACTGTAAACCCTTACACAGTCACTTCCTACAGGAAAAAAAGGTTCAAACAAATTATCTGTCCTTTGTTTGAAAAATGTGCCCTTACACAATCATGCATTTTTACATATTGCTGTTTTCACAAAAAAAGTAGCTAATGTAAAATAAGGGCAAAGCTTTATTCTACCACTTTAATATGTCATACTGACAGCATACGAAGAGCAATCCCTCACCTCGACATCAACACCAAAGCCTGAAAGAAGGAAATCAATAGTCCAACATGTTTATGGACTTATTTAATTTCACATCTTGACACCTAATAGAGATAAACTGTTTGGCACCATTTCAAATAAATAAAACCAACTTGCTGCAACTGTAATTAGTAAACAACACTATGGAAACAGCCTTGCATAGTGCTCCATGATCAGCCATTACAGCACATCAGTCTGAGTTAAGTGTTTAATTTAGTGTTTGTTGGAATGATAATATCTATCTGATTTGCCTCAAATGTTAGAATCCATCTTGTCAACAGTACATTTACTAATAATTATTAAGCCAAGATGCAACAGTAAACATTTCACTTCAGCATAATTAAAAACAATAAATTAAATTACTGAAATATTCATAAAGACTATGTGTGTATGTTCTACATTTTTTGCACTGCTAAGGAGCTATACAAAACTCTAAACTAAATGTAAAGATGTGTAAACTTAAAGACAGATTATATACTCCACTATTAGATAACTTACATAAGTGCTGCACAAAATGTCATAGCAATGGCTTAATAATGATGCTTTTTATTAGCATGTCATGCTATGCAGACACACTGTCTGCACTAATGAAAATTTACTTATTTACACATCTAAATGCTTGGAGTAGCTGAACAGGGAGATGGCTCTGTTTTCATATTAATTCACCTGACAGTTGTTTAGAGGATGAACTTTTACCCCCAGATAGTCTGGCAATGACAAACAAAATTAATATTTATGACAATAAATTAATATTTATGATAATATTTACTTTCACAAAATACATTTTTAGAAACACTAATCAACATGGGAAAACAAGTTCCTTTGAAATGGCATGTCAGAAAAAAAAAACGCATGAAGAATTTGTTTAACAAGAAGTGGTCATGTTCCAATTGAGGAAAACAAAGGAAAATCCAATTTCCGAATAACAAAAATGTTTATTTAAAATTAATAATGAAAGAAAAAAACGCTAGAATATTATTGACATCTTATACAAGACTGGGAAGAGTTGCAAAGACTGAAGGAAAGACGTAGTGGATGGTTTACACTACTGGTGAGGATCTGAGCTATCAGAACATGAGCAGACCTTTCTGTTTCCAAAAAAAAACCTGTTTAAAACAGGTTTTTTTTTTTAGCATTATTTAATTCACTGAAATAATATAATTAATCCAAAACATTAAACAAATCAAATCATACTATGCAGTTTAGAAGAGTCAGTTTGCTAATATATATTGATTCTGGCGTAATCAGCATCTAAACTGAGATCTTACACTTTCATTTGCTTTTCGTTCCTTCTCTCAGATTTGGGTCAAGAGTCTTG
This sequence comes from Anableps anableps, assembly GCA_014839685.1. Taxonomy (NCBI): domain Eukaryota; kingdom Metazoa; phylum Chordata; class Actinopteri; order Cyprinodontiformes; family Anablepidae; genus Anableps; species Anableps anableps. The sequence goes on along the minus strand of CM026068.1, from coordinate 5,899,710 downwards.
GTCGTACACGCGTCTCCTGAGCACGCCAAGGACAACTGCAAACAGTGTTGGAGTTGCAACCACAGCAACAGCAGCAGACACCTGTAAAAAAAAACATGAACAAGCTGAATAAATACTGCAGTGCAGTGGGTCTGGGTTTACTGTTAACCTATGTATATCATTCATAAATACTTTTGTATTACTCTTTTTGTTATATCCTATAACATTTTGGGGATTTTTATCTTTAGGATGTTAACATTTTTATTTTAAAAATGCAATATGATAACTTGCTGCAAATTAATCAAGTTTAATGAAGGGTATTTGTAAAACATTAACAGAATGAACCAACCTTAATGACAGCAGCAATGCAGCTCTTTTCAAATGATTCTAAAAAAACTTTGAAAAGAGCGAGGCTGCAGGGCACGTATGAATCCGTGTTGTCTGAGTCTCTGCACCTTTAAGAAGATGAATAGTAAATAAATAAATTATTATTATTAGACAGACAGACAGACAGACAGATAGATAGATAGATAGATAGATAGATAGATAGATAGATAGATAGATAGATAGATAGATAGATAGATAGATAGATAGATATGAAATAACTTCAAAGTGACAAACACATCTTTTTAGCCTTTGCTAACCTTTTGTACAAAGCACTTAGAAGCAAATTCCTGTCTCCAAAGTACAGCTCAGATAGACCAAGCTCAATCAGTATGGAAAGTGGCAGTCTGTAACCTTCCTCAGCAAGCAAACCGAGGTTATACCACCCCTTAAAAAGATAAACAGTACAACCTAAACAGAAATATTCATGAGTGGGATATTGAATAAACACACAAAAGGAAAAAGAGCAAAAAGGAGACCTGTGGGTTGTTCCTTAAGGCTGCCAGTGAATACATCTGTGCAGCAGAAAAGAAATCTTTCTCCCTGCCGTCCAACCCCTCATACAACAGGTCACCCATTCTTATAAAGGCTGGAGGAACAACAAAAATGCAGGTCAGTTAAAGTAAATGGTTAAGAAATTATTGCACTTAAAGGCTGTGACTTGCCATGTGTGTTTGGATTTTGACTCTGAATTGTGAGATTGTAATATCTCCGCATACAGTGTGTTGCATAGGCAGGATCGAGAAAACCAGCCTAGAGCAAAAACATTGAAAGACAACAGTATTTCAAAAATTACATTATAAATATAAGAGATATAGATGCTCATTACAAAAACCTTACCACATTTTGTTCACAAAGGTATGCCACATTGAACTGTCCAGGAGCATACCCCGATTCAGCTGCCATCATATAAAATAACAAAGATATGAACCTGTTTGAAAAACCGAGTGTCACTTTGATGTAAATACTACATGTTTATTATCATATGAAGTTTGGAAAGAGGAGAACGCACATGTCACTCTTGAGATAGGCATCCAGCGCTTTCCGTAAGATGCTGCCCAAATAACCGTTCTGCTCAGCTGTCCACTTCACCCACCTGCAGTTAGTAGAAAAGACAGTAAACTAAGACGTGCAAACATAAATAGTTTGGTCAGAGGTTTACGTACTCTTTTCACCGGCATGAGCCTCATTTGTATTTTGGGCTTTTAATGATTCAGTTCAATTGAGTTTATTCATAAAGTGCCAATTAGCAACAATTTTGCCTCAAGGCACTCTACAAAAAAACAAAACAGAAAAAAACCTGGCAATTGAGTCTAATTATACAGGTTTTGTGTCTTTTCTTGATAGATTTGTTGATTATTCTCATTATTTTCGTTCTTCAGAAATATTAAAACTTATTTGAAGGCATGAATTTTTAAAAGCTGTTTCTGTTTTTAGTGGAAATTTGTAAAATTATAATTTTGTATGAATTTTAAAAATTGTCCTGTCTTGAATAAAATAATGTCCATAAAACTTTGTGTTTCTCATTTAGACTACCTAACATAGTTTGTAATAAAATAATGAACATTTTAAAATTGTAGAAAAAATTCATAGAGTAAAAAAAATAAACATTATAAGTTGAGCATTTGTTCAAACCTGTTAAAATGAGTCCATGCGACTTTGTTACTGCTATTATAAAAATGTAAAATTTTATTTTAAGTCAACTTAATGTAATAATGTAAAAACTTAATTAAATAAGTTGGGGAAACATATGTTTAAAATTTCTCTTAACTCAGTTTTTGTTTTATATTATTGCTAAAGAAAGTTAAGTCAACTTACTTAAAGTTGTAGCAACAGGTCTAATTAGGTGTTTTGAACTTGACAGTTAAAGTTGATGTAATTTAACTGAGTCAAAGCAACAAGGAAGCTAGAATGAGTCAAGTTGAGGCAGCAAATATTTTTACAGTGTAGATTCCAGGCCAACTACATACTTTAATTGATGCATTTCAGCTATTCTTTTGCTAGGATGGAATGATGACAACATAAACCTGTAGCGTGTTTTACAAAGAAGGATTAGGAGCACAGGTTGGAATTTATTATGTTTAACCACTAATATTTGGCTAAATGCTCTTTAACGGGCAACACTTAACCAGATGAGATGTAGTCAATGTCAAGTTTCTGGGATAATATTGCTTCTGGCATCACACTGGCCGGATATTTGACCACTTTTCTTAGCATAGTTAGAGTTGATTTAAATTGGTTGTGTTTCTGTCACAGGCTTTTAAACAGTAGTCTGTAAATTTTCAAAAGAGTATCGTATACGCTTCACATTAGCCTGCTTTTCCATTACAAAATCAGTTTTGATGTTTGTTTGGGATCATTGTCCTTATGTAAAACTCAATTATGTTTCAATCAACAAATTGTTGATCTGAGGTCAAGTTGATGCATTTGGAGGCAGTTATTGTTCATAGTTGTTTAATCCTCTTTATCGAATGCACCTAATACCTTACTCAGGCTTCACAGCTCAGGAAAACATTCATTATGTGACTTCCCCATGGAACAATGCCCAACATGCTTAAGAAATACTTCCCTACAAGGGCTACACACCAGACCCTGAGCATGATGCTACCATCAGCAGTTCAGCAGTTGACACAGGGCTCTCTTGTTTGAAAGCCTTACCTTGAATCTTCCAGGCATTCTTCTTTTCATTGTGGCCAAATAGTTTCATTTTAGTCTTTTCTGACTATAAAACTTTTCTCTAGAAGATATATGGTTTGGTATGAGCAGTGGAAAGTTTTACTTGAGGTTGAAAATGTTGGTTTTAGTGCATGGACTTCTTTCTGGGTCAAAATCTTGTCGGAGTCCATGTTGAATTAAACTGGCTTCACTGGGGAAAGTGACACCAGGGGTCTAATTTATGATAACCTTGACCCTTTGTGGTTTCTGGACTCTTCTTAATAATTATAACCAATTTCCTTTCATCTGAGGATAAAAATTTAGTTTGGATGATTGGAACTTGGCAACAACTGACTGGTCCAACAGGACAATAATCTCAAACACAACAAAACCAGTTTTGGAGTTACTAAGCATGAAAACATTAAGCTTCTCAGATGGTTCTGATTTCAACCTTATGAAGAAATTGTGGACTATGCTTAAAAGCTGATCCATGACAAGAAATCAACTAATTTATAGGAATTATAGCATTTCTGCTAAGAAAAGTTTTCAGTTATCGATCAGAAATAATGCCAGGACCTTGATGATGGAAAGCTGCATCTTGCAAAGGATTTTTAACCAACAAACAAACACTGAGGTTATGGTTGTACAAGCATTTCCTGCTTGATTTTTTGTATCATTTTTATGATGTTTAAATGTCCAAAACTATGATTTTCATGCTGATGATGAGTGGACGTGAAGGTTTCATTGGATGTGTGCATAAAGAGAGGAAGCGGTTAGATGGATGATGATTTTGACATTTGCGTGATGATCTTTATGATTTTGATGCATTAAAATTTACTCAATGATTTTGATGTATAATGATTTTGATAATTTTGCTGTATACTTTGATGTATACTTGATTGATGTTTTTACGATATAAAGTACTTTGAACTGCCTTGCTGCTGAAATGTGCTATACAAATAAACTTGACTTGACTTGACTTAGACAAGAGGAAGCACTCTGCTAAGTACTCTGGCTAAAATAACATCACTGATGGACAAAGTCTCCCATCCCATTCATTAAGCTGTTGCTGAGCTGGAGAGCTCCTTCAGTGACAGACTGCTGCATCCTAGGTGCACTAAGGAGCGTTATAGGAGATCCTTCCTTCCAGCAGCTGTTAGACTCTATAACCATCTGTAACAAAATCAATAAATGTTTATATCTATGCTAGTATCTGTACAACTTTACCATTTTTTATACTCACCAACTGTACATAGTTTGTACTTTTAATGCTCAGAGACATGCACATCTTGTACATTTTTAATTAACCAACTCAGTTGCACATTCCTCTGGAGTGGAGTATTTTTTAAAACTACACAGTAGTCATGTTATATATATATATATATATATATATATATATATATATATATATATATATATATATATATATATATAATATTCTTTGTGTGAGTCTGTTTTCTGTTATTGCCTGTCACTGCCACTTTACTGCTGTTGCACAGAAATTTCCCTGTCATGGGGCAATAAAGGATATTTCTGTTCTATTCTATTAAGTGTCATTAAAAAAAGTATAAGTAGCTAACAAAACGGCATCTGATGGACGTCTCTCAACATAGTTGGGAATCCCTGTGGACCAGATGTCAGCCAGGAAAACCGCTCCACGCATGTGTCCTCTTTCTGCAGATTTCAGATAGTACTTGTAGGCCACATGCTGATGGAAACACAAATTATTTCCTACTGAGTGATCTAAAGCTTTTCAACTAGGGTACAATGAATGTAAGTGTTTGTATGTAAGCAAACCTGGTTGGCAGGTTTTCCTGGATACAGGCCCTGTGAGTGCAAGACACCAAGGTTTAAAGGGGCATCTGGAGAACCAAGGAAATCAGCCTTTTCCCACAACTGCACTGCCTGCTGGTAATCCTTTTCAAACTGCTCGTAGTACCAGGCTAGGGCATTAATTGCAGGAACAAAACCCTGAAGAAAATATGGTGAAATAAAACATGGAGTGTGCAAGCTTTAAAAAGATTTATCGCTACAAAGATAGCACACTAAGCACTCCATTGTGGTTAAAAATGGGTAATTGAAACATATAAAACCTGTTCCATTGCTTTTTTGAGGAACGTGACGCCTTTTGGGACATCTTTTTCAACTCCGTGACCCTACAGAGGAAAATACAGTTTTAAAAAGCTGACTGCTATGGGAAGATCACTCTTCTTCAAAATAAGCTAAAAAGAGGCATGCATTCTTCAGGTATATTGGGTCCAAATCTTACCAGCAGGAGTACTATTCCATAGTCATACATTGACACTGGGTCCTCCAGCTGAACAGCACCTCTTCTGTAGTGCTTCACAGCCTCATGAATGTTAGGAGACAATCCTTGCTGACCCCAGAAGAGCATGCGGGCAAGAGCTTGCTGCAAAACAGTTATTTTTTAAATCTTCACCTCTGTTGCGAAGCACAATTTTACAAAACTGTTAACCAAAGAAATGGTCACGTCCCAAATAAAAGAAAACAGAAACAACTTTTTGTGCAGAAGTTTTAAATTCTAACAGCAGATGCTTGAAAAATATGTTTTGAGCTTTTCTATATTTTGTCACAAATTTTCAGAGCATTTTCATTTTATGTGATCAACCAACAAAAAGTTGCACATAACTGTGAAGTGGAAGGAAGGTTTTACACAGGAAAAATCTGAAAAGTCTGGTGTGCATTTAGATTTTGCCCCAATTACTCTGATACCCCTAAATAGAACCCAGTGCTGCCAGTTACATTCATAACTCTCCAAATTAGAAAACAGTGTGCACTTGTGTGTATTTAAACTCTATAAATGAAACTGTTCTTTGAAGGCCTTAGAGGTTTATTAGAGAACATTAGTGAACAACCAGGTTCATGATGAACATGGAGCACACCAGACAGGTCAGGAACAAAGTAAAACATGGTGGCATCATTAAGCTGGGGAGATGCTTCTCTTCACCAGGGACAACAAAGCTGGTCAGCACTGATGGGATTTGTTTGGACTTAAATAAAGAACAATCCAGGATGTAAACATGCCAAAGGCTTCAAAATCTCTAACCCTGGGGAAAAGGTTCACCTTTCAATAGAACAACAATTCTCAACATACTGCCAGAGTCACAATTAAAGCAGTTCAATCAAAACACACTAGTAACGGTGTGTTATAGAAAGACTCAGTCAAAGTCCAGACCTAAAATCGAATTAGGAAATTGCAGCAAGACATGAAACTGATGATGCTGCTCTCCATCCATTCTGAATGATCTTGAGCTATTTTGCAAAGAAGAATGGCTAAAAATTTCAGTCTCTAGATGTGGAATGTAAATAAAGACATATCCCTAACCATTTTTAGGTTTGTTTACATGGAAAATTTGGCTCTACAAACTACTGACTCAAAAAGTAAGTCAATAAATAATTACATTTCATTTAAATAGCAACTTTCACAGATAAAAATCACAAAGGGCTTCATCAAGACAGGAAACAATTAAAAAGAGCATTTAAATCATACAAATAATTAAAAACAAATGTACAATAAAGATCAAAAAGATCTCAGTGAAAAGCTATTTGAAGAAGAACTAAATACATGTACAATGCAGGATTGCAGATTTCTATTCATAAAAGATGCTGACTTTTTTTTCTTACTTTGCATAGCATTACGTACTATGCGCTATACTCTGTCAGTTGAGCTAATAAAATTCTGATAAAATGCACTGGTAAAATTGGCTATAATGCAATGAAATGTGAAAAAGCTCAAGAATCTTTTTTTGAGTAGTGTGGTAAAGAATAACATCAATCACTTTTTCAGCACAGGAACAATGGTACAGGAAAGAGGCTATGAGTTCTGGGATCTTGTCTTGGCCATTGTCCGGCACTTTCCTTGGCTTGTTTGCTTTTTTTTTTTTTTTTTTTTTTTTTTTTTACATTTTCTTAATATTATTTTCTTTTTTGAATTTTTCAGATCTAGTGGCCTTTATTTGCAAGTAATATGACAGGAATGGGCAGAGAGAAGGAGGGATAAACATGTGGGGAAGGTACCAAGGACGGGACTTGAACTCGGGAAAGGCCGTGTCGAGGTCTGTAGCCTGTACAAGGCGCCTGCTCTAACCACTGCGCCATGCGGCGCCCCCGTTACATGACCTGTGGGACATGGACTTTCAGTTATTTCTGAACCATGACAGCAATTTCACCCATGCAACTAGATAAATAAAAGATTCTGCAAGAGCGAGAAGAAATGGGATGGGGTTCTGGTGCAACAGATGGTGGTTCACACAGTCCACCCCTGATCTCAGCATCAATGAGTCTGTCAGGGTCATCATGAAAAGATCAAAGCCACAGAGGTCGCTTAAATCCTCACAAACATTTCAATGAACTCCCTTAGATGCCTAAAAGAGTGGGGTAAGATAAAACTGGGTACCTCAGCCTCAGCTGCCCCTCTGCGGGCCTGTAGTTTCAGCCACTGAAAGATGTGATGGTCCTCATTGGTCTGAAGGTTCAAAGCCTCATCGTTGTTCAAATATACAGCCTCCACAAATGTCTCAAAAGGAAATGAAAAACAGAAGACATGTTAATGTGTAACACTTTGATTTTCTTTTCAACAGTGTCCTCCAAAAAAATGCTGTGCTGGGTTATGAATTAAACATGAAGAACTGTTACAAACACCCTCTTTATCAAACAGTAATCTCTCCTATTTCACAGAACACAGACATTGATGACTTTCAGTTGAAACCTGATCCTTCAGTGGGAATGGAAATTTTAGAAGTATATTCTATTTCAGCTCACATGTCATAAAAATGAGATATAGATCCCTGCAAAAGTGTTCATACCACTTGAACTTTTCCATGTTTTTATCACAATAAAACCACAGACTTCATTGTACTTTGTTGGGATCTTATCTGATAGATTAGCCACAAAGTAGCGTGAGGTAACTGTGAAGTGGAAGAAAAGTAATATTCGGTTTTAAAAATATTTACAAATAAAAATCTGAAATGTGTGGCATACAGTGATATTCAATCCCCTTTATTTTGATACCCCTGAATAAAATCCAATGCGAGACTTGTTAAAGAACAATGGTAACAATGAACGTCTTAAAGGAATACATCAGATAGGTCAAGGATAAGGCTGTGGAGCAGTTCAAATCAGGGTTAGGTATAAAACAATAGCTAAAGAAATGAACATCTCATGGAGAACCGTTTAATCAATCATTTGAAAATGGAAAGAGTTTGGTGCAACTGTAAACCAACCAAGATATGACTACCCTCCTGTACTGACAGACCAGGCAAAGAGAGCATTTAGCAGAGAAGCAGCCAAGAGGCCTGTGGTAACTCTGGAGGAGCTGCAGAGATCCACAGATCAGGATCAGGAGACGGAATCTGTCGACAGGGAAGCAATTAGTCAAACACTTCACTCATCTAGATTTTATGGAAGAGTGGCAAGAAGAAAGCCAGTGTTCAGGAGATACAGGAACCATGTGAAAGACAGTGCTCTACTCATATGAGGCCAAAATCTTAGTTTTTTCAGCCTTCATGAAATACAATACAATTATTGGAAAACTATCTCTAAGAACAAACCAAAAAATGTTGGTGGCTGCATCATGATGTGGGGATACTACTCTGCAAGAGGGGTGAAGGAAGCTGGTTGAGAGTTGATCGGAAAATAACATGGCAATTGAGGAATAAAATCCGTTAGCGGCTAAAAAGACTGAAGACTGGGACATACATCCTCCTCAGGCAAGGCAACGACCCTAAACACACAGCCAGAAATACAGCTGAAGGGTTTAGATCAGGGGTGTCCACATTTTTTGCTAAATCCTCAAAAACAGAATACTAGCAGGGCAAAAAATAAAACATTTTTTAAAAAGTAAAACCACAAAATTTTAATGTCTTTTTTTTATTATAATTAAATTTTCTGGAGGAAAGGAATGTGTAAATTTTTGTAGCTCCAAAACTTCAAAAGGTTTTCTCATGTTTACCTTATTTTTTTAAAAAAGGCAGCTACTTTGGTAAATTATTTTGGCCCCAATTGAAGAAAACTGAAAAGATTGAATCTATTCTAAGTGATAAAATGATTTAGGTCACTCTTTTTTTTTTTTTTTTTTTTTTCAAACAGTTGCTCTATTCACCCAAGTTTTATTAATGTAATTAAAGGCAGATTTGGGTACACCAAGGTTTGCTTTAGTTTTTAACTCAATGGATAGATGTGGCCCTATTTACCATAAAATTATAGACAAGGAGAAAACTTGGTTATTAAAAGATAAAAACTTTATGTTGTATCTAAGTGAAAGATTTTAATTTATGGGTCATAGTTTTATCCTAATTGTAAAAAAAAGTCTCCATCTGCATCAACCGCCTGCACTGGTGAGACAAATTTGTACCTTCAGGGACCACACATAATCAGTCTAGGGGCCAAAAATGGCCCCCAGGAAATACTTTGGACACCCCCTGGTTTAGATCAACCCATTTTTGTTTGTTAAATTGGCCCAGTCAAAGTCCAGATCTAAATCCAACTGAGGATCTGTGGAAAAACTTGAAAACTGACGTCTAGACACACTCTCCACTCAGTCAGGAAGAGTTCAAGGTGTTTTGCAAGGAATAACAGGAAATTAATTCTGTCTCAATATGTCCAAACCTGAGAGAGAGACATACCTAAAATGCTTTAAATGAATATAAAAACTTTTGCAAGGCACCATATAATAAAAAGTTACTTAAAACAGAGATGAGTTTCCTCCCAGCTCCTGAACAACTACTGCATGTACAACAACAATACATACATTACCTGCTGTGGTGAGGGATTATGGCGGTCTAAAGTTGTCTGTTTTGCAATATTTGCATAATAGGCATAGGCCAGATCTGGATCTTTGGGAAAACCATATACCCCCTGCTGATGCATGTGCCCAAGATGCAGAAGTGCCATCCGATCATCCCTTTGTGCAGCCAGCAGGGCAAGGAGCCAAGCCTGTGACAAACACAGAAACATGTGATAATAAACTGAACATGTTAACCCCAGACAGAGAGAAACAATCGCTGACAGAATAAAAACACACCTTAACGGGCTGTTTCTGGACCCCCAGGCCAGTGCTGTAGAGCACAGATGACATGTGCAGAGCGTGGTTATCAGCAAGGCAGCCAGCTTGGAGCAACAGAGGTAAGATTTTGCTGACCACTGCACTGCTGCTCATTTTACCCATCTTAAGAACAGAGAAGGAATACAGAGCTCTTCCCAAAGCTGACGGGCTTACTGCTGTTCCTCCTGCAAAACGGGATTATTTCACTGAGTCAGTTCCCATGTGCTTAATAGCCCATCAATATCACTCAGTGAATCAAGAGATCATCAGAACTTCTGACCTGTCCAGTCAGACATTTCTGCATTATGTACTTCATTTATTACCATGTTTAAAAACCAGCAACTTGGCTAGTTTTATTGCCAGTTTTCTGTGAGGAGCAGCCTCCTCCCAAAGCTCACACTGGGGATGTGAAGAATGTCTCTCCATTTCCATCCACTCATGGAAAACATCGAAACAAGTCCCTAAAATCAGCAAAACATTCAATAATATAGTGGCTTCACGAGTTGTTTTTTTCTTTCATTGTAATTTTACCACCATCTAGTGGACAAAAGACACATTACCACCTTTTTTCTCGTGTTTGGCTTTGAGTGTGAAACCACTGATCTTGACCGTGATGTCAAAAATAAATTCTTGGCAGCTCTGGAGCCATCCGGTCAGGTTTACGTTTTTTATAACATGTGGAACAACAGCTTCAGACTGTGGATTAAAAAAAGAGAAAAAGAGTTGAGATCAGGGGTCTGCAAACTTTACAAAGCTCAATGAAACTTTAGAGTAGCAAAAGTTACATAGCCTTCTGTGAAAAGACAACTTTTTTTTTCTTTTTATACATAACTCCAATAGGAAATTTGTGGTCATTTTTAAAGAATGAGGAAAAAAGAAGTTTTTAGATTTTAAAACAAAAAAAAGAAGCACATTTTAAAAAAGAGGATGGCTACATTTTTTTCTATGGGATGTTGATGTCTGCTTTAAAATAAAAGCACTTAGTTTCCAACATATGAGATTATAATAATAAATATTACTGATATTTGTATGATGCTGTTGTGGAAATCTCATGCAGGATTTATTCCATGCAAAAAAAAACAAAAAAAAAAACAACTAAAAAAACCTACTAAAATCTTTATTAGTTGTATCCATATTTTTAAGAATTTGTTGGTTCTGCACTTTTTTAACAAAGTTATTAAGCGCCGTTGTGAAAGGCCCAAAGAGCCACTTGTGGCCCCGGATCCGCAGGTTGCAGACCCCTGGTTTAGATTGAAAATGTCACCATTACAATATTGGTGTAGTTAAAGGTGCATCTCAATAAAAGAGATAATTATCACCTAACTTTTTCAATAAATAAAAAGGTGAAACTCTGATATTTAGTAGATTCACTACACATAGAATTACATAAAGGAGTTTACACTTGAGATGATTCACTGATACAAGTTAACTTTTCAGTTATATTCTACTTTATTTAGATGCACTTGGTAATAAGAGCATAATAATGACCATGCTATGGGGAACTCTGTTGCGGTAGTACACCACTGGTCCAAAATAACCCTCCACTCCTCGGATATATTTCCCTCCACCAATCACAAAATAACCCTCTGTGTCATCAAACATGGCAGAATGGCTCAACCTGTAAAAGATAAATAAATAAAGACGAGCAGAAATTTTCTATCTCCTGATACAATCACATGATAACTTTGTCATTAAATTGAAAAGTAAACCTACATGTGTTCAGAAGATTTAACTGCTCTTTCCTTGTTATCCATAAATGCCAAGGAGACAGTGACCTAAAAATAAAGACAATGGCAGCTTCAGTTTCATTGTTATCACTGGGCAAATATTGAAGGATATGATATGTCAATATGAGATCACTCACAGTTCTCCCTTGTAAGGTCAAACTGAGTTGGCACCACTTATTCAAAGGCACGGTGAACGAGGAGAGAAAAGCAGAAGATTCCTCAGACACCCCATTTATCTGAACATGTAGCTGGCCTGGATTTAGAACGTTGATGTGAGAAAATTGTTTCAAATTATTCAAATTAAAACTGGATTTTGCTCGTCTATCTGGAGTTCTCTATAGCAGACAGACTAAGAATAAAAAAGAATGATTTTTTTTTTTTTTTTTTTTATGTCTTGAATGTCCAGCTTCATTATATTTAAATAATATAAACACATTTACAACTTTCATTCAAAAGAGCTAGACTGGAAACCAAGAAAAAAAGAAAAATGTTTACAGATAATAAATACAAATGGCACAGTTTTGGAAGATTTTATCAGTGAATGTTTGTCAATGTAAAAGTGCCACCACTGGGTAAGAAAACTGCTAGCGAGAAAGAATCTTCTGGCTCCAAACTCCCAGGATCGTTATTTATTTGAAAGACAGATTTAAATGAATAATTTAAAACTCCCAAACTCAGAAAAAAAAAACTGGAAATTAAATATTTACAGTACATAATATTTCAAGAATCTCAGAGGAAAAGGGTCAAAGTTGAAATCACTGTTGGATTTGAATTTTCTTCAAGCGTACCTCTACTCTTAGTATAGTTAAGGAAACTGATAGTGTTTTCTTTTATGTTTTTTTTTTTTTTTTTTTTTTTTTTTTTTTTTTTTATTTTTTTTTACTTGGGGCAAGTGGCAAGACTTTAAAAAAAAAAGAAACTACATGACACAAGGTGGAAAAAAACTAATTTTGTGTTTGTGACTTTTTTCAGGTACAACATGAGGCTGCATGTCGCAGGATGCTTCATACCAACAATTTTGTACTATGTGACAATTCGTACCCATTTTAGAAATGTAAAATAATATGTAATCTACTTTTAACTTTGTATAACAGTAGATTGTACAAATATATAACCTTTGTATAAGGTTATATAATTTCAGCCTACAAGACGCTGCTTGGAGTTCATTTGGGTTCATCAGGCAGGTTTGATCTGTCAAGTTTCACAAGGGTTGACAGGTTGAAATGTGGATCAGAACCAAAATACCTGGAAATTCACAATAAAAACTTAAGAAAATAATATGAAATTTGATCAAATGAGACAGTATGTCAGATTTGATTTCAGAAAGTTAACGTTTTGCTTCCAAACCATAAGTCTACACATGTAATAAGTAGGTGATTCCTTGTCAATAAAACAAGATATCTTCATCAAGGTCATGCCTTTTATTGGGACATATGTGGATATTTTAGCATAAAAACCACCTTCTGCACAAGAACGATATGAACCTTTAGGCTTTTAGAATCTTGGGTTCAGAAAAAATGGGCACAGATTCTCCTGCAAAGCTACCAAAGGTGATCCAAACAATAGCAAAGTGTTAATGAGGACAGGTGTAACAACAGTAAGGATGCCTTTCTTTCAACTTATGTCACAAACATCAAATTGTAGGTTTGTGAGAATATATGAATAAATAGAAAAGCTAATAATACCTGATTTTGTGAGGAAAAGTGCTGGTGTGGCATAATTGTTATGAGAATCAATGTGATAAAACAGACCACACAGTCTGTCCTTGCAATACCTGCTCACAAATATCCACATAGAAAGTTCACACCTAGGAAAAAAAAAAATACAGTAATCAGCTGTAAGGTTAACCATGATACCATCTGCATCTACAGAATAATTAACTGTGTTGTAACGTTACTTTCCTACCAAGGAAAAGAAATAGCTTCAAGACGGAAGTGCTCCAGCAGCTCATTCCTGTATGGGTCCAGCGTCTTTGTTATACCAAAATGTTCTCCAGTTGAAGCATAGATTCCAGACAGAAGATGGATGGTTTCTAAGGGTCAGAAGGAGTTTTAGTTGGACGAAGTTAGTTAGTTTTAAAACACAGGCTAATGTTTCAAGGAGCTCTCATTGCTTTTTCTGTTCTGACATTTGCTATCAGTATGAATTTAAAAAAACAAAATAAAAAGCTGACTCATCTGGTATAGTTTCATTGGTCCAGCCTTACCTTGCTCTAAAGGGCACTGTTTCTGTAAAAACTGCTGAGTTAATTGTAACATTTGTTTGCTCCAAGCAGTGCATAGCTGATGCTGCTTGATAGGTCGACTAAAGAAGGGCTTAGGCTGCAAAGATGCCACATCCTGAGAACCGGTGGACCTTTTGGTATCATCAGAGCCACTGTATCTAATTGAAGCTCGAAGAAAACAATTCAGCACCCGGTGAGACTCTGGAACTATTCCATCTGCTTGATAAACCAACCAGTCTGGCAGATTCAGCTTCACAGTCCTTATTACCGGGTCACTAGGGACACAACTCCACTGTCTTATAAGGATTGTGGAGACTGTGCCGGTTTCAAATGATACAACACAGTCCAGCTGTACTGTCGCTGCTCCATCACAAGAGTAGAGAACTCTCAGGAGATGGTCTGGGAGAGCTTCCTCTGGAGGATTCAGGAGCTTCACGTTGTCCACACCCCAAACAATCTGAGGAACACCCAATGCACAGTTACTCACCTGATGAAAGGAGATAAGAGAGCTCCATCAGAGATCCTAGAGATGAACATGCTCCTACCTGCATGCTGAGGAAAAACTGGCAGATGCATTTGTATAATGTACAGAAGCCCATGTTTCACAGTGCCTGCAGTAATCTTCTCATTAAACAGACTTAAGCTGCAGAGAAACAAAACAGCCTCCATATCCGGATCTAATCCTGTTTCACATTGGCTGCTCTGAACCACAGGTAAATATTTAACAGCACACAGTTCCACCCAATTACTACCTGAACGGTGTAGCTGGGGAGGAGCTATGTGCAGTGGGTTGCATTCCAATACTGAACAAGATACAATTAAAGGTGCACCATTAGCAAACAGCTTCTGTCTGTCTTGCAAAAGTGTTCCCACCACTCAAGTTTTTCCACATTTTGTTCGTTTACAGCTACACTCCTTTAATGTGACAGACCAACACAAAGCATCGTATGCTTGTGAACTGGAAGCAAAAGATGTTCCAGATATTTAAAAAGTAAAGATCTGACAACTATGATTGTACATGTCCATCCTGATGATCTGGATCCAGACAGATACCCTTCATTCATGGATATCTATTTGAAAACCTTTGGCTTCATTTCTGATAAACCAAATCCTACTGATGCATTTACTATTCCACATTTGTCACCTACATAATTGTTTCAACCTCCACGCCAGACCAGAAATACTTGGTTAAATTTTGTGGTTTTACAGCAAGGAGGGCATCGAGCCGAGAAATGGCGAGACAAGACGTCCACGGTAACTCCAGAGGAGCTGGAGAGAAACAGCTCCAGTGAGAAAAATCGATCAATAGGACAAATATTAGTCCTGCACTGAGCTGCAGCTGGCAGAGTGGCAAAAAATTCCGTTGTTGAGGAAAAGCTGTTCAAATCCCATTTAACATATCCATGTGCCATAAAACAGACTGATATGTAGTAGGACTGCAGCTAACGATTATTTTATTTATCAGTTATTCTGACGATTAATAAATAAGAAAAATTGGCACATTCTGCAAATTTTTCATTTAACCACTTAAGCCATTTTTTAAATAGAAATACATTAAAGATGCAAATAAGCAAATAATTCAGTTCCTTTTTTTTAAAACAATAAACATTTTATTGCATAAAATGCAATAACATAGTATTCCTTTCGTGAATTTGAACAGGGTGAAGCCAAAACTATGTCACTTGAGGAGTTCTAGGGACAACATCGTCACAGAAAAAGGTGTTTTTATTTTAAATGAAAATAAAAAAAAACAAAACATTTATATATTTATAAACTTTTGGCTTCATCACTGCTCTGAATATGTTGTTTTTTCAGCAAACAGCATTTTTATCAAGTTTGTAGACTCCAATTAACAATTAATCGATTACTAAATTAGATGACGATTATTTCAATAATCAATTCATCACGATTAATCTGATAAATCGTTCTAGCCCTAATATGTAGAAGTACGGGTTCTGGTCAGATGGGACCAAAATTGGACAATTTAGGCTACATGCAAATTACTATGTGTAGCAGAATATTAACACTTATGTGAACTTGAACAGATCCTCCAATGGTTAAACATTGGTGGGGATGAGGATGAGTAGGGAAGCTGGTCAGTTGGTTGACCTAAATACAGGGGGCATCCTGGATGAAAACTTGTTCGATGCTGCAAGACATGTTAGGACCAGGCATTTATCTTCCAGCAGGGCAATGACCCTAAACATAAAGCAAGAGCCACAATAAAATAGATCAAAACAGTTTCGTGTGTTATAGTGGTCCAAAACCAGCAACCAAATTGAAATGTGCAGCAAGAATTGGGAATTTATCTTCACAGTCCTTTTTTATCCAGTTGAGCAATTTTACAAAGAATGGACAAGATGTTTAGGCTCAAACGTGCAAAAGACTTCCACTTGTCACTACAGTACCTTAAGATGGTTCTATAAGGTATGGACCCGGGTTCGTGGAATTCAAATAAACACCACTTCTGAGTTTAATTTGCAAAAAAAAAAAAAAAAAAAACACAAAACATGTATTATTTTACTTCAACTTCACAATTATGATCTACTTTGTATTGCTTCATCACATAATATCCCAGTATGATGCATTAAAGTTTGTGGCTGAAGCATGACAGAAGGCAAAAAACTTCAAGGAGTATAAAAGCTTTTGCAAGTCACTATATGCTTGAAATGCAATTCTTTCAAGTTTTCTCCAATTCCCATCAAAGGAAAAAAATTTTTTTTAAAAAGTTCAAATTACAAATGAGTAAAAACCAGTTTGTTTTCATTCAAAATAGTTTATTGCTATCATGCAAGAGTGCCATCAAAGTCCAGACCACCACAGATGCAAAATTATCATTTTCTCTGTACAAATATACTGCATGTATTCATAAATATAAGCTCAAAATGAGAAGAAAAGCAAGGTTAGAGCTGAAGCGGATCCATTCTTTTAACCCAATATAGGTTTTGTTATGATAGTTGACATGCATCAACGTTACAGTGCAATATACTGGGAGGAGACAGACACACTCTCATACACCCACACACACACACACACTCAGATTGCGTTTTCAATTTACAGCTGTCGTGCAGAAAAAAAAGAAAAAAAAAAAAAAAAAGGAGAAAGGTAGAAATGACACTAAAAAAGTACCAGTAAGAAATTTTTAATCTGGTTTCTTAAATAAGTAATTAAAACGTCTTCAGCATCCAAACCATCTGTGACATTATGAGGCCCAGGGGGAGACGAACTGTGTCTTCTGCAGCACTTTTTGGTTGATCATTTAACAGGAGCACCCTAAAATTGCCAGCACCCTCACTACTTCAGAAATCAACTACAACTACGGATGCATAGTTCTGTGCTTAAAACGAAGCAACTTGCATTAAAACTGGCACAACGTTCTGTGTTGTAACAATCTGAGAATTGAACTCATCTGTAACGAATGTAAACATGTTGTACCTATGGTGCTGTTCCAGTAACAGTACCGTTGGACATTCAGCATCTGAACTCTGGATGTACAGTACAGTGAACATCGTGGAGTCCTGTATTCTGGGTAAAAGGGGCTCAAGGGATCGAAAACACCACAAATACGAAGGCCTCTGACGAAAACAGAGATTTGGCACTTTTACATGATTGGTTGTTTTGCCTCCACAACTTGAGTGTAGTCCTTTATAAAAAGTAGTCTTAAATGGTAACTTTTTTTTTTTTTTTTTTTCCTAAACTGAGCAAATACCCTTGTAACTGTAGCCCTTACCAACAACTATTCCTCACTTTTATTTTACACTGAACTGAAGCAAAATAGGGGGACTAGTAAGACACAGAACAGCAGGAGCAGTTTAAAGTTTTACCTTTCTAATCAAACTGATTGCTTAAAAATGTGACATCTGATCTTCAGATTAACTTCATCTGCCTGTAACAAAAGTGGCGAATCAATTCATAAAATTAATTCACACAAGTGCTATATTTCAATTGTTACTTTTTTTTTAAATTATGAATCATAACTGATGAAAACCCAAAATCCGGTTTCTCAAGAAGTTTGAATATTAGTTTTTGTTGTAATGCAATAAATGTTATGGCCTACAAATTCACTGGAAGGACAGCTGTGCAGGAGACATTATCAGTCATCGACAGACTCCACAAGGAGGGTATTACTAAAAAATGCTGGCTGTTCAGAGTGCGGTATCCAAACATCAATGGAAAGTTGAGTGGAAGGCAAAAATATGGCAGAAACAGATTCACAAGCAATAAGGGATAACTGCAGCCTTTAAAATATCTCAAAGCAAACCTCTTTCAAGATTATTTAGGGGAGATTCACAAGGCGTGGACAGTGGCTGAAGTTGGGAGTTTCAAAAGCCACCATACACTGCAGTTGTTACATTTCTTCAGTTAAGAAACTTCTGAACCATATGTAAAAAGCATCTTACCCAAGTTTGTGTTTAATATACTTTTATCACCTGTGTTTCACAATGCTCTCAAGGCTACTGTTATTCTTGTTGCTTGTGCACCTTTTGGTGACACGTTTTCCTTCCACTCAACTTTCCACAGCACTGACAGCAGCCAGCAATAAACTTTTGTGGCTTTACCTTACATGTCGGTGGTGTCAATGACTGACTGGAGGAAGAAAAAAAAAAAAAATCAGCATACTTCCCCTTAATTGTGTAGATCATAACATAACATTTCTTTATTGAAATGACTTAAATTTGTCAAATGTAATAAGCATACAATATTTTCTCAGATATGGAATTTAGGATTTTCATTAGCTGGAAACCATAATCCTGAAATGAACAGAAATAAATTACTGAGATTCACTTTTTGAACTATAGGTCATGAATTTACTTTTCAATGACATTCTAATTGAAATGAGATGCACACGTAGGTTTATAATGTCAAGTAAAAACAGGGGTCTGTCATGTGGTTGTGTAATTTTGTCAAGCACTACAATTCATTTCATCAATTTGAATCTGTGGTTATAGTTTAATAAAGCTGGATTTTAAAGCAAGAGAAAGAACAGATATCCCGCACCTTTCCAATATTGTATAAGGAGAACAATAAGTATTTAAAAGTACAAAATAAATGCCCTTACCTTAAAATTTGATTGTCGTTTTGTAACATTATTAGCAGATGTTCTTCGAGCAAATTCCATCTACAAGCCTTTACTGATACACCGTTTTTAAATAGTAACATGTTGGGATAGTCAAAGCTCTAGCCACCACTTCTACTCTGTTGTAAGTTCCCCTTAAATGTATCATATATTCTACCTGCAAGACAAGATATGACAGAGAAAACTGTACTTACCATTTAAAAAAAACAAAACAAAAAAAAAAAAAAACAAAAACAGTGTGCATTCATTTGGATTTGTAGGATAGACGGCTAGGTAGTAATCAAAGTAACACCAAGTGTTTTCTAAGCTGGATAACAACAAGAACCGAGCAAACACTAAGAGCATATCAGTCAAACAAAAGTGAAGACATGCAAAATGTCAGATTGTAGAACGAGAAAGAAAAACCAAGAGGGAGACTTTTCCCTTTCAGACGGGCACAACTTCCTGCAGGAATAAATAATACTTTACATTCCAATGTACAGACCTGCCTGCTGCCCTCCGGTTCAAACACTGACCCAACAAGCAGCGAAAGCCAAAAAGCTGGTTGCTCCCACAGTCCAACGTAGGTGTTGTAACCTATAGAAAAGATGCAATGGCGACAAATTGTGCCATCTTTTGACCATAATCAAACCCAAGACATAAAAAAAAAAAGACAAAAAGAGGAATACAGTCAAGCAGCTTTGACAGCCTTTCAGTTCATGTTGCTCTTATTTCTTCTGCTTCTTGAAAATTTTGAAGGGGTGTTTCTTGCGGATGACGGTAGGATCTGTGTCTTCTCCTGTTGAGCCGCTGTCCTCCTCCAGAGGACTCTTCTTGGCGGACAGCTGCGGGATGCGACTGCTACCCTTCGCCCCCACTACTCCTATTTGGCCTCCTGTTGGGGATGGCGTATCCGGCTCGGTGGAGTTGGGGCTGAAAGAACGGGACGACTCGGAGAAGTTGTTGATCTCTCCCAGGCTGGGCGACTTTTCCATGTGGTGAATCTCCTTCATGAGGATCGGGCTGCCGGAAACGACCTCAGCAGCGCCTCCTTCGTAAATTCGATTCCCCCCATTAGAGGTGAGGGAGTGCAGGGAGACTGTGTCGTCCGGCCGTCCGGAGAGCCCGTACACAAGAGAGGTGGGTTTGATTAAGTGGCTTTTGGAGCTGTAGGCTGAGAGCCGATCCCCAACTTGTGAGAGGGACAACGACGAGTCAGAGTCGGAGCGGTTCAAGTCCCTGAAGGGGGTCAAACATAAAATGCGAAAATTAGATGGGGGCGAAAAGAGAAAACCAAAATAGGCAGAGATTTCAGAATAATGCAAGAACTTCATGCTTAGGTTTTGCTACACTATGCCTGCAAAGCTGCATGCTCAACAAAACCTGGATAGCGGAACTTCACGCTTGTTAGATTAATATCAGGAGCACTGCAAAAGGTTGAAAAAGGAGAGTGACCGCTTTATGAGGTGCAATGACAATTAAACATGACTTGAACTACTGAGTGGCAAAACCAACTAAAACACTAAAAATGTGTCAGCTTTGCAACAAAGGTTAAAAATTAAATTCCCAAATGTGATTTAGAGCTGCTGTATGTAACTTTTATGAAAAAATATTTTTTACATATTTGTTAAAATTATCATTATGTCATGATAGTATACTATAAGACAGATAATCTGTGTAAAAATCAAGCTCCTCTGCCTGCTCCCAGTGCTCCCAGTACTAACTGCAGAAATCCATCACTCAGTTACAAACAACCAATCAGAGCCAGGGGAAGGGTCATAGCACTGTCAATCACCCTCATGTACGCGCCGCTCACCCACCCACCCCCCCGCTTTCTGCTACGCTACAGCTGGTTCACCACAACATAGCCTGCTGCTAATGCTAAGGCTAGTTAGCATGGCCACCGATGACGCCGGATAAACAGTTTTCCTGGAACGGTGAGTTGTTTCTCCACCATTAGCACATTTAGCAGCGCGTACACGAGGGTGACTGACAGCGCTAAGCCCCTCCTCCTGGCTCTGATTGGTTGTTTTAGGTCAGGAGCGGTGCGTTTCTTTAGAAGGCAATAGTAGCTCAGGGAGGAGGTGGAGGAGCCCGATCTTTTCACAGATTATCTGTCTCATAACAAACTGTCACGACATGGAGACAGTTTTAACAAATATACAAAAAACACATTTTTCTAAAAGTTACATACTGCAGCTTAAACAAAGGAAAGTAAAAGAACCACACACATGCGTACAGTGTAGAGTGAGACGGGTACCCGAGGCTGTCGCTGCATGAGGAGTGAACTTTGGAGATAAAATCAGGAATTGGGTCCATGGGCTGGAAAGCAGCATGATGTACATGGGAGGAATGAAGGGCAACACCGCCAGCAACGGCACTGGGCAAGCAGGAGGAGGAAGAGGACAAGGATGGCACAGACTGAGGGATGGGGTTGAAAGTACAGATGACTGACGGGTGAGACACAGCTGAGGAGAGAGTTTGCAGAGGAAGACATTCGAGTTGCCCGAACGAATGGCTTCGAGACTGTCTGAAGGTAGGCCTAGGCTTAGATGGATAGGGGTTTCCCTCTCCCTGTTGCCCTGCAAGCAGGGAACTCTCTACCAACCTCTGGGAACCCAATGCCAGCTGAGGGTCAATGTGGCGTTGGCGCAGGGACATCATACTGGGAGCTGCAGGAGAAAGTGACAGCATTAGCAGCAAACACTAACCAAATAGATTTCGATAGAGCAGGATAAAAAAAAACAAAGGAAAAGGTTACTGGGATGTTACTTGTGGTAAATAAAGATGCACCAATAAGGCTGTTCTTGGCCAGTATAGATGTTTTGTTTTCTTTGAGGCCTAACCTGTAGATTCATCAAATAAAAGTGAACAAAGTAGAGAAAAGATGGTGCTGCAGGTTCTTTGATGGAGGCAAAAAAAAACTTGGAATCCAGATAAAAATTAGAAGCATTTATCATGTACACACATTTTCAGACTTCTGTCTTCTTT
The DNA here is from genome assembly GCA_014839685.1 of Anableps anableps. Classification (NCBI taxonomy): domain Eukaryota; kingdom Metazoa; phylum Chordata; class Actinopteri; order Cyprinodontiformes; family Anablepidae; genus Anableps; species Anableps anableps. The sequence goes on along the minus strand of CM026068.1, from coordinate 5,877,631 downwards.
GCCCAGTTTTAAGGTATAAATTCAAAGATTTGCTACGACTGGTAGATATTTCTGGAAGGAAGCTGATGAATGGACAGACATGATGAAAAGATTGGCAAATGGGTAGATAGATGGAACAAAATGTAGAGTTGGACAGGGAGTAAGTCCTTCACATTGATCAGATTTTTTATTAAACTGAAAAAAAGCACAACCATGATTTATGCATTTACATAAAATGGTTATAATTTTTGGTTTTGATGCATTTTAGGAACAAGAAAATAAAAACAGCTTTTTATCTTTCAAAGCCAATCTCTAGTTGGTTAAATGATGCATCTCTAGTGATACCTATATATTTTTACTAACCAATATGTCTAAAAGGAGACCAAATCATACTTTGTTTCAATTTTCTAAATGCCTTATTAATGCATCAGAAGAAAAGTCCAGCATCTTTTTCCATAGCATTTCCAAACAAGACAAAATATTAAATAAGTAAAACTGAAACATTTTGAAAGTTGTTAAGACAAAACTACAGGAGTGGATTGGGGAAAAGCAATATATAGAGAAGGGAGTTCATGTGGTGAGGAAGTACTAAGGAAACATTAGTGGAGTTCCCTGCTGAACAACATGGAAAAGTTGGTTGTTCGTTCAGCTGTGCCCGAGAACGTACAGTTAAAAAGTATTACAAATGGGTCAAAGGGAAAGGCAGTTTGAAGACTGAACTTTGGAAATGAATAATTGCCAACCAGAATATTTCCTCATGGACTGGCAATCTGAAGCAATGGGCCACAGGTTATTGACTCGCCGCCTCAGCTGCAGTGTGCCATCTAAAGTAAGGCCAATGGGGAAGTGTTGGGAGTCAAATAGAAACAAAGGTGGTGCAAACAGAACAGGGAGTGAGAAAGGGAGTGCAATTAATACTGATGAAAAGACTTGCATGTGTTAAAACATGAGCTAATAAGGGGTGCACCGATAAATCGGGCAGCTGATAAATCTGTCCCGATTTCCTTCATTTTGAGAGATCGGTGATCGGCCGATACCTACATGTGAAACCAATCTTTTCCACCGATTTCATCTACCTCCACAAAGGACTGAAAATCAACCACTGTTCCCTTTTGCTCTGCCGTGAGAGAGGGCTGACTGACACCAGGTCACGTCTGCACGTGCAAGGTTAAAAGTAGTCGCGCCACTGTTGCTAACTTGGTGACGTTGTTACTATATTTACACTTTTATTTATTTACTTATATTTTATTTATATTTAACTTTTCAGAAAAAATAAAAAAAATAAAAATCGGTATCGGTCAAGATTGGAATCGGCAGGTCAGGCTTTTTAAAGATCAGTGATCAGCCAGAAAACCGCAACCAGTGCACCCCTAGATCTAATGCTTAACGTTCTGTCAAAGTAGAGACTAGAAAGGTTCTAATAACGTGACAAAACACTGCAGTGGTTTACGAAATGTATGGGTGTGTGTTCTCAAAAATTTCAAACATTCAACAAAGAATTCGTGTTTGAGCAATAGATGGAAATGTGTGATGCATTTCTGACTAATGATGAACCTAAGCATTGTTTTCTAAGGCAGACTCAACATTGCTGCAGCATAATATCAAAATATCATCAACACAAAAACTTGTTCTTATGAAGAAGTATATATTTTTTGACAGTTTTCAATAGAAAAAAGTCACAGAAGGCCTCATTGATAATAACTGCCCAAAATTTAAGTAAACACTTTGAACATTATGAAAATTTACAAAAAATTCAGAGATGCACCAATTGAAACTGGATGATTTTCAGCTTGATTGGCCCTGACCTGTGACTGGCCAGGAAACAAAAAAAAAAAAAAAAAAAAAAAAAAAACAATCAGATGGGTTGTTTCCCAGTCAGTGAACATCACTATACCTAAGAGCATCCAGGTTGTGGTAACATCCCTCTGAGACACTGCCTCTGTTTCTAATGGCAACAGTAATAGTAATAACTAATGACTCAAACAAACAACAAAAAAAGATAAACATTTTATGGCTGCTCTTCCTATATTACAGTTTTGTTTTGTTTTTTTTTTTTAAATCGTTATTGCTTAAAATTAGTACCAACAGGGAAAGGTTTTACAAAGACTGGTGATCGGAAATTAGCCACAAAATTCTGAACGGTGCATCTCTACAAAAAAACAAAACAAAACAAAAAAACATGTAAACTGCAGCTGTGTTTTAAAACAAGACAGTTATGTCAAATTACATTAACAAATCCAAAGTTCTTGATAACAATTACTGACAATTTTTTTTTTTTTTTTTTACCTACACCACCTCTGTCACAAGGGGAGGCAGAAAGATATTGAAGATGTTTTGACAATATTACACAATAATTGTCATGTTGGTTCATTATTTTTTTTATTATTTCCCAACCATGGTCTTTGGCAGCTTAGGGAGTTGTTTGGTACTCCCGGTAACAAGGAGCACAGATTCGGACGAACCCTTACATTGCAGAGTTCCAGGCACCATGCCTTCGTCCAAGTCGTCCATGTCATCAGACATGACGAAGTGCTGAGGTGTGGCTCTGCCACCCATGAAGCTGGCGTCGAGGTTGAGGGCTGTGGCCAGCGAGGGAAGGCCTGGGTTGTTGACGATGGTAAAGCCTGTGAGGATCTCTATCTGCTGCCAGCGGTGCAGCCTTTCCCTCAGAGCAGCGGTCACCTCACCAAGCGCTTGTCTAAAGAGACATTAAAAAATAAATAAATAAATAGATATACATATAAGAATGATGCAAACTAAAACCTATAAGCTAATTTCTACAGTTTTCCTGTGTTGTTATTCACTCCGACTTACTTTGCGGCCAAAATTTTGTGGTCCACATCATCCAGTGAAGAGCTGTGAGCCACGTGGAACGTCCCAAAGAGAGTATTCCTCTTTTTCTTGATCTTTTCTGCCTGTGAAAACAAGGCAAACTTGTGCTTAGTTTCCATTATCACTCACATATGTTAAGATAAAATTTATGTCTGTTATATTTACAAACACTCTTGATCTGTGCATTCGAATACTTCTACTGATCCTGTTGTTCTGCTCACCCCTTCTTTGGCCACCAGAAGCTGCCGTTCAGCGTTTTGCTTCTTGATGTTGTAGTACTGCACCTCTATCTCGTGGGTAAGCTGCAGCCACTTCTGAAGAGGCTCTGGTGGTGACCAGCCGCTCCGGGACTCCAGCTCCTTCTCAGCTTTCTTTAGAGCCATGCGCACCTAAAACAAGTCGCAAACAAAAAACATGAAGAGATAAATATACCACAACAATAATCTGGCAACAACAAATGTTTGACAATCTCTTAATTTCTGTGAAATTAAAATAAGCGATTTTATGAAATAATAGAACCACATTTATTTATTTATTTCTATTAAACAGGTTTTTAAAAACAAAGTAAACAAGTAACTAGTAGGGCAAGAGAAAACGTGCATAACCAAGAACAAAATCATTATCTTACCACAACATTTCTCTTTGAAAAGGAGTGGAAAGAAGTGAACACTTATTTAATCCTACCCCTTATCTCAGTTCAATGGAATAAATAATTTACTGACTCAGTAATTATCATAAATATGTAATTAAAAACATGCTGGGATATTCATATGCCTGTTCAATTTACGCTGGTCAAGAAATAACAAATAAATTAAATTAGATAAGAACAAAATGATTACAAACTGATTCTCATAACAGGACAAGCAAATTTACTGACCTATATTAATAATAGTAGTAATGACGATTGCAAATAACAACCTGACATACAGCATACTTTCATAACATGAGTTATATAACAAACAAAAAAAAAAAAAACTAATGATAATAATTATAGTAAAATAACAATAATCATGTACTAATAAAGCTGGGAAGAGATTAAATTTCACTTGGTTTTCAAAGTGCCAATATTACAACAGCAGATTAGTCAAAGACACAAAACGGTTGTGTATTGTTTTGGAGTTTTAATGGTGATTAATTTGCACTTACGCATGAGAAAAAAAAATTAGCTAGTTTGCTAGCAAGGGTATGTTAGCAGTAGGTCACAGAACGCAATGTAGATGCCTGCATGTGACTCAAACTTTTGCCTGACAGAAAAGTCCCGCGAGAAAAAATAAAAATAAATTTATATTATTTATAATATATATATATATATATATATATATATATATATATATATATATATATATATATATATATAGCTAAATAATCCTGTCAAGACAACATTTAAGACCTGTAATGTACATATTTAAGACCAACTTACTTGTTTTAAATGAATTTAAGACATTTTAAGGCCTTACTCTTAATCTTAGATAAGTAGATTTAAGACGTTTTAAGGCTTTTTAAGGATGCGCGGACACCCACAGAGATGAAAATTAAAACAGCAGAAGTGCTGAATGAGGTCCTGTGTCATCATGCTGAGGCACATCAAACAAACCTGAGGGTCCAGTGCAATAATCTGCAGAACTGCATAGATCAAAATGTCATCACATAAATGTGTACCTACAGCTGATCCAATGTTGACCCATGCCCCCATAAACACCCTAATCTGAATGTATGCTTCCCTGATCTCAGAGGGAAACTAAATAAAGTGCCTTTATGGTACTGGATTCCTGGGTTTACCTCCTTTAAATGTGGTTCTAGTATTATTTTTAAATAACTCCATGATAATATGTCTTTGAATGAAAAATTGATTCAATGGTCAATCATCACTCTGAAAAAAAAAAAAAAAAAACAAAAGACAAAAACTGTTTGGTCCAGACAACCCTCTCCTCCTGTGCGCAACCGATCCACAGAGCTGACTGATCCAAACTGATACATCCACAAATGATCATGAAAATGGTCACATACCACTTATTTTATCATTTAAAAAAAAATAAATTTGGGTCAGTTTTACAAACTCACTTTAATGCAGTTTTTTTAAGAGAATTCGAATTATTATTATTTTTCACATGCCCTGATGCAACATATCATGGAGAAGCTGGTTGCCCACATGTGCCAGGGCAGCTTTGCTCTACAAAAAGGATATCTGGAGATGATTTCCTAATGACTTGACTGACTTTATTAAATCAGAGTTGCATCTGGCATCAATGTAGATAGGTCGCATTGATAAAATATGAGCCTTCACTGTTTTAGACTAGAAATCTAAAATTATTTAATCAATGTTTCATTTAAAAAATGAAACTATACAATTAAAAGTTTGCAAAGTGTAATTCATTGGGTTGTCATCATTAATACTCTCAAATCACAGGACCATAAATCATATTTACACTACCGGAGCTGGGAACCTCAATACCGGCCTACTAAACACAAGTCAGTGAAAAATTAATCAGCTTTGCTGGTTACTTGAATTGGAGCTGTAATATGGCAAATATAAACCCAAACGTCATGGCTGAGAGAGACAGTACCTGTTCTAGCTCTTCTTCTGCATACTTCTGCCGACTCAGTTCATTCTCTGAGCCTTCTCGCAGCTCTCTCAGTCGCTGAGCTTCTTGCTTTGCAGCATTTATCTCATCTCTCAGCTTCTGTTCCAGGTTCACCTTTTCCACTTCAACTGTCCGATGCTCCTCTTGAGCAATCTGTAGCCTTAAAGCAGGATCAGGGACAAACAGGAAAAGTTAACTTTCATCTAATTTATCTTAAAAAGGCAAGTCATCAGTGGTTGTCTTCCAGTGCCAAAAAAAAAGAAACCTTGCTGTGCCAGTGTAATTTTATATGTCCAGGCATTACATGCAAGCATGTGAGTGCCACCTTGGTGTGGAATGTGTGGACTGCCTCAGCCCTGCATCACCGGAAACAATGGCTGACGTGTAAAAGCAGAGTGTTGCACTCAGCTGCTAAGCTGCTCACAATAAACTGACATCAGACAGAGCCGAGCCAGAAATGGCAACAGCTGTCAGTGAGTAACCTTAGAATAGCACAATGTGATTCCAAATATGCCTGTGGTCTTTGATGGATGTGTTAGTTGTTATGTTTGGTATATTCTCTGCACAAGTACTTTAAAAAATAGAAACTTGTCCCCCCCTGCATTAAGATTTTTGTTTTCAATCGAATTTAAATTCAGATAAGTTCCAAATAATATTCACATATGGACTGCAAGTGAAGGATTTGCTAGCTAGGTTAATCACAGAAGGTAATGCATCCTGCCATAATAGCAACAATGTCACACAAATCCCAGAAGAAGTTTATTTTTAAAATCTTGTTTGTAAGAATAGTGTAATTCCCCCTTTTGGACACTAGGGAGCAGCAGTCTTCTCCAGTCAGATTAAACAGAACAACATAGTCAGCAGAAGGGCAGACAAATGAAAGCTGATCCAGACCACCAGCTATGGAAAATGTGGCTAGTTGGCAGTCCAGCTAATGCATTCAACCCTGACCTTAACTGTACTTTAGCAATAATTTGAACAATCTGCAACAACCAAGAAAAAAGTCAGTCCTAACTGTACAAGTTAAAGCCAAGCTGACAAGGCAAAGCTAGATTTTTCTGGTCTTACCAGGAAATGCCAGCAGATACGATAACATTTAAATCTTACATAAGTGTGCCTACCAACTAGCTTATGAAGATCCCTAATGCGTAATGCAGTCCTTGTCCCCATTCTTTCAGGATGCATGTCTGCACACCACATCCAAATTCAGATCCATATCCAAATGTGGGTGAATTAGCACGACGGCCAACAAGTTAAGCGGTTATGCTTATCACTATCTTCCACCAGAGAAGCGTAGTTTTGAAACAGGAAACTGCTCTTGTCAAAGCCTCAGCTTCCAGTCTCCTAACAGGAAAGCCATGTCTGAGCCTGGCTACTTGATACCACCGGAGGATCTGCTTGAAAGTATGGAAAGAGAGCAGCTGGCAGCCGGGATCAGGGAGAAAGGCTCAACTACACACAGGACATACCTCATTCTTCTCAGACAGAAAAACACTCACTGCAAGAGATGCAACACTCATCTTACTTCTTACAGATCTACAATTTATTAAGTATAAAATATTATTTCCTTATAGCCAAAGTATTCTGCTGTAAAGGCTGCAACACATGTAAAAAGTTGAATTGTTTTGAGCAAAACTGTAGTAAAATGAAGAGATATTTCAGACTATAACGGATTAGAGATTTTACAACATCTGAACTTCTACACACACAACAGGTGAGAATCAAATACAGTCACACAACTTTGCCACAAAAAAAATATGCTGCACACACAAACCTCTACTGACATGAACCCAATGCAAATTATTCTATTTATGTGAAGCAGAATATGAAATGATTAAAAAAGCAGGACCATCAGTTAAGAGTACACCTGGGCATTGCTAAAGGTTTGCACTTGCTGGCATTTTACAAATTCCTCTTTGTTTTGATCAGCTTGGAAAATATTAGCCTGGCATCATTCTTCTAGTTAGGGTGACCGGTAGATACGACCGGATAATTTACGATCTGTCAGAGGGAGAAGTGTTGAACTGGAAGGAGAAAGCAGCATAAGCACCACTGAAAATGAATGGTAGGTCTATTACAGGAGCACAGTATGACCCAGCTGACCTGCCCTCCCTGCAGAAGCATGTGGCTCTCGGCAGATTGATGGCGAGCTAATTTACCAAAACATGCTGACTTTCCTGACTGAAAAGCTCTAAAAACAGTCTTGAGATTACCAAATACAGAGTTAAATATTAACTTGCAAAAAATATCCCTCTCCACTGAACATCTCCACATTTTGTCACATAGCATAGACCAACACTAAGTATACACAGAGGATTACACATATTTTTCATATTTTATAGCAGCACTTTTTGCTGCAGTTACAGCTGCAAGTACTTTGGAGTGTATTTCTATCAGATTTGCACATCGAGGGGCTTAATTTTTGCCCATTCTTCTCTGAAAAATAAATTAAGCTCAATCAAACCGGATGAAAATGTAGCAGAAGAGCAGTTTTTCAAGTCTTGCTACAGATTCTTATGTTATGTGAAAACATAACCCCGCCACTGGCAAATTCTGAAAAATTCCACCAAAGTGGGCGGAGCCAAGAGACATGGCCAAGTGTGGGGATGAGCGAAGGAGGTAAGTAGGCTGTGGTCAGGACGAAAGAAGCAATGTGGTCAACTTATCCACTTTGTCGCTATATTTTGAGACTTTTCAGACCCACTAGTGACTTGTTTAAAAAAAAAAAAATAAAAAAATAAAAAAAAAAAAATCAACAGGCGACAAATCTCGTGACTGTTTTTTCTGTGTTGTTGGAGACTTTTATGGCAACAACGCTCTGCAGCAGTTCTGCTGGGTCCTGAGCAAGCAGCGAGTGCTGCCGTGAACCCCTCCTGCTTTCTAAGCACTGCAGTCAGTCTGACACAGACATCAGTCCTGCACCATACCATCGCCAGTAGTCCGATGCAGAGAGGAGATCCACTCCACTCTGTGTCCACATTGCAAATAAATCACACATTTGTAAAGCATTACTGATTGAAGCTTGCTGGGACCACGCTCACTATTCTAACTCCTGACTCGCCACCAGGTGAAGGCCATGTCAGTGAGATGCTTTTATACCTGAATGAAGTTATACCAAGCTGTACTGCTTTGACCACTGGGAAAATCCAAGTGCTACGGCACCATTCGACCTAAAGAGGCCAGACTCTGAGATTGTTTTAGGCAAAATATTGGAAAACTAAACAACTTTACACACAAATGTCAAAATTTGCATAGAAACATAAAGACAGAACCCTAAACAATCCCATTTAGACAATTTATCAGCCAAAAAAAAAAAGGTTGATTTAGGGGTTAGTTACATTCAACTACGACTCGCTTTCATTTTCCTGCTTAAAAAAAACCCAAACTATTCTGATGACTGCATGATGCTGCTACCACCATGCTCCAGGTATAATGTTACTTTTCTGCAACATATGGCACAACTTATTCAGACAAAAAGGTTGGTTTTGGCCCCATCTGACCAGACCATGCTCTCCCACACGTTTGACGTCTTCTATGTGCCTTATGGCAAACTGCAGAGGGAACTTCTTCTGACTTTCTTCTAAGAATGGCTTCCTTTTCACCACTCTGTCTGAAACCAGAAAGAGAGACTTGCTCTCTTCTTTTAAAGTTTCAAACTTCACTTCTATGAAGAGCCTTTGTTAAAAGGTAGCAAGGATGCATCAAAGCACTTTTTTAATAATCTAGGACATTCTGTTTTTTTTTTTTTTTAAACAACTACTGCATTGACAGCCAGGTCAAATATTAAGCATCTAAAATTAGAGATGGAAAATTTTGGAAAACAAAACAAAGAAAGTCCTGACCTGTGTAGGAAATGAAGTATCCTTTTAAGGTATAGGAAGATCAAGCGCAAGCTTTGAAGCACATTCTCAGAATTCCTCCTGGTAATTCTCAGCATTAACAAATCCTAAAAGATGGATATGTTTCATAACATTTTTTGGTAGATTTTAAAACCTCAAGTTGTCCTTGCCAATTAGCCAAGTGCTATTTTGCTCTAATGAGTGACTTTATCCTGGAATGAACTTAAACATAATATAAAAAAATCTGAGTCATGTGCCAACCTCATGCCTTCTTCAGATCACATGAATAGAGGGTTTTAGAGCAACCGAACCAAGAAAAGCTGAATTTGAGATGGAAACAAAGCAACTGTGTTTATCTCAAAAGAAATAATTACACAAAGCCAGCATCCTTGTATATCTCTTTTTTAGATTGTATTCTTAGTTTATAATATATCCTCTTATCTGAGTGTGGTATAAATAACTGTCTTGTATTTAAGAGAACTTGTGACAAAGAAACAAAGCTCTAATTTACACACAGCTGTGATTTCTGATGTTCTGGTAGAGAATGGCTCACTCTGGTCTTGCTTTAAAGCTTTTGTTCCTCAGACTGATGCACAGCAGCAGATGTCTCCTGATCAAAAAAGCAGATGTTTTTCCCCCCAACTGTGTTTGTTAACAGAAAACTGACTGTCTTGGACCAGCATGCATACAGGTGGTTACATTTGCTTACAATTATTATCGTCATTACTTTTATCACAACCTTTACAGCAGCCATTTCACCATAGTGATTTCCAGCAATACTGACTGTATTTTGACCTAGTTTTATATTGGTAAATAATACCCATGGTGTTATATATTAAGTGTTATTTATATTTTATTTACCCAATTTAAAGAGTAGGTGACATTTCATCATCTCTAATATCCTGTGTGCTTAAAAGTTCACTATGACAAAACCAGATAAAACTCAAGCTATGCAGTAGAGTCCTTGTATCATTTAAATGTTTGCTTTGTGGCTGGTGGGAAAAACCCTTACTTCTGCTGTAGGTCATGTAAACTCTGCTCAGCTCGCTGTAGCCCCTCCAAGTCCTTCATCATTTTCTTCATATGGTCCTTTGAGTAACGATTCTGTATGTAGGCAAACCAGCACCCGCCCATTCCTATGACTATTGACACCACCAACATGAAGTCCTTCAAGTGGTTGTGTCGATTCACTAATGGAAAGGAAAAAACAAAAGAAAAAAACAAAGCCAAAGTTAATTTTAGCTGGATAAATAATACAGCAATTTGCAAAAGTCAACAGTTACAATTCACTTCAATATAGCTGCAAGTAAATAAATTATTTTATCAGTAAAAATAAATTATTTTAGTAATTCAGAACAGAAAGTAAAACTCTAAAAGATTCATTGTGCAAAGAGCAATTTCAATAAAAACTCAAAATTCATTTGGTCAGAAAATCTAATAATATAAAACCAAAATTGCTGTACCAATGTTCAACTGTGACTCCATCAAAACAAACTGAAATAAATACTTGAAATTCATCACTTTGTGTGTACATAATATATAAAGCAGTTTTACTTTTTGAATTAAATCACTGATATAAAATCTAATTTTCAATCATACTTCAGTATGCAGCTGCTTAGATGCAAAAAGTCTGGATCACAAGTTAAAGCTCTTGAACAATGTTTGCACCTGACTAGGATGTGGTGCAAAGCATACATTTCTAAGTCATAGTGCAACAAGTGTTGTGGACTGACACGAATGGGGTCAGTGTCACATATTTAGGTTGCGGTGGTACTATGTTCAAAAAAACCACAGCAGTTTCAACTCCGGATAATACAAGCTGTTACAGTCCAGGAACCAAAGCTTGTATTCTGCTAAAAACCTGTTGGTATATGCAAGGTGCAATGGGTCAAAGTTACAATTTGCTTGCTTGTCAATGAGTGTGTAATAATCCTTCTAATATAAAGATCTAAAGACATCAGAACGCATGTCAGATTAAAAGTAACTGCTGCTCTTTTTTTAAGCTTCAAATTAGGTTCAGATCAATGTTCTACCAGAGATACAAATGGCATGGTTAAATCCTCACCCATCCCACACTCACATAACTCAGCACAAAAACAGTCTTTGGTCTCGCAAGTTACAAGTTGAGGCAAGTTTTTTTTTTCTTGTAAAACCGGATTAAAAGCATGCGAGAAAGGTCACATTAATGATTTTTACTTCCTGGAGTAAGACAAAAGACTAGGATGTTTTGTGGAACAATAGGAAAGTACATGAGGAAATGCCACAATAAAAAGAGATCATAAGAAGAATATTTAAACTGATGGGGTGAGTGTACAGATTTTATTGCATGTGATTAAAAAAGTAAACACTTCTTCAAGAGTGTTTAGGCTAACCTATCCATGCCCATTACAGTCCCACATGAACCAACAAAACTAAAACTCAATGTTTTCATAACTATTTGTAATTCTAGAGTCTAGATAAGAATGCATCTTCACTTAAACAACAAAGCATTTGCACTGCGACTGAGCACAGAAGCTGTCAAATCTAAATCCCAAAAATCCTCATATTTAAGCACAGAAAATGTAAAAACCTTAAAAGCCTGATTCATAAATCACAATTAGACTTTCTGTTGTCCTTTTTAAACATTTTCAAAGCACATTTTTCTCATGGAAAGAAAGCAGCCTTTGGAATCCCACCCTTGGATATACACTTCCAAATGTGTATGACAATAGTGTGTGTTTTACTGTAACATCTTGAAGTCTGTCACTGTCTTTAAACAAAGAGTGAATTTATTTTTCTACAAACAAATAAGTAGGGAACACAGGGAAGATATTGCATGGAAGTGTGACCATTGATAAGCAACACAAAGAAGATGCAGCCAGGATTATCTTCTTTGGAAACTGTGGAGACTCACCCAAGCTCATGCGAGGAGAATGGCTTTTTCCTCACCCATCAGGAACAGTCTCTCCACTGGGAACACTTTTAGCTAAAGGATTATGAAACAACTGCAATGTGGGATTGAAGGAACTAGCAACCCAACCCTGAGGTATTAGGACTCAAAGGTTTACACCATGGCTACAACAGAGCTTGTGCAAGAAGCAAACAATTAGATCATGAAGCATGAATAAGTATTGTGAACAAAACTGTTATAACGTAAGAAATGCTGTCTTTACAGTGTTTTTTTTCCTAGATGAACGTCTCCTAAATATTGTATTCTGCAATACACTACAAGAAGAGAGAGCCAGAATCCATGGTAATTAAAAAAATTTGCAAACACTCCAAGTAGTTCTTCGTGGTATGCATTTTGTGTACAACTTTATTACAGTAACGATTAATTTGCAATATATGGTGCAAACCTAGATTTGACTTTTTATGTGACTATCACCAGTACAAAACATCTACAAATGTCACCAGACTGTGTTGAATCAATAATTGCCTTCTCCAAATGAACCTCCTGCATGTTTAGCCACAGTAATTAGCTTCAGCTGTCACTGTTTATTTCCTCTGTCTGAGGCAAATAAAGGAGATAATATTTAACTGGAGTTGAAGTCAGATAATATCTGATAGTATCAGCACTTTAATTTCCCTTCCATCGAGAATCAGCATGCAACTTCAGTTATTACAACTAGAAACTACTGAGCAGGCTTGAAATCTGGATGTAGTGATGGACTCAGACCTGAACCTTCAGAGACACATAAAGACAGTTACAAAGTCAGCCTTTTATCACCTGAAGAACATTTCCAGGATTAAAGGACTAATGTCCCAACAAGATCGATAGAAATTCATCTGTGTTTATCTTTGCTCAAATTGATTACTGCAACAGTGTCTTCACAGGCCTGCCAAAAAACAGTCAATCAGATAGCTGCAGCTGTTCCAGAACGCTGCTGCTTACATTCTCACTAAAGCCAGTAAGGGAAAAAAAAATATATATATATATAAATAAATTAAAAAAAAAAAAAAAAAAAAAAAAAAAAGAGCACATCACCCCTGTTCTGAAGTCCTTACACTGGCTCCCTGTAGCTCAGAGAACAGACTTTAAAATACTTTTGTTAGTTTATAAATCACTGAATGGCTTAGCACCAAAATACATGAAAGACCTGTTGTTGTATCAATCTTCCAGCCCACTCAGAATACTTTATTCACCTTGCAACTTTTGACATCCATCCTTGCCTCTTTTTTTCTCCTTTTTAAAAATAATATATATATATATATATATATATATATATATATATATATATATATATATATATATATATATATATATATATATATATATATATATAGAGAGAGAGAGAGAGAGAGAGAGAGAGAGAGAGAGATTTTAAACATGGACTTCAATATAGCTATTGTGAAAAACAAGCGTCAACACAACTCAGAGGGAACTGGAAGTTGTGGAAGTTGTAAAAACTATAGGTGCTCTATGATAATAATCTGTAACACAAGTGGAGCTTTGCTGCTGACTTGGATCAATTTCTATAGCTGGTACATGTCCATGACAGCTGTTCATACTACTCTGTCTAATCTAAGTAATCTGCCATAACATGCAATGAAGAACACTTTTAATCCATATCTGAAAAGCCATTAATCCACAAATGATATTTAACTGGGAACACAAGTGAAAGCAAGCAGTCCCCGATTTGTTTGGGTTAATCATTACCCAACAGTTACATAACAGCCCACCCCTTTTAACATAACCTTTTGTTAAATATGTCTAATAATGCTGCTGCTCTGTACAGTTAGTCTGTCAGATGGACTATTTGTGGAAGCTACTTGCTTTGAGAGGCTGTCAAAGCCAGACAGTCCTTGCTAATGTCTTCCTTCAGGTGTTAGGGAGGGAAAAACACAACCACAATAACACATGCCAGAAACAGACCATTACACATCGAGTTCCTGTTCAAGCTTTGTCCAGTGCAAATGCCTGCTTTCTTGGAAGCCTCATTAAATCTACTTTAAGTTCATTAGGGATTAGATGAGCTCCAACAGTAATTATGTAACCCAAATATACTGTACCAAATGTTACTTAACTATTTTTTAAATTTAGTTGTTTATTATTACAACAATGAAAATATATGCTAAACTTTTTCAACTTACACTGAACATCTAACAAGCATTTGTTTAGTTTTTATTTCCAGGTATAATAGCTGAAGCACGCCCCATTTAACAGGGATGATAACCTGAACAATTTTAGTCTGTGAATGCAGAAGAAGAGTAGTGTCACCAGAGGGGAAGAGAAAGGGGATGAGTGCTGTGTTTGTCAGTGAATGCATAGAGAGTCATCTGGAACACAGACGCAGTGTGGTTCATCACACCCTGAAACTCATACAAAGGGTATCACATATCAAAAGACAGGTGGTTCATGAGAATAAATGATTAGAATGAATACACGAGTGAGCACTGAAAATAAAATGAAAATGATCTTGACGATAAAAAGCTGTTAAAACCAAACAAACAAAAAAAAAAAAAAAAAAAAAAAAAAAAAAAAAAAAAAAAAAAACAGGGTGCAATCATGTTCATAATGCTGGAAAGTTCTTCTTAAGAGTATTAACTTATAAAGCTATGTTGAGCTGGTCACATTGAAATTATCACAATATAGTGCTCATAAACACCTCAGATTTGACCTTTCACCAACTTTAACCATCTCTCTCCAGATCACTTTAAACTCTCCTTGCCTTCTAGGACCAGCAAAAATAACCTTTTTCCACTGTAGATATGGAAGTTTTGACTACGGTAATTTGGAATTTCCATAAATGATTTTGGCTCAACTCCTTTCAACCTAAGGTATTATTAACTTATTTTGCCCAATTAGAAAATGTTCTATTTTTCCAATAATTGATTCTAACTTTGAATTTTTATTAAAGTAATCCTCAGCTGTGAACCTCTCTTTTTATTTGCTGGAGTGACTACATGTTTTCAACTGTGAATGTGAAACTACCTCAACACCTACCTCTATTTCTCTACAGAAATAGATTGTTGACATTTTGGTCTGGCTCTAGTCTAAAGGAAGTGTTTATACTAATTTAAAAAAAAAAAAAAAAAAAAAAAAAAAAAAAAAAGTAGAATCCATTTTAGTCATTGCCTGTTTAACATGGAATTGGTTTCACATAAACCAAGTCTGCCTCTGATTGGTTGATCGGTATCTCATGTCTTCTCTCAGAAACTCATACTACCTGGCAGCTCAGCTGATTCTGGAGATTCATTAAGAACAAACCCCTGAATTCACCAACAAAACTTATCGGATGTTTATATGCTGAGTTTTTTCCAAGTATTTGAAAGATGGGTCTTTGACAAGTTAGAGAAAAGATTACAATGAAAATTAAAAAAAGGAAACAACTACATACTCAGGGGTGGTCCAAAAAGCACAGTGTCCAAAGCTTTGAGCTGTAATTTTTGGACATGGCTGCGATCCAAAATCTTCAGAATAGAGACTGTCAGAGTGGTGTTCTTCACAGCAAGCCTGAGAGAGAGCAGACACATTTTCACTGTACAGGAAATAGGAAGAAGCAAGCAAAGGGTGTTATCCATTTTGAACTGTGTCAAATGATTCTAGACTACTTCCAAGCTCATCCAATGTTTGTTAGAACACTGTGATCCTATTCATTGCAAGGATCTTCCTTGCAATGAATAATTTAGGTGATCAATGGTTTACAAGTCATTTTTTCCAAGTCATGTCTCAAGTCTCAAATGACTGAAATAAACATTTTCTCATCAAATCCATGACAACTACTGCAGGTCTAACCCCGGATTGCTCTAAGCTAGGTTTCCAAACCTGTACACTTTATCCTTCGTACTGAATTACCACAAAAACTGCTAAAGGCTGCTTTATAATATTCTGAAAATTGATCGAATGTAATATTTGCCCAATTGGAAATATAATTAGGCATTTATGCTCAAGGAAAAACAACAGAAAGAGAGCAATACCTGTTAATGTTTCATTTCAGAATGAATCAACCAAATAATCATTACGAGAAACATTTAAAAGTTAACACCAGTATATACCTAACTTTATAATGTCCACTCTATTATATATTGCACTTAACAGGGTTTGGAAGGTTTTCTTCTCCTTACTCTGAGTTTGAGAATTTTTAATAAATGGAAAACCATTTTCTAAATCCACATTTAAAACTGTCAGTCGATTCTACAAAGTAAAGATGTTCAAATTTCAGGTATAAATTAAAACATAATGAACAAGGCAACCTGTAGTAAGTTAATAAAGGAGTATTGAAATTCTGAGACTAAGTCTTTTAGGGCACAAGTTCGAGTCAAGTCTGAATCTAATCTTTCCAAGTTAAATTTGACCTGAATCACCACCTTTAGCCTTACCTTGGCATAACACTTCCATTGAAAGCCAGCTTGCGAAATGCATCCACATACTGAGGCAATTCTACATAGGTGATGAGCCATTCCACCACTTCATCCACTGTCCAATTATACACTGAAAACACAAAAAACAGTGAGTAAGATGAAGTTGTTTAACTGGTCATGTCTTACTAAATTATAGTCTGAAGGTAAAACATGTTCCTGCAACCACCAAGAATTGAAAAGACATGCAGAAAATCTTCAACCAAGAAAACATTTCTGATGTCTGACATGTTAAGCCTTGGGGAACGCTTGTATTTTTTTTTTTTTTTTTTTTTTTTTTTTTTTTTTTTTTTTTTTTACATACCAATATCAATACTGATCCAATTAAATATCACATTCACATTATGCCATGCTATGATAATATGAAACCAAACTATATATCCTGGATAAAAATATAACAGTGCATTTACATCCTAAATCACCCCTGTCCAAGATAAATAAAAAAGGGGAAAATTTTCTGTGCAACCTCTAGACGGAATCAAAAACACCTGCTGTCCAGGATGAGAAAAAAATAACCATAGCTCAAAAGCTCCAGGGGATTATCTAGAAACTGCAATGCAGGGTAAGTGAGCACCACAAGCAAAAAAGTGGGTCTGAGCAAGACATGAGTACAAGATACAGGAGAGCTCTCTCTGTACCAGACAGACCAGCCAAACTGATAATCTCAAGGAGGAGAGAGTGGAAGTGGATTTTGTGCTGACAGAGTCAATAATGTCCACTTTGCCACTATCTACAGTTGATAAGACCACCATTCTTTAGCCCGCATGAATCTAATCAACCACCTTCCCGCTTCATTAGGAGAGTGAGATGCTTCGCCAGGAAGGGGATGTGTGAGCTCAACTGTGAATCCATTAGGCTGTCAAGGAGAGTTCTTCAATTTAACTTCAGGGGTTCAAAAAAAAAAATCTGTATTTAAGGTCACATTAAAAAAAATAAAATAAGAAATGAAACAAATTTTTTCTCTTATTCATGGTTTAGTCACTTTTCTGTACACAACAAAACAAGTCTAACAAAAAAAAGTCTGTCCTTACCAGTGTGTATTGGCGAGAAAAGGTACAGAATACAATACATAAAGCAAGTTTTTTTTTTTTTTTTTTTTTTTTTTTTTTTGGGTTCTGCAACTCTAAACAACAACCAAAAACAAAAAAATACTTGAAACACAGCCTTAAAGTAGTACCTTCAGAACCTTTCCAGGCGTTCCACAAGTCCTCCACACTGATGAACTGGTCATCACCATGGAAACTGTTATGCTTAGCCTTGGGGTCATGGTAGTTAAGATCTTCTCGGAGGAACTGAAGGATGACAAGGATTTTTGAAGCCATTGCAAAAAAATAAAAAAATAAAAACATTTTACAGTGTAAAATAGCACAAAGTAAAGCTCTGGCAACAGAGTTTGCGAAAAATGCATTTCTTTCATTTTAAAAGAAGTAAGCATGTAAACCACAAAGTAGAAATAAACTGTTTTCTTTTGTTAGAGGCAAATATTATATTTAAATAAAAATATAGGGTATGAAATAATACTTAATTTGGGCTTGTTTAAATTTAAGGAAATGACCAACACCTTTCCCAAAGCCCCCACATACTCGGCGTACTTCACTCGGCGGATGTCCGTATCCACGTGAGATGGACTCAAAGTGGATGTCTGACGGACATGTCCGCGCATGTCTGCTCGGGGTTTACATCGAACTGTTTTGTATGCGACACCGATCCGATAAAGCTGAGAGTCGGTGCAAGCAGTCGCAAAGACGAGCAGCAGCTAGACTGCCACTCTGACAGGTGTGGGGTGGCTGACCTGATGGAGAAGAAACGGGGCTTGGCTCCCCCAACTAGCTCATCAAACTTGCAAGCATACATTTGGATTATGGGAAATGAAGTAATTTTTCATGAGAAATGTGTCCAATCGGTATGCTCGACTACGAAATCTCAGCCATCCGCTAACAGTGTGCGCGGAGTCTGCTCACAAAATACGCATAGTACGCCTGAGTATGTGGGTGCCTCGAGAGGCATGGTGGAGTTTTCAAAGATAAAAGGATGTACATCAAGAAGTTGTAGTTATACCTTGTTAACAACTAAAGTAACAGAAGCATCAGCAAGTAATATAGGTCAAATCCCCAGGAAGTCAAACGGTCAAAAACATCTAACAGTTAAATATCAGAAATATGTTCGGACGCAAGCACGAAGTAAAAAACAACAACATTATTAGAGTAAGAAGGCACTGATATGAAAACTTGGGCCGATATCAATATCGCTGTTATGGCCAACAACCAATATTTAGAAATATTACGTATATATTATATACATTTCCCTTCACTTTCAACACCATGAAAAAGTAAGCATTATACTGACATTGCTTCTCTGCTTCAGTTAAACACCCCCCAATCCTGTCCCCCAATCCTATCACATGACCAAACAAACACCCAATGGCCAATCTCATCCCGTCCCCCTCCAGAAAAATAAATGGCAAGAAGATGGAAACAAACATCAGTTGTTAATATCAGTAAAATATGTACAAAAAAAAAAAAAAAGACTAACAAAGGCCAACTGTGGAACCTCTGGAGCTGATGCAAAGAAGGATTTTGCATAAAATCAAGAAAATGATGGACAACCCTGACCATCCTCTTCATGAGACGGTCATTGGGAATCAGTCTCTTCAGTCAGAGGCTTCTTCGGATTGGTTGTAAAACAGACAGCTACAGGCGATCTTCCCTGCCCACAGCCATCACAATTTATAACTCCTTAATTAAATGAGTCACATCAACATTTAATTTACCTTTGGTATAAATAAAGTATTTTTGAATTTGAATTTGATACCAATGTTAATACCCATATATCATGCATCCCTAACTAGTCTTTAGTCATGTCAACTGCACTCCACTTTTTCAAACTAATTGTCACTTCATTTCCAAGTAAACCAATGCCAGTACACATTCCTCAATTTTACTGTTTTCACAACAGCTATTTTAACAAGATGCAATTAGTACAGTATCATAAAATAAATTAAAGGTGACACCTTAAATTTGGCCTCTGTCTCTTTAAGAAGTTCCTACCCTTTCTGAAACTCCGCCTTCTGTATCGATTCGTTCATGCATGTTTGAGGAATCCTTGAATCTCCCGTGGCAGCCATTCAGTGGTGCTGTAACACTTGCTCTCACAACGCGCCGCCTATTTATCCAAAGCACCTTCTAGGAGCTGCAGTCTCCAGCCAAGCTCCACCAGACTAGCGGCAGCAGCAATCAGCAAACACCTGCTGGAACTGCGTGTCTGCTGAGCTCATCATACAAACTACTTCTCAATCCAATGTTCCAAAGAACGGCTGTAAATGGCATAACTGAGACACGTTGTGATGACGTGCTGAAGGGGGAGTGTCGGAAAGGGTAGGTGGTTCTCAAAAAGACAGAGGCCAATTTCGAGGCATCAGATATAGATATGATGCAAAATCACCTTTCTTCTTGTTTTTGGTATATACAGCAATTTATAACAACTAAAAGTAACAGTTTCTTGATTGTGCTATAAAATGGCACTATGTGCCTGGAAAACACATAATAACCCCCTTTTAATACATCTTTTAACGAACAGCAGATCAAACCTTCATGCTTCAGCAGCAGAAGATCACACCGGTTGTGTCTTCTGCCAGAAACAACAGACTGACACCGCAACTCAGACAGACTCTCTAAGATTGGATTAACTGTAGAATAATCTGATCGTGTGTCGGTTTCAGCTGCAACATTCAGATGGTAGAGTCAGACTTAGGCATAAAGTTGATGAAAAAATGGATACACCCAGTCTCATTTTAACAATTCAGTCTGGTGATGTAATGATGGGGGACATTTTCTTGACACACTCTGGGCCTCTTACCATCAGTAGACCAATGTTTAAATTCCACAACGTCTCTGAGTAATGTTGCAGACCATGTCCATTACTTTCACCAAGATAATACACAACGTCACAAAGCTCAAATCATCTCAAGCTAACTGTTGAAGATGAATGTACTCCCATGCCTCTGCAGTGACCAGATGCCAATCTAATAGAGCACCTTGGGGATGTACTGAAACAGGAGACTACCATCATGAATGCACTGTAAACAAATCTGCAACAACTGCATGATGCTATCATGTCAACATGCACCAAAATCTATGAGGAATGTTTTCAACACCTTCTTGAATCTTTGTCACAAAGAAGAATGAGGTGGGTGGGGGTTGGAAACCTGAAACTAGCAAAGCGTACTAAATAAAGTGAGCAGAAACTGTGTCACCTACTTAAATCTAATAAGTAAGGAAATCTGTTTTGTAAAAACAAAATTCAAGGCAACCGTTTGATTTAATTTGATCCTGTCATGTAATGTCGAGGTTAATTTTACTATAAACTTTATTTCTACACCAAAAATAATTTTTGTTAGGAAAATTGGATCTTAAACTAATTTTATTTCACTAGCTTAAAAGAAACAACCAGTTAAAAACCCACTAGAATGATAGTTACCACCTGACTGGTTCCACAGCCTCACTAATGAATATTCACTGGATTGTAGGCCAAAACACCCACTAGACCACCAACACAGTTTTTTACAAATGAGCCCCACATAGCACTCCCACTAAAGTAGGTCAACATAGGTAAAAGACAGTAATAAGCCAGGATGCTGAATCTTCTTGATAAAATAGTGTAGGAAGATTTCACGACTGTGTGGTGATTGTAGCATCACTGTGCAACAAAAAATAAACTCACTTTGTGTAATATGATCAAGACCTAAGACCTATTCTTAAAATCCAGCTCCACTCTTTGATGTTGATCAAAATTAAATCTTAAAATACAAGATAATATATTTCTGCCAAAAAATAGAAAAATATATCTTTTCTTCCATCTTTTCACTCAGCCCCAATTTATACTGATGCTCAGGATATTCAACAGACTACAGGCACCTTATGAAAAAAGTGACATATTAAAAGCAACAAACTTCTCAAGTCATTACACCGCTGTGAAGAAACACAAGTAGTAATGCAGTAGTTTCACAGAATGCATCCCTTCAATAGTGAATCAGTTGTTGCTGGATTATTTTTAAATACTTACACCATCAGTCTCTACTACATCTACGTTGCCGTTTGCATCATCATCCATCTGCTTATGGATACTACGGATAGCCTCAAAGGTGAGAACGGCGTTGTCATCTTTGCATAGAGGTTCATCGATACGACAAAAATCTGAAAGAAAAATAATATTCAACATTGGACTCGGTACCTGGATTGAATTCTTCCTCCAGGCTCTGGGACCTTGATTTCCAAATGAAAGCCTAAATTTACCTTCATCTGTAAAGAGGACTTTTGACTACTAAGCAGCAGTCCAGTCCTTGTTATATAAGATAAGGTGTGTGTTAAGTCTGGTTCAGGAGTGGCTTAACAAGGAATGTGACAGTTATAGTCCACGTCCTTGAAACACTTACGTGCAGTGGCTCTGCAGAGGCACTGAAGGTGTGGAGTCCACACCTTGTAAATCTCCCAAAATCTCTTAAATGAGATTTCTCTACAAGCCCTTGAAAGACTGTGATTATCTCCTTTGCTTATGCACATTTTTTCTTTCACACTTTTTTCTTCCACTTAATTTCCCATTAAAAAGCTTGGCTACAGCACTCTGATTATCAAGCTTTGAAATGACATTTTGTGGCTGACACCTCTAGCAGAGAATTATAGCAGGGAATAAAAGTCATTTTATTGTTCTTACATAATAATTTAATAAAATATTTTTTCTGAAAAACTGAATTCTGGGTTTCTATTAACTGTAAACCATTGTCAAAATTAGCATAAATAAAAGCTTGAAATTTGTCATCCTTTGCATGATGAATCCATATACATGTTTTTCATTTACTGTTGGCATTGAACTATTGAAATAAATTAACTTTCAATTACATTCTAATTTATAGAGAAGTATCCATACAAGCAGAATATATATATATATATATATATATATATATATATATATATATATATATATATATATATATATATATATATATATATATATAAAAGTTGCTTTTGTGCCCGCTTCTTTATTTTGAAACAACACAACTTATAAAAATCCTAATAATCCCACCAGTTTTAATTTTCTTTTAACTTTGGAAAAACACCAGAAGGTTCCCTAAAGAGGCTCTTTCCTGCTAAAATAACGAAGGACAAAATTCCTTGGCTGCAGAGAAAGTATTGTTTATACAAAGCATTTCAGTCAAAGTCTGTGCTACAAAGAACCCAAGTATTGTCTCAATGCATCGGCCAGAAATAGATGTAAACGAATGACTGCTCTAAAAAAATCTGTTGTTTGAAGATTTGGGACCTTACCAATCTTTTTTATACATAAAAAAGCAGTTAAAGGCATCTAATAAAAAGCTTCTGTGGACAGGGGTTTTCAGTTACCTCTGGATAATTCTACAATACTTCAAGTTTACGATTAGCCCCTCTACCCACTCTGTAACCCCATAGTTCTTCCTGTGTCATTATAAATCATCCACCATAGATCTGAAAGGCAAATAAGAGAAAAAAAGAGATTGAGACAGGCCTTTGGTCAACAGTAGCTTAGCCCTGGAACGCTCCCACTTTCTTTTTGCTAAGTTATGATGGCTGAAGTGAGGTCTGTATGATATCAGAAGAACATACAATAATATTTGTGACTGTTGTGATAGCGATGTGATTTGTGATACATAAAAACACAGTGTTAATGTCTTTCTGCTTTGGTTCCATTTAAAAAATACAAACTTGTAGTTTAAGTTTTTTAATGACTTTACCACATTACAACTACTTTATCTTAACATTCTTTTGCTAAAATAAGTGCCATCATGTATATTAGCAGTCTAGAGAGACTGAATGCATGGCATTTAAATAATTTGCTTATTTGTATTGCAATACAATCAGTTCTTTTGATGTTGATACCATGTCCAGTAATACTGCGCTAATGCTAACTTTGCAGCCCCAGTCTGCAGTGCTTTAGATGTTGTTTTTGGCTCTTTCCTGAAGGAGTCGCTGATGCAAGAGGAGTAATTCTGGAAGGATGGCCACTCCTGGTAAGATTCACCACTATTACATAATTTCTTTGTTTCAAACTGTGGTTAATTGCAGCTTGAAGCCTTAGAAATGGCCTTGTAACCCTTTTTAGAGAAAAATGTCAACATATGGAAGTTAATTCAAGATATAACAAGGAGCAAATAGTTTTTCCATATAACAAGGAGCGAATAGTCTGGATGATCCATCTCTCCTTTATCAAACTTCAAGCTTGAACCTTCTACCTTGTAACTTCTAAAGGTCTCCCTTGAAAAGGGGATGCATTTTCTAAGTAAACAAAAAAAAGATAAATAAAATAAACCGTACCACATTAAAGTTAGTTTGATGAGTGTAAATATTTAAGTGTGACAAAAAAGCTGAAAACAGAAGAAATAGCAAATACTTTTTCATAGCACTGTAAATATGGTCAATGTAATCCTGCATACATTTAATGCAAGTTTATCATGTTAAACAGCTGCACTGTGTTTTTAATGTGGAAATTCTCATTCTAGTGGATGTTTATTTGTACTTTTGAAAAGCACAATGGGAGCATTTACCAAACATCCTTGAATAAGCAACATAAAGTTTGGGGTCAATGAGGAGAGTGGCCTTGTCAATGAGAAATGATGGTTTAGAGCTCCACCACAGAGCAGAGATAGGGCTTCACCAACGACCATTTCCTTCTGCAAAAACATCTAAATGGAGATTTCCTAATTGCAATACTGCAGTTTCATAACATATTTAATTCTGGATTAGTACAACTTGGGGCTGTCTATGCACTGGTCCAGGTTTGGACAGAAGTTCTTCCCAGATAAGAGTTGCTTTTAAAGTTGTTTGAAAGAACCTTGCAACATTATGTTGTCACATTGCTCAAAATAAACGTAACTTTTCCTTTTAAATGTGACTGAAACAAAACGTCACTGATCCTTTTTTTTGTTAGTTTTTGTTACCCACAATACTGCATAATAAATCAAAAGCTTTTGATCAAATTACACAAAACCAGAAATGTGTTGATTCTTCCAGATCAACACATTTCAACAAATAAGCTTAACAGAGAAAACACAGCCTAACCTGTATCACTGTATTCACTCAAATACCATTAAAACACTCAGGGAAAACAGCCTCAACTCCATTTTTCTTGTCATTTATTTGTGCCTTAAGTGAAACCACTAAACCAGAACAAAGAACTGAACTTCCGTGTTGCGAAAAGTTAATTTTTGAGCCACAGAATGCAAGCTTTTCAGCCTCAGTAAACCTGCAAAGCCACATACCACAAAGGAAAAGGCGTTCTCACTCCCCGTGTTTAACAGAGACTGAATGTCAGGAAAAAAATTGTTTACCACCTGCAAAAGTCTCACATACGTAACCAGGTCTTTCTTCTCATTTGGCTTGCAAACATCCAGGGACACTAGATAAGATATTTACATATCAGTCAGCCAGCTTTTTTTGTAAGAGCTCAAGTTGCATAAACTATTCTCTGTGCCTGCATGACGAGCAGCACACTGTGACTTTGCCACCGCATAACAGCAACAGTTACCATCTACAACCAGCATTATGGACACATTTTTAAATCAAAAATAAACGTTCTCACACTAAGCCTGGTGAGACTATCAGTAACGTATGTCTTTAGATATGTTTCGGTCAGTGTGAACAAAATGTCAGAGCATTCTCACTCTAACCGTCTGCTCAGCAACAGTAACAAAGACCACAAATAAAAAAAACGAGTTACTAACGTGTGCAAACACGTAGTGCAAAATCCTAACACAATACTTAATAGAGAGCACTATAAAAACCCAAATGAACACATTTTACGGTTGACAGGTCAAGAGTTTCTGTGGTTTATACAAACTTCTTTCATGGACTCAAGCATGCAATTTTCAGACATAAAAGACAAACCTGCATTACAGACTTCCTGATTTTCAAAATCTGGGCTTATCTCATTAACTTTAGCTTAATTACGCTCAGTTTGACTTGGGGCTTGCTGCAAGTTGGAGGACAGGGCTTAATGGCAAATGCCAGCTGTACTATTCTCAGCATAGCTACATTTAGTGCCTGCACAATCACAAAGATGTAGCACAAACTATAATACTCTGGCACTCTATAGTGTGCATGTGTCAGCCAAGTTTATCATTCCCAATGGCACATAAGATTAAAGCAATGAATAACCACTCACCTGACACACCGTTTTCCCCATTTTGACTCTCTGGTGTCGGAGAACTTGGTTTTTCAGATGCACTCTCTCCAGTCAGGCACAAACAAAATATCCACAAGGTCACAGATTTGTGAAGCTCCATTTCTGCAGTGTGTTGCCAGAAAAAGGAGATTCTTGTGTAAATTGTGACAATCCTAGATTAAGAAACATTCAAGTTTCATCATTTGCAACTGAAACATTTACCTATTTTAGCAACTCAAGTGCTTTAGTCTGTCCATTTTTATTCTATGCAGTATTATCAGTGTGTTTTTCACTTTGGCAGTTTTGATCTTGTCATAACAAACCTTTTTTTTTTTTTTTTTTTTTTTTTTTAATGGTTTTTTTGTGGGGGTTTTTTGGGGTTTTTTTGGGCGGGGGGAGGGGTACAAAATGATGTGACTTTCTGAACTGACAACGTGTCAGGTTGTATTCACCTTGGAGGTATTTTGTACTTGTTCTGACAACTAAAGTTTAAAGTGCATTTTTACAGTCTACTGTGAGGAAATGTGGCGATATGTCTCCAATAGTACTTATACACAGCAGAAGATCTTTTAAAATTTTCTTGGTTGGATCAGAAGTCCTAATCCATCATACTTTCTTAGAGTCCAATGACCAAAAGGGTGAATATAATCAAAATAAAGAGAACAGAGCATAATACAAAGTTTCCATTTGTTGGATATAATTTAATTTAATGGTATGTAAGATCTGAGCCTTTTTATGAATATTTATCTTTATAATTTGTGAACAGTCACATAGGCCCAAAATGTGAGCAAAAAAAGGCTAATTGACCAGAGACATAAAAATCCTAATAGGGTTTCAAATAACTCTCACAAGAGTTAGATTAAAAAAGGAAAAAAACAAATAAACATACTCCATTGCACACTTTAAGAGTGCCTTATGAAGAAGTAAATAAAGTCATACAGATAAAATGTATTTGCAGTTGATATATAAAAATATGTAGAACAAAACAGAACAGTTGTTTTAATTAATTTCGCTCTAAAGACATTTCCTAATACTGTCATTTTTTAAAGAGAGAGGGACTTAAGTAGAGTTTTAATATAATTGTTCCAAATTTCAATGAAAAACTGAGTTTAGCATAACATATAATGAACTCAACAACTAAACCAACAGGAAAATGAACTATAATTGTGATCTATACAACAAAGCATTATTTGCTGTTATTTCAACTGTTAACTTTTTGTT
This sequence comes from Anableps anableps, assembly GCA_014839685.1. NCBI lineage: Eukaryota > Metazoa > Chordata > Actinopteri > Cyprinodontiformes > Anablepidae > Anableps > Anableps anableps. The sequence continues at coordinate 5,850,651 of CM026068.1, read as the reverse complement.
TTCTCTCAGTTATTTTTCTCTCCATAGAAGCTACACCTGGTCTGGTGTTCTGTTTGGCTGTGATGCCTTCCTGGGGGAGCGCTTCAGCTGAGATAATGCTGCCATCAACCAATCGTTCTCCTTCACCTGCTATTAACTTTTTACTTTCATGAACATCGACAACAATCCTATATCAGTTTTCTTGCGCATTCTGCTCTGTCTTCTCAAACCCCCAGTCAGTCGTGGCAGATGACCGCTGTACTGAGCCGGGTTCTGGTTCTGCTGGAGGTTTCTCCTGTTAAAGGGGGGTCTTTCCTGTCCACTGTTGCTACATGCATGCTCAGTATGAGAGATTGCTGTAAAGTAGACGACACAATGCAAGCAATTGTCTGCAGTCGCTAAGTACTAGTCCAATGCTGCAAGTCAATGACTCGATGCAATCTGCTGGGTTTCCTTAGAAACTTTTTGAACTACTTTCAATAATTAATTGAACTTACTGTACTGTTCGATAACTACGATCAATTGGAATGTATGTATGATTGTTTTGTTTTTTGTTTTTTTTTTTTTTGTAAAGTGCCTCGGGACGACATTTGTGTGAATTGGCGCTATATATATATGAACTGAACTGAACTGAATGGTAATCTCACTGTTATACAACAGTAACAGCTATACTAAAAATGTATCTGATCAAAGTTTGTGCTCACATGTAATTGATACGAGTTTATCTGAAAACAACACTAACACATGGATTTAAATTCGTAAAGGTAAAAGTAAATTCATAAGAGTTTGGTGGTGCACCCACACAATTCTTCAGTGTCACCGTAGTGCCGTTAGCTTGGCTTTCATTCAGGAAGTCACAGAACACTTGCTTTATCTGCAGCTGACTTTTTACTGCTGTGAAGCACCGTCCATCAAAACATATGTTATTTCAAGAAAGAAATAAGCCTGAAAAAGTGACAGAAGCCTGCACCGTCTGCATCTTTTGGCTGGGTGTCTGTCAAGCAAAAGGCTGGCTAGCTAGCTCAACAACTCGGGTTACGAGGAAAATACAAAATAACCTCATACAAAAGGAAAACGTTTGTCAACCTTTTAAACCGTAAACAAATACCCTTTTTGTCTTTTTTATAAGTTTAAAACGGCGTCAAAATACTGCATTTTTTTTTTTTTTCTAAAGATGCACATTCGCCACAGGTGACGTGTAGCTAACCACGAACGTTAACAAGGAGGAGCAATTGTAGTTTCAGCTAGGCTAACCAACACTACTAAAATAACAGCATGTTTATAACAAAAATATGAATAAAAGTTACCTGTCACATATAACAGTCAACAAATAGTGTTATTTCAGCTCCAAAACAACATTGCAGCAGATGCCTGGTCCCGCGGAGTTGAAGAACAACGTTACTCCACCTCCTGCTTTAGCTGTCGGTCTTCAGGCAGCCAACAGACTGAACCAAAAAAGCCACAGCAACCTCGTCTTGCTCTGCGGAGCGAGAACCATACAACGACCTACGTTGCCCTCTAGCGGCTGGAGTGTAGAATCGACATCACGGAAAGACTCCAAGAATGTGCGGAGAAAGTGAGCCATCTAGTGGACACAATAAAGCATTGCAAAACCCTTACATATACATATACATATTTTCCCTCAGACAGTATTTAAGAACACAAAAAATATTTTTTAAATACTTTAATGCACTGAATCCTGTTTAATTCCCGTTTATTTCAAAATAAACATGATTTTTATATTTCTACTATACTATACTATAAATTTGCTGTTGTTGGAAATAATCACTTCTGTTTTGACACATTTCTAATCTCTCCATGTATGGAGTTCTAATCTCCTGAAATAAGATGACAAAGTAAAATATTTAAATAAATTAAAATTCGATGGTGGTCAATGTAAAAAGGCCTCAGTGCAACAGACTGCAACTTGAAATAAGTGTACATCAATAGAGGTTTATTGTGTTTTATCTGTTTTATCAGACTTACTTAATTGTTTAATTACTTAGAGGTGTTTTCAGTGACTGAAGTCTTATCTTCACAAATTATTTTATAAGGAATCGAGACTATTTGACAGCATAGGTACAACTTTACAGCTTTTCCATCCTCTTCAGCTATTGAATAATCTTCAAATTACAGATGCCATCTGACTTTTGTCATCTATGGAAGTCTAGAGAAGCTTATACTATTGTATTGACAATCAAAAGAAATTTTACTTCGAGTAAATTTAAGAAACAGAAAACCATTCTGTTGCTCTTTAACAGGTGAAATAAAGCACAATTAGAACACACACAAAAAAAGAGGTCAACCTTAAACCTACAAGACCTCAACAGCAATCAAAATTATATATTTGGTGGAAAATGATATACAATACCTTGTTAGAAGCGAATACTTCTGAGGATGGACAGTATTTGGATAACTAAAATATATCTTCTGTACTTTAGCAGACATACAGTTTGGCCACATATTTGCTGTGCTTGATGTCAAAGTAAAAATTTCACATCACACCTCCAATATTGTGTGAAACTGAAGGCATCCATGAAAATAATATTGCAGTCAAAGCTGTTCTTCCTTCCATCACATTCACATGTATGTGATGGATATTCATAACCATTTTTGTTGCATTACAACCAGAAATTATAACCAGTCATTGGGATTTTATGTGAAAGATTAACATAAAGTAGTGTTTGATTGTAAAGTGAAAGGTAATTGATGCATAGATTTATATCCAAAACAAAAAAATGAGGGTAAACAATCAAAAAATTCAAGGTTAAGAATTTTCTTCAGAATTCAGTGAATTACTAAAAAAGGCCACTCTCCTCCTCCAGATGTACAAAACTGATAGAGACATACCCTAAAAACTCAAAGCTGTAACTGCAGCAAAATCTGCTTCTAGAAAGTATTTTTAAAAAATAGGGGACTTCATGCAAATCCATGCCACAATTTTCCTATTTTTATTTGTTAAAAAGAGTTTCAGAATAACATATAATTTTTCTTTCCCTTGACATTTAGGTACCACTTTGTCTTCTGTATAGTATAAATACTATAACATGGTGCTGTATATTTTGTATCAGTTGTATTCATTTTTAAATAATAACTGTAGCACAGTGTCAAACTTATTTTCTGATTCACACACGTTGTGTTTCCGGTAAAACATTCCAGCAAAAGCAGAGAAGCAAACATTGAGAAGTAAGAAGCTCCTTTAAGGAAGCAAAAATATCACAAAAAAAGACTCAAATACAGCAATTGAAGTAGGTGGCTTGAAATAGAGGACCCAAGACCCTGGGGAATCTAAAGGGGAATGGGAACTAGAGGAAAACAGTACTTTGGATCACTGAGGAGCAGCCAATCCTTTTTCTCTTTAGCCCAGATAAGATGCTTTGGATGTTGTCTTTGGTTCAGGAGTGGCATAGCACTCCTGTGTGGTGGCTCTTGAAGCAGTAACTCAAGCTCGAGGCCACACCTTGTAATTATTCTCAAATTTATATAATGGGTTTGCCTCCCAATCCAAGGCTTTGGATACCCCAGTTGATTACACAATGTTTTGACCCACAATAATATGCCTGAACACAACACTCTGGAAACACCAGGTTTCTTTAGCTATGATCTTTGTGGCTTAGTATACCTGTGGATGGTCAACTCAGCTTTCAGTCTTCCCCACTAAGATAGGATTTCTGGATTATAATGTGATTCTCTTATTGGCCCTATGTGCTATTCATCTGAGAAACCACATTTTGAATTAGCTACAGGCCATAATCTTAAAAATGAACAGAAATCAATGCTTGAAATAGATCACCTTGTGTAATGTTTCTATATTTTTCGGTGTAAAAGACAATGGTTCAATTGATGATAATTAACCTGGTTTTATTCACCAAAGAAAAGATATCAGCAAAAGTGTGTATTCTAACTGAAGAAAAAGTTAGGGCACCCTACTCCTTACCTTACCTTACCTTAAAATAATTTGAGACTTGCCAGTCTCTGACATTATCGAAGTTTGCCCCACTGCTGATTTTCAGTTGTGAAATGTTTAAAGGGTTTTCTTGCCAGAAAGATCAAGTCACCCCACAACATCTCATGTAGATCAAGAAATGGGCGACGACTCTGCCCAGGCCATTTAAATTCTTTATTTCTCAGCCAGTCTCTGTTGGCCTTTGTGTTGCATGGTCCTGTCCAACAACATGATGGGTGGAATCAGCTCTGGTCTCGAATGGGCTGCAGCACTTGGTTAGGAATTTGTTTCCTATTAGAGGCTGGTGGTGAAAACAGCTGCACCCAGAATCTCCTTCTGTGCTCAGGTCCTAGAAACAAACAGAATGGCAGCAGCAGCTTTGCGTGGCTAGCACAGGTCAGCTTGGAAAGTTGGGGTGTCCTCTTAGCTATGGTTTGCAAAGCATCAGCAGCATTTGGCTGTGGATAGCCAGTCTTGGTGAGACTGTGCGTATGTGTGTGTGTGTGTGTATCTGGAGGAGGGGTCTAGCACCCAGGGTCGGGTTGTCCATGGTAATCTTGGGGAACCTGTAATTCCTCTGCAGAGTTATGAATATAACCAAGATCAAGGTTTATTCCTTTAGCCTGAAATAGGTTCTGGATGCATAGTCAGTAACCTGTATTTTTGGATCCTGAGCTCCCGAACAGGAAGCGGGCCTTCCCTCTGCCAGCAAGAGCAGGGGGAGTTGCATACTTTGTTCTCCCCACTGTTGCACTCACAAATGACGGGTGCAGGAGGAGATTCTTTCCTGATGCAGCGATGCTGCAAAGAGGGCGTGTTTGTCTTGGTCATAGCGTTTTAGGGTCCCCATGACATCAGTGTCCTCCCTGAAACTACTCCTTTATCTTACTGCTGGGACTAAAACCTCAAAAGAGAATTTGTTTTTTTGCTTTCTTTTTTTGGTGGTGGTGGTGGTGTGTGTGTGGGGGGGGGGATCTCGCGGTGCTACTGCATTTCTTTTTCTTCTTTTTTTGTTATTTTTTTAATGATGTTGTGATTTTTTTTTTTTTTTTTTTTTTTTTTGGGGGGGACAGTGAAGTGGGAGTATGGGCCAGCTAGGGGGATGCAATGTTTTAGGATTTTCTTTCTTCTCTGTTTTCAGGTTTGGTGATTGGTGACCCTCACACAGCACAGAAAAAAACAAATGAGAGGAAAGGGAACAGGGACATGGACCAACACCATTGAACCAACAAGACACACTTGCATACACAAAACATCTGAGTAGAAATAGGGAAAGATAAACAAAGACAAGGGAAACTTTGCATATAACTTTATACCTTTTTGTCTGCTGGCCATCATTTTAAAATGTTGAATAAACATTTTCATCAAATTTTTATTGTGAATGTCCACTCCAAAACCCATTGCATTAAAATTGATGCTCTGTACCTTTTCATTTTTTCTAATGAAAGTTTTACTGATAATGTATCTTATTTACATACATGTATAGTAGAATAAAGTGATTTTTTTATCATTACTTTTGCCTCTGTAGTGTTTAATGTCATTAATACAGGTCAACATTTTCTGCAAACATTCACTGAACATTCATGATGATGTTCAGGGTACGTTGTCAAAACGTTCCAGACTAGCTGGGAAGCCACTGCACAGATAAGTACACAGAAGATGATGATGGTGTGACATAGACGTATGGGTTGAGTTTGTGTGAGTGACCGCACATTCTCTCAACAAGTTTGTTTTTTATAGATCACCGTGTTTACGTGGAAAGTGACATATGGCAATGACAGGCCCTATTTTATGCATGTGCCATGTTTATAAATGAGATCCCAGGTTATTCTATTAATAGATCTTTTTTCTTCCCTTATGGCATGGGCATATACCAAGATGACAATGCCAGGATTCATCATCCTCAAATTATAAAAGAGTGGTTTGGATAGCATGAGACTTAATTGTCATAGATGGATTGGAGGCCAGAGTCTAGACCTTAACTCCGTTGAGAACCTTTGGGATGTGCTGGAGAGGGTTTTGTGCAGTGGTCAGATTCTCCCACCATCTTGGTGATAATAATGCAAAACAAGATGGAAATAATCTTTTAAAATTGCAGAAGCTTCTCAAACCAATGTGATAATCAAAGCTAAAGCTGATCCAGGGGTGGCACAGGGGTAGAGCACACAACCCATATACCAGCCATTATGAGTTTGGGTCCTGGCCTGTTAACCTTTGCCGAATGTCTTCCCCCTCTCTCATAACCCACTTTCTTGTCACTCCACTATCAAACAAAGGCCACTAGAGCCACAAAAATCCTTTAAAAAAAAAGCTAAAGGTGGTCCAATAAAATACTAGTGTGTGACCTGTTTTTTGTTTTTTTTTGGCCAGGCAGTGTATATGATCTTTGTATGTTGCTGTTGTTTTCAATTATTGGACATTTTTCAAAAAAGGAAAATGACTTGGGCCAGTTAACTGTAATAAATTGAGACATTACATTACTTTTGAAGTAAGCATGAAACAGAACAAACTTCACTATATGCTATACACTGTATAGTGTTTTTGAAGGAATTTTTAATAACTATTTATCAGTTATGTATATGAGAAGTTTGCGGTAAAAACTAACAATAATCTAAAATGATAAAATAAAAAAGTTGTACTAATAATTTTAATAATCAAGCTGCTGAGATCTAAAGTTTTACTAAAATAATTATAATGTAGACTCACACAACTTTGTCTCATATGATCGAATAGCATAGTCATAGCTCTGAGAAATATTTGTAAGGGTAAGTTTATTTGAATATATTATCCATAATGCTTATTTGCATATGAACATAAAACATACAATTGAGATGTAATGTAGACTGTAACAAAAAAACTTATTCGCTATGTATCAAAAAACATGTAAAAAGTGTCTGGAATCATTGCTGGCTGTAGAGTTAGGGTCTGTCCTCAAGCTGCAGAAGAAAAAGAAAAACATTAGCATAAAATATTGTATTACTATTAATACTAGGTAGAGTTCTATGAAATAACTAAATATGTGTGATTTTTTTAAAAATGTGGTGGAGAGTAATGCAATGCTACTGCCCCAACCAATAAAACTAATTCCATCATTTTATTCATTTTTATTTTAAAATCACATGTTAATAAAGTGAGACCATAAAACTATAGTACTTTGACTTAGTAAAGTGTCTCTCCAGCCTCATTGGGTGGCAGTTAGATGGAATACATTGATAAGATAACTATGGTAAAAATGTTTTTCCCCTTGACTTTACATTCTGTACATTAAAGCTGCAGTATTTAACTGTAATGAAAAATATGATTTTTACATATTTGTTAAAATTATAATTTTGTCATGACATTATAATATAGGATAGATAATCTGTGAAAAAAATCAAGCTCCTCTGCCTTCTCCCAGTGCTGCCAGTACTAATTGCAGAAATACACCACTCAGTTACAAACAACCAATCAGAGCTAGGAGAGATTTAGCGCTCTCCATCACTCTCATGTATGTGCTGCTCACACACTCCCCCCTTGCTCTCTGTAACGATACAACTGGTTCACCTCAACATAGCCTGCCATGAATGCTAAGGCTAGTTAGCATGGCCACCAACGACGGCAGATAAACAGTTTTCCTGGAATGGTAAGTTGTTTCCCCACCGTTAGCACATTTAACAGCATGTACATGAGAGTGACTGACAGCACTGAGACCTTCCTCCTGGCTCTGATCGGTTGTTTAAGGATGGGAGCGGTGGATTTCTTGAGATGGCAATTGTAGCTCAGGGAGGAGATGGAGGAGCTCAATCTTTTCACAGATTATATGTCTTTGACTGTTATGACTGTTTTAACAAATATGTAAAAAATATATTTTTGTAAAAGTTACATACTGCAGCTTTAATACATGCTTTTTTTTTATTGTAACCACAGACAGACTTTTCAGTCTGAATATGAATCAGACATTTGGTGCATGCAATAACAATAAAACATTAAAGTTAAGTGAAAAGTTTTGGGCTGTTTAATAAATGTCGTGGATGTTCATGATGTGTTTGTCTGATATATTTCCTACCTTGATTAGCCACAATATATTCCTTCTCAGCCCGGTCAGCTAGAAGAGAAAGATAGTGATAGGAAATGTGAAATGTGTTTTCATTTGTCTAAGGTAATGTGACTCAAATTGCTTTTTGTAAGAGGATTTACTGGGCTGGTAGTAGTCATAGAGGGCGATCACTGCTGGTTTGAGGTTCTGCACTGGAATCTTCTGTCGGAGCATCAAGCTGTGGTTGACTGGTATCCCCTTTGCAAGCTGAACAGAAGACAAAAACAAAGTGTTAACCTAGTGACAAATTCATCTGCCATAATATCTTATCCTGAGCTACTGATGAATCTCACCCCCTCTAAATACACCACAACATGGTCGTTCTTGTATTCAACCCGATCCACCAGCAGAGCTCCTTCAAGCTGTGAGGAGACAACATTCAGCAGTCATGTTATCACCGTCACTGTGAGCTCAAGTCCAGTATTCTATCAACACCTGGGTTCAGGCTGAAGTCACTGATTTAACTCACATTCTTTAAAGACTGAGGGTCAGGGATAAATCCTGAGAGCAGAGCGATATCCAGGATCATCATGTTAGTACTCGCCTGTTTTCCATTGTACCTGGAACACAACGTGTGCTTTTGTGTAGTAATTGAAGTGGAGAATACTGTCTCTATTTGTTAATAGTGACTTCATTATATGTTAAGAGACAACATGTCCATGAAAAAGTCCAGAAATAACAATACATTACAATAAAGGTAAAACTCTATGTGCATTATATTGAGAGAAATAAGTATTTGATCCCAGACAGAAGTGTGTCGCATATCGATAACTTGTGACATGCATAAAGAACACCTATCGTATTTATACAAGGCTCGAATGGGCTACAAGTCAGTCAGCCTGAAGCTTGGTGAGAAGGTGACAAAAAACTGCTGGTGCTAAAAGTCTGACATTAAATAAATATGAAATGAATGCCAATCACCTTTGTTCTTGAGCACCATACCTTGCTTCATTTATTTATTGAGCATGATCATGAGAAAGGGATCAGCCCACAGCTCCAAGGGAAGAGCAAGGAATAAGACCACCGCCCGCACGGTCGAGCATGGGGGTGGAAGTATTATGATTTGGGGATGTTTTGTTACTAAAGGTGCATTACATTTTCACCAGATGGAGGGGGAACTAGAGGAAAAACATATCTATCTCTCTATCTATCTATCTATCTATCTATCTATCTATCTATCTATCTATCTATCTATCTATCTATCTATCTATCTATCTATCTATATAGTTACCTCAATGAGCCTGATGTTAAGGCACATGGCACCATATATGTATACATCATGAAAATGAGAAACAATGTCTTTGTAAGTGCAGAGACCTCTACTATTCAGCCACATGGTCTGACTGATGTTATATCCTCTGTTTCTGACTTTAACCTGGTGTTTATGACTTACTGCGATCTGAGCCTCAGGGTGACTTTGGGTGGTCTTTGAGAGGAGTCGTACTCTGGTAAAACCTCCACACTCATAGTGGTGGCATCAGGAGGAGGAGGGATGTTGTAGTGCTGAGAAATCTGAGGAATGTTTTAAAGGAGAGTTTGTTAATTTTTAAAAAATAACCTGGTGAACATTTTGGTTTTGCTTAATTTTGCAGGCTGGTTGTGAGTACAGGTCATAGGCATAAATATCATCAGTGAATTATGTGTAAATATTAAGGTTGGTATTCTTTGGCTTCATTGCCTTTTGAACCCCTCTTATTTAGATTACCACAACTAGATTCAAAAAATAAAAATTTATCTTTTCCTTGTTTCATATTTATTTAAGTGAGCAAAAGTCACTTTCCTTTATAACGGGATGCTGTCACTGACCTGAACTGAGGCGCATGCAGTCCCCTTCACCTCCAGGCTGTACTTTCCTGTCATGCCCTGCAGCAGCTTCTCCTGGTAGAGCAGTTTGTTGTCTGGGTTCACATCAAATGTCAGCTGACCACTGGGAGACTGAACTGTCACTGTACTGGAACCATCAGGACTGAACACCAGACTGGAGTAGAGGGACAGAGCCTGAAGAGCCACCACCGTGTCCTACAACGAACAAAGTACAAGATGGATGACAGTACAAGGTTTCTGCCCAGAACTGCATGAGTATTACTATTGTCAAGCAGTGTTTGTAGGCCTAAAATACAATTCCTTGTTAAATCTGGAGTATGTACCTTTTATGAAAAATATGTTTTTTACATATTTGTTAAAATTAGCATTATGTCATGACAGTATAAGACAGATAATCTGTGAAACAAATCATGCTCTTCTGCCTTCTCCCAGTGCTCCCAGTACTCAGTGCAGAAATACAACACTTAGTCAGAAACAACCAATCAGAGCCAAGAGAAGGATCTTAGTGCTGTCAATCATCCTTGTGTAGTGCTGCTCACACACTCCCCTTTGCTTTCTGCCATGCTACAGCTGGTTCACAACAACATAGCCTGCTGCTAATGCTAAGACTAGTTAGCATGGCCACCGATGACAGCAAATAAACAGTTTGATTGCTTAGAGAGCCGAAGGACACTCCATTGGTACTATGACACATTTTTGAACTGCTGGAAGCACTGGGTAACTGATAAAAATATCCAAAAACAAACAAGATGGATAATGACACAGATATTATGTGGAATATGTTAAATCTTTGGGTATGAGGTAAAACTGTGTTGACATATGAACATAAAACCAGTACCTGAGTGGAGGAGAATCCTCCATAGTAGTTCTGCTGAGTCGTCAACCACCGAACAATCCCTGAGGCATAACCCCGGTCTTCAGTAGTGTGGGAGGTAGAGAGTTTGGCCAGCAGCACATAGGAGCTGATCTCCACCGACAGAGAGGCCGATGTTTCTGTTGCTGTCTGAGACCAGTGGATGAAACCACCTAAAAACAATCACCCAGAAACAACGTGACTAAAGACTGATTCACTGTAATGAACTTGTTTCCAGCAAAAACAGGACTCACCCTCTTTGATGGCAACTGAGTCGAGGTGCTGCAGGAGGTGAGCTCTGGTCTCCATGTCTCCAGCCAGAGTGAAGACGTACGCCAGCAGAGCTGTAGTGTAGGTGTTGCTGAAATCATTGATGGACTCTTTGAGGCATGACAGGCTCTGTTTCACCACATAATCCTTTGACAACACAAAATAAAACTGGAATTTATTTCACATCTGTGGTGAATTATAGTTTTTTAGACACAGTTATAATCTTAATTCACAAATTACTAACACAATATAAAATGAACATATCAGCACCTGAGTCACCTTATAATTAAATAGCTAAATCTTAATTATAAGATACATTTTTTTAATTGTCAGGATTTGACATACGTAAAATTACACAATGTAAAGTAAAAATAGTGGAGAATTGTTCAAATCTACTTACATCTGGGGATATTTTCATCTCCAAAAAGGCAGCAGTTATGTAAGCACTTAGAGTCACTTGATCAGATACACCACCCTGTGGAGATGAAGCATCACAGAGATTATGTTTATCAGAGGGTGTTCGCTATTCAAAGGTTGGCCAAGTCATAAGGTAGATTTACAGAGCCTTTGTGTGTTTAGCTAACAGCTCCATATATCTGACTTAAAAAATACATTTTAGTTTCAGTTTAAACAATCATAATAATCCCAGCAAGATGCCATTAAGTGCAAAAGAAAATAATGCATTTTTCAAACTTTATTGAGACATCTGGCTGCAGACACTGCACAGCAGAACACCGGTGGCAGGCAGAAACTGCTCTGCTGTAAATCACAAATCACCTTCAATGTAATGTTTTTTCTATCAACTTTCAGATGTATCTCAATTAATTAAAAAATTGTCTAACTGTTTAATTATTTCAGTACTTTGAAGATCAAAAACCAAAAATGTTTTGCTTTGTTTCGCAGAGTGATACATTTCCTGCACTTGTTTTTAATTCTGGTGATCATAGCTCACTGTTTATAAAATAATAAAAAAATAAAAATAAAAAAAAAACCTATCATGCAATTTTTTTGGAAATTGTAAATGTGAAATAAGAACAACAGAAAACAGGCCTCACTGAGACAAGACTAAATGTTAGATCAGCATATTTTGTTTAGACCAATCAAAACAGGGTAATTTTTAACAGTAAGTGGCCAAAACTTATGAATAAAAAATTTTGAAGGTCCATGAAAAATTCTGTAAATTATACAGAAATGTCAAAAACCATGAACCAAAACTCTGAGACAGCTTCAACTGATTCCCTAAAGAAATAATGCAAGTTTGTTATGTAATTGGGCTGCACAATATTAGGAAATGTTGCGACTGTCGATAATATTGCTAAATTTTGTGACAACAATATCAGATGCAATATATTCCTATTTTTTCTTTCCTCTCTTCGTCATCTGTGCTTCCATCATTCTGTGATCTTTGGCATTTTGAGAAATGTCATTTGTGTCCTGTGTGAACATCTGCTGCCATGACACTCTGTCCAACTGGTTAAATATTACATAGGCATGAAAAATACAAGTTCATAGCAATTGGAACATATACAAATTGCAGAAACGATATCTTTGTGGTATATTGTGTAGCCCTATTTTCTAGAGATTAAAATTAAAAATATTGAAATTGCTGTGAATTTTAGAACAATAATAACCTTATAATAATTGTTAAAGCTGCAGTATATAACTTTTACTATTGCCGTCTAAAAAAATGCACCACTCCTGACAAAAACAACCAATCAGAGCCAGGAGGAAGGTAGTGCTGTCAATCACCCTCGTGTACGCGCTGCTAAATGTTCTAATGGAGGAGAAACAACTTACATCTCCAGGAAAACTGTTTGTCCGCCATCATCTGTGGCCAAGCTAACTAGCCTTAGCACTCCTGGCAGGCTATGCTGTCGTGAACCAGTTGTAACATAGCAGAGAGCAAGGGGAGAGTGTGTGAGCAGCGTGTACACAAGGGTAATTGGCAGCCCTAAGAACCTCCTCTTGGCTCTGATTGGTTGTTTGTGACTGAGTGGTGTATTTCTGTAGGTAGCTTTGGGAGGACTGGGAGAAGGCAGAGGAGCTTGATTTTTTTTTCACAGATTATATGTCTTATATTATACTGTCAGGATATGATGATAATTCCAACAAATATGTAAAAAACATATTTTTCTTAAAAGTTACATACTGCAGCTTTAAATTATTCCACCTAAAGGACTCAGCCTAAAAAGTTGTCAGTTATTGTTGTTTCTGTCCTTTGAAAGTATTAATGTGGCATTTTGGGTTAGTGTTGGAACCCCCATTTTTATTCTTGTCCCATGTCTTTGTTATGTGACATGGGGCAAGAACAGAAAACCATATATTTCCAATTTACATAAGAGCTCTTTCCATCTTCCCCTGTATCCTTGTCGGAAGTGTCTGCAGCCAGATGTTCTTAGACCTTTTAGGAAGTTAACAAACCTTCATTCTGTTGTTGAAGAGCTTTCCTGACTGCTCAAAGCAGCCGGTGTCATTTTGCTTTTGTTCCAGCCAAGACTTTGATTGTTCCAGCCTTTCTGGGTCGATGTAGACAAAAGACCGAGCTTTGGAGAAAGATCTCAGAACAAAGGCTGTCAGCCTGAGAAATAAACAAGAAAATGTAGCATTTGAGTAAAACTGATGCCATGAGCAGAAAAAACATGCTATTCAACAAAGAAAGTTACTTTTTTCCTGGATTTTTCCATGATCAATGAATACATAAGTAAGCTAACAGATATTAAGACATCAAAATACAGAGAATTTAGGGAGCATGTTTATGTTAATAAAAATACTCGAAGGGAAATTCCTCATTTCTCAAACACTGTGCAGGTCCTCAGCTATCAGTATAAAGACTTGTTCTTTGTAAATGCCATGATTTTATCATTGTAATAGATTGTGTTTAGAGTGGTCAGTGATGTTCTCACCAGGTGTTTCCTGGTCCTGATCCAAATGTGCTGTATGCACCTTCTGCATCTTTGTAGTTCAGCTGTCTCTGGTAGCCTGTGGAACAACAGAAACAAGTTTAAACCTGATCTGAAATATAAAGAAGTTTGCCTCCAGAGTTCACAAAGAAATGTTTCATGTGTCTGTATATTTGTGGAAAAAGCAAAGATACTTTTTAAAAAATTTTTCCTTGACGTTTTTATGTACTAATATTTTCTACATAGATATTAAATTTCTTTTTTTATTTATTTATTGTGCTCAGTTTAATTTTCAGATTTTGGACATGAGGGGAAAAAATCTTGAACAGTTGTTTTGCTAAACAGGGGGCGAAACAGTGGAGTGCAGGTTCTGATTGGTTGAATCAGTGAATCACACACACCCTGTTAGCTGTGGTGGACAGTATCCATTTACATGTCGATTTTTAGAATATTCTGTTGTAGCAAACAAAAGACAAAAGGTGAGAAGCCTATATTTTGTTCTGTTTTTTGGGTTGATAATCTGCTTCTTTCTATTAGGTCAAAGTATAGAATAGAATAGAATAGAATAGAATAGAATAGAATAGAATAGAATAGAAATATCCTTTATTGTGCCACGATGAGGAAATTTCAATAATAATAACAATAATAATAATAAAACAAGGACTGTTCATTTTTTTAAATCAGCTGTAATTCAAATCATTATTCTGCAAAAAAATGGTATATTGATATCTCCCACTTTTTAAAAATCAAGTTTACATATTTTCCTCAATTCCATTTTTTTGATTTTGCTACCATCAGCCTTTTTGTTAAGGGGATTTTGTTCCAAAAACATTTTAACGACCCTGATATTTTGTTGTGCAAGTGTCCATTGCTGAATGAGACCACCGAATTTTAGAAATGCAAGTAATGTTGGGACTGACTTATATTTCAAGGCTACCAACTGTTACCCTGTGCATTAAAATTTTAAACATACCATATTATGCATAGTTCTTGTACATATAAGCATGTCCTTTGTTACCCTTTGTCTGTCAAATGTCAGTACAGCAATTACTGAGAAATGTGCATAATTTTAACTTGTTTTTTTTTTTTTTTTTTTTTTTTTTTTTTTTTTTTTTTTTTTTTTTTTTTTTTTTTTTTTTGGTGGGTGGGGGGTGACCTGCAACACCCAAATACAAGATTTTCACTGGCACAGCTTAAAGATGAAACATACTGAAACATATTCTATATGCAGTGTTTGATGTTGCATTATAAAACTGAACGAGACTTACCACTGCTCAAGAAGTTGGATGCCTTTTCTTTAATGGCTGGGGTCAGCTGCTGGGAACTTTGTAGATATTCAAGGATGTAGATGTTGGGAGCCAGTAGTGCCATGTTTTGCTCCCCACATCCATACGGCATCTGCAGCAGACCATCCAGGTTCTGCAGGGCGCGGCCAAGAATGTCACCTGTGCAAAAACATAGATACAAAGCTTATTGCACTTGACTAACTATGACTTCTGTATTTGATAGCGTAAAAAATATTTAGCAGGTCTTGAAACATCTAAAGATACTTAGGGCTGTACAGCTGTAAGACTGGAGGGAGGATTAGCAGACATTTAGAGCAACTGTGTTCAGTTGACTGGAGGAGTTTACCTAGTACCGATACTGCAGCACGACCTGATCCATCAATCACATTTTGAGGCAGCTGCAGCTCTGTTTCCTCAGTCAAAGCTTCTCCTGAGTTTTCACAAAAACAGTCATCAGTTATGTGTGATAAACCTAAACAGAAGGCCCATTTTAAAACAAATACATCATGGACCTGGTCAGAGAATCATGAATATTTCAATGAAACACTCGAATCATGTAACATTGCTCAACCTGCTATCCTACTGTTTCCTGTCTGGTCATAGACATACAACTAAAACTGGAATATTGAAAGATCTATGTTAGGCACATCAAAAGGTGAAGAAATGAAAGGGATTTTGTAACATACAGTGCTGTCATGTCTTTAAAGAATGTGGATTACTTTTGATGTGCTTGTGGATCATGTGGATCAAGGGTGCTGAATTCCCAGTTTTCTGCTGTGTCAGGGTGCAGAACGTTACTTTTGATGCAACGTCACTGATTCATTTTACATTTGTTTCCATATTTATAGATCCACCGACTATCTTAGTATGAAATTTAAATGCTGTGAATGATCAAAAAATTATTTGCCAAATTAGGTCAACTAGGACAGCTGTGAAACTAATGGCATGAACTAGTTTCACTTTTAAATTCAATCAACCAGAGTGCTTAGATGAGTGAATTTTGATGTTTCAAGTCTTAGCTTCTTCATAGTTTAACTTTATGTGGATTAAGTGTTATCATAAGATAATTGCTGCAATATCTGAAAAGCTTTTGTGTAAATGCTGTAGCAGTGGTGGAGATGTGAGGGCTTTGGCACTTATGCTACAGTACGCTTCAGCAAGTCTATACCAATCTATGGAATATGACAGAGTTTTAGGGCCAAGTCAGAAAAAAGTCCTAATATTACAAGAATAAAGATGTACGACAGTAAATCGAAATAATAAGAGAATAAAGTCGTAACAGTATGAGAATGAACTGATAATATTATGAGAATAAAGTCGTAATAATGCAAGAAAAAACATTGTAATAATACAAGAATAAAGTCATAACATTACCAGTATAAAGTCATCATAAAACAAGAATAAAGTCATACAACAAAAAGTCATAATATTATGTGAATAAAGTCATTATAATACAAGAAAAAAGTCAAATGGCAATGAAAAGTCAAAATAATATGAGAATAAACTCATAATTTTACCACAACAAAGTCACAATATAAGTAGAATGAAGTAGTAATTTTATGATAACTCTTACATGAAAAAAAATAAATTAAAATAAGGAATGTTGGTATCGGTTTTACAAACAGGACATACTTAATCTTTTAAGACATCAGCATCAACTTATTATCAGTAGCAGGACCGTGAAACAATTCTGCAAACGACTGAGTCTCTTTCAAAGAAAGAATCACGGACTAGATAAGATGGTCACATCAGATCTTGATAACTCTATTGAAGCTTTGCCCTCTTTAAAACAACTTTTTTCTTTTAATTTTATGATTTTCTTCTGTTAATATTGTGGCTTTATTCTGCTAATATTATGACTTTATTGTCATAATAATGTAACGTTATTCTCATAATTTAAAAAAAACCTCTTAGTCTGGCCCTAATACTCCATCATGGTGTCAGCCTGCGTTATCTGGTGATTTTGTAAACATCAATATCAAATGCTTAGCAACATGATGGGGTGGGGAGTTATGAACCTAAAGCAGCACATCTTTCTCCACCGCTGAAACAAAAAGCAGACATACTAAAATGTGAAGTGAAAATAAAAATGGTCTAATAATTCTTGTCATTTATCTCTTCTTTATGAAAAATTTGTGACAATCTGTGCTTTGTGTACATAGTACTGACCTTTGGGGCAGAGCAGCCAGTTGTAGGTCTTTGTTACTTCAACTCCTTCAGCCTGAGAGAAAGATGTGAGTTAAAGTCAGAGGTGTCAAGCAAGGAAATAAAAGTACTTAGTTACTATATGTAAGAGGATTTTTCAGGTATCTGTACTTTACTTGAGTATTTGATTTTATGACAACTTTTTACTTTTACTCCCTACATTTTCAGAGAAATATCTTCTACTCCTTATGTTCTCACAAATGGCTTGTTACTTTCATGATTAAAAAAAAAGTTTTTTTGATGTAAAAGAAAAGTCCACTGTGCAGACAGAAAACGTGTCATACTGGCGCTAATGCATCATTCAGTTGAATGCCAAACCACAACAAAAAAGAAGAAGAGCACACTGCCATGTGTGAAAAACACAAAATGGATAAGGACAGTAACCTGAGTAATATTGCAGATTTGGAGAAACAAGGCATCCCCAACTATTGCCTCATTTGAAAGAACTTTCCGATGTTGGCTCACGGAACGATTTGTGGTGAATGCACTGCTTTTTGTGCAAACCTAAGAGCTATGAGCTTCTGCCATTCAAGATTTCGCTGTCAACTCTTAAAAGAACAAATACAGGTAAGCATGTAGCTTTTATTAAGCGCTAATTTTGCATATTCTGTTGGTCAGTTTATAACATTGGTAAATGAGGTACTTTCTTTTAAACATTGGTTGGCAGACTTGACAGACACTCTCCATTTGGAGAGAATCAGATTCATCTTAAAAGATAAACTGAGTGATTTTGAGATTTTTTTTTATACATCATTTAGTCTCTCACCTTGACAAAAAAAACAACTAAATAGTCAGCAATGCACTCCTTTGGAGAGAATGATGGTTATCTGGGATTGGATTGGCTCGGGGGATGGGCAATCTGAATTGTGTCCATTGTACTTTTTTCATCTCTGTCTTTACCTCTGTTTATTAGTTGAAATATGTAAAAGTCCAAGGAAGTGCTTGTCCAAAGGAAATTTTTTCAATAAATATATTTGAAACAAATTTATAAGGTTGGTCATGCTGTTGGAGTACGTTATTTTGATGGTATTAACAGCCTATCAACCTAAGCTTATGCTAATTAGCTCCAGATGACTCTCATTGCTGATGTGCCACTGTTGGGAGACGTCACTCTTCGGAGTTATTTACGATGGTTTATGGGTGAAATGGTTGTTCTTAAAATCCAGAAGACTGACATCAGACACAGATGACTACTATTATTACAGTAGTATTCTTCTGTGTCAATTCTCCTCAAGAAAACAAAATAGTTGTAGTTCTGTAGCCTGAAGTACTCTTTTGTTTTGAATGTCTGTGTCTTGCTGTGGAAAGGATTGTAAGGCTCATGAGAGAACAATGGAAGGAAGCCATTACAGCTGTGTGCAGTACACTAAAAATTCCAATGCAAGTAAAATAACACATTATTTTCACAACTCAGTGACTTTATTGTGGTAATAATGTCAGTTAATATATATTCCAGTTTGTGTGTGCATGTTGGAGAAGTGAAAATGATATCCTAAATCTTGGTAAGGTTTCAAAAATGAGTTTAATGCTTTTTGAAAACAATGGAAGATGGGGTTTTTTTTTCTAATTTATACATCAAATACTCTAACTGTTCTACAATAACTAGTAAAAGTCACATTAATTACTGCAAACAAGAACAACTGATGCATGATTCATTATAATGTATCATGAAATACATCAAAGTTCAATTAATGATCAAATCACTATGACTTCATATGATTAGTCCACATTTAGCAGACCATTAATTAAGTGTCTTTATATATGAATTAATATGCAACAGGTTAACTAAAAGAACTGGCAAATAATACCATCTAATTCCATGATCTTTTAATCAAGGTATTACAAAGGTAGTGCATTTGGTGGGGTAATCATAAAACTCTTAAAATTTTTGGTTTTGTACACCATAGGTCTTGCATTCATCAGAAGCAACTGGAAGAATCAACGCACGGTCTTTCTAAAAGACACATCTTATTCTTTAGAGAAGGAGGACTTCTTTTCCACCATCAAGGAGAGCAATTCTAAAGAAAACTCCAAGCAGTTAAATTCATACCTGGCCTATCCAACTCAAACCATGTCCTGAAATCTTTCTCCACCATTTGCAATTTGTCCCTGAAACTCAACACACCAATGCCTGTCATGACTTTTTTAGCACTGCTGGACTCATATTCAGACCCAAAAGAGCACATCTTGGTCCTCAGAACTTTGAGAACCAGCTTCTGTGGAGGCTTAAGAAAAGATGTTTGTAGACTTAAAGAGAGGGGTCATTTTCTAACAAATAGATCAGAAAGATAAGGTTTAAATCAATACCATTTTTGATAAAAAAAAAAAATACAGGTTTGGTGTGTACCAAGGAGCACCAAAGCTCTAAAAAGGTATTCTGCTGCTTATGTGTGAGTTCTGTTAAGTTCAACCTAAATTATCCTGTTGAAGTAAAACAGACCGTATCAGTAATTTTTTTCAAATTTTCTCTGTACCAACAGTGCAGGTTGTGAGCAAAACAAGAAAATTAATGTATTTCGTATGCCTAGAACCTTTTTAGGTCTTTAGACTTATCAAAAGTCTATCATTGAAGGTGAAAGTTTTTTACTTTTGTACTTAAATGAATTTCGAAAGCTGTACTTTTTTTAAGTAAAAGAGTGAAATCCACACTTTAATTAAAGTCTTTTTTTCATGAAAGTATCTGTACTTCTACTTAAGCAGAGAATGTGAATACTTTTGACAGTGTTAGATTTCATTGTTTTAAGAAGTCAATGATTAAGGTATTAATTTTGTAAAACATTATTTGTTTGGACCAACCTTTACAATAAGAGGACGGGTCACAACATCGACGCGACCTCTGTCTGGAACACTCACAATCTCGTTGTCACAAGAAGCATGAGATGGAATGGCCTCAGCAGTCACAGTCACATTCACAACCCCTAAAAAGACATCAACCAAGATCAACTGTTCACATTCTGTGCTCCTTTGCAAGAATCAAATCCTCTTGTGGCTTATGTAATTCTAACTGGGTTTGTAGAGAAGAAATTGTAATTCTGAAGGGGAATAGAGATTGTTATCCCACTCTATCGGCCTTAGATAATAATTAATATTTAAAATTGTAAGAATAAAAGTCTTGAACTTACCTAAGGCTGTGGGATTCAATGTCCAGCTGAGGGTCTTTCGGTCGTTGGCGCATAGACAGGATACATACTGGTCCCCAGATAGGGGGGTGAGGGTGTATTCTGTGGAGGGGGCTGCATTCACTTTAACCTGTTGAAGAAAACAAGTTTAATGCTCTGAACTCTGTGTGAATAAATCTGTCACTTTGTGCATGTGCCCTGCACATCTTCAACATATCTTGGACATGTTGAACAATCCTATAGCATTTTAGAACCATCTAACATCCTTCACCTTATATGCTTTACTACAAAAGCAGTAGAAATGTGTTTTCGCAGTGAGTAATGCCATATTAAAATATTTTTGCAAAGGGAGTTCACTTTTAGGCTACCATTTTTTTGGACATAGCAAAAATCCTTAAATGCCCTGATGCAGTGCTAGTCAAAAAAAAAAAATTCAGACTAAAACATGACAAATTGTTTTTTTTTTATTTTTTATTTTTTTTTTTTATTACTACCGAAAACTTTAATTACAGCTAAGCTTTACAGTGTTAGTGGGATTAGTGAAAAGATTTCAAATACTGAGTAAATCAAGCCTTACCATAATGCATTTGGTCAGGTAGTTGAAGACAGTTGCCTTCAGCTCAAAGTTCTCCCCCCGGATGATGGAGTAGGGCAGGGTGAGCTCCAGGAAGAAAGGCTGGAAGACAGTGAGCTCCTGACGAGGAGCCAAACCAAAACCCTGAGGGGACAAGCAGAAAGTCTCCGTCTCCCAGGTAGTGATGGTGTCTGGGACAGTGAAGGACACTTCCTTGGTCCCAGAAGACCTGGATCAACAGATACACAACAGGAGACGGGTCTTAGCACTCTCAATCACTCTTGTGTATGCATTGCTCACACTCTGGTCTCTGCTAGGCTACAGCTAAGGTCAGAGCCTTTTGGGAATGCTCAGGCTAGTAACCATGGCCACCAATAAAGGTGCATAAAAAAGTTTCCTGTAAATGTAAGTTGTTTCTCCACCTGGCTCTGATTGGTTGTTTCTGACCGAGTGGTGTATATCTGCAGATGGCTGTAGGACCACAGGGAGGATGTTTTTTTCATAGATTATCTGTCTCATGTTATAATGTCACAAAATGGTGGCAGTTTTAACAAATATGTTAAAAACATGTCGTTTATAAAAGATACATACTGCAGCTTTAAGCTGCTAAAACGTTTTTGAGAGTAGGTGTTATGGTTAAAAAATATTAGCCAAAACCCAATGTCTTTGGCCATAGTGCCCCCAAGGTATTGAGGGGTATGTTTTTTGAGGGGGTTTTTTTATATCCAAGTAGCACTCAGGATTTTCTAAAACATTGCCTCATTAGATCTACTTCCAACATTTTCTGATTCTTCTACCCAACATATTTTAGCAGAAAAGAATAAAAATAAATTGTGTCACATTCATGCAATTACAATAGGGTTCCCTAGCCTTTGCAAGGCTCATTCGCTCGCTTCCGCGGGCTTGGAACCCTACCTAATAAGTTCTAATAGTTCTCACGTGGTATTGCATATAATTTTTCAACAAACCAAGAACTTTTGTTTTGTAAGACGATGATCATGTCTATGTAAACTGGATTCCTATGAACATTAATGCTCAATATATGCTATTCTCAGCAAGAAAGAGGGTCTGTGTTCCTTTTCAGATGTCCACTAAAAATACCATTTGCTCTGATAGTTGAACAATACCAAAGGTTCTGTCTGCTGAAAGTAAAAATCTACCTTCCTGAGTTCATCAATGAAAATAGTTTTCTTTCCTCTGATAAAAGACATTTTTGTAGCTAGTTAGACCACATGAATGGGTCATATAAAAGGGAGAGGCGGGTCTAGGAGCAGACTTGCATGCGGGGTTGGACCCATTAATAACTACTTACAGTTCTAGTTATTATTATTATTATTATTACTACTACTACTACTACTACTACCTATTTCTGAACAATGGCATGTTTGCCTAAGAGTCTTACCCCGTTTCCACAAGGTCCCATATCCAGGTCTCAGGAAAGAAAGTGCGAACTGTTTCTACTGGTTCCATATTGGGGGCTAATCCAGCACCCACAGCCACTGGTGAACCTACATCCATTCTGCTTATCTGAATACCAAACTGTCTTGGTAGACCTTTAATAAAACCCAGAAGAAAGCAATACTGATGTAAACAAAAACTGACACACTTTCTTTCTGTTTTTAAGGTTAATTCTTGAACTACTTGACAAGTCAAAAATTACCCCAATGACATACCAGGATAATAATCTCTTCCCTTGAATTTGAGACATGTGGGTGCTCTCATCATTAAATTTGTAGCTGTCTTCAGTCCTACATTCTATACAGTTTTAGACAAAACAATAAAAAGTACATACAACAATATTTTATAAGAAGGCCACGTTTATATTTAACATGTTTTGAATAATATGATTGCTGTCAATTAGAACCTGGAAAGTTGTATGGGCATCCTCTTCTCCATGTAGATAAGGTACAGCATATCTCCTTGGCCTCACATGTAAACATTCAACAGCATCTTCAGTCTGGTATGGTATATATGACATTTTCGTGACGGGCAGCAAGTTAAAAATCTGAAAAGGAAAACAAGGTTTAGAGCTGGAAATCTCTCTGTGTTTTTTTTTTTTTTTTGTTTTTTTTTTTTTTTTTTGGTTCTGTTTCAGCAGACAAAATAAATCTAAGAATTTTCCTTTTATCTCAAAATATAGAAGGTATGACTGAAGGATGCTAAATGTTGTTAGCCATTACCCTGTCTTCGTTTAGAATCTTTCCAGGATCCTTGATGAGAACACTTTGATCAATGGCACTGACACCACACAAGGAGTTGGGCTGAGCTGTCAGCTGCAGTTTGGTCTCCTCTCCTGGGACAGCTGAAGACGGAGAAAATGCCAATGACACCTGACAAACACACATGATTTATACATAACATTATTTACCCAATAAATCGTTTTATCAGCCTGTTTTTGACAGAGCAGCCTTACAGACGTAAAATAAAATGTACTTTCACTTTGCAACATATAAACTAAAACAATTGACATAATGTGCTCAACATGAAATATGTTTTTTTTTTTAGATATTATAAGAAGATTAAGATTTCAATATTAAGATGCTGGTGTCTTTTATATTCAATGCAACGTGTTCTCTTTTCTGCTGACCTTATTCCTGAAGCATTTTTCTGTCGAGAAGTCAGCATTGTGAGCAATCACATTCTTGCTGGGGAGGACAGCAAAAGCCAAAACCTGGATCACAGGTGCCATGTCAGGAGACACGTTCAGCCTAAAGGACACCTCACCCTCAGTCACTAAAAAAAGCATTCAAGTTTTAAACATGCAATGACTTTAAAAATAACCATCCGAACAATCCAGATCAATTAAATCGACTAACATATGAATTCAAATCTGAATAGAAATATTTTGATTCCACAAAGCGTACCACACCTGGTTTATCTTCCACTTGAACTTGTGTTTGTCCTTCATGGTCAATCGCACCTCTATACAAGATCTGTGGATTTTTAGAGAAATTAATGCAATGCAAGGTTGTTTGACAAAGAAATAAACAAATAAAATCTGTCTCTGTGTTGCCCTGGTAAACTGGTAACCTGTCCAGATTGTACCATGCCTCAGAGATGAGCAAAATAATTCCTGCTGGTTTGTTGGTTCTCTACTGAACTGTGAGCTGGTGACTATGATAGTCATTGGACAACAGTGAAATCCTATTTATGTTCCTGCTGGAAGCAGCCATTAGAAGATAGGTACACTGTGGTCAGAAAGGGATGGACACAGTATGCCAAAATCCTCAGGCAGGTTGTGACATTTAAACAACGCTCAGATCGTACTAAGGGGGGCAAAGTGTGGCAAGAAAAATGTCCCCATTCTATTACACGTGTACCATCAGCCTGAAGTGTTGATACACAACAGGATGGACCCGTGCTTTTTTTTTTTTTTTTTGTTTGCTTTTTCTCTTTCCGCAGGTCTAGAGGCAGACTTCAAGGGTGTTGACTTCAAACAAGATGAAACATAGTGCATTAGTTCCATAGTTATTTCTTGCCCTAAAGAGCTACATCACTGATACATAGCATGATCCATGTTATTACATAAGTGGTGGATGTCTCAAATAGATACCCCATCGACATGTTTTCATTATCAATATGCATTGTCTGAGCACTGTTCTGAACAATGTGCACTTGGGGAATCATCTTCTTTAGGCTTGAGTGTGTGTGGAGGCAGAGACCAATATGACAGGCAGTTATCTGTTGAAGTCCTGTCCAGTCTGACCCAGTTGGTCGTATTTATCTAAACCATTGAGTCATAGCTGATTTTCCACGCATTCCTGTTCTGTTAAACTGGCACTTAGAAAAGTATTCATACCTTTCTACCAGGCATGCAGATTCCCCTGCTGAATTATATATATATTTTTTTTTTTTACCTTAACAGGAGAACACCTCCTACTCTTGCTTCTAGAGTATTAGAAAAATGTTGTTTTGTTGTCTTCACACAGGTCATTCGGCTTTCACACCCCACAGCCAAGTGGTAATGCTGCAGACAACCATTGTATTCCAATCCAAAGGTGGTCAGTCCAATATCTTTAATGGTAGAAAGTCAATAAAATGTGATTTCCCTCTGCAGAGATATTTTATAAACAGCCTAGGACTGTAGGAAGCTATTTTGGGTTTAGCACTCTGGTGTTGTGATCCAGAGTTAATGTGCAGGCACTTGGCTTGGGGTGAAGCTTGAGGACCAGTTTCTTTACTATTTTTAATTTTGCACCTTCCTTCACCATCCTCAACACTGTCTATTGAGTATAAATTCCATTTTCTAGGAACTACTCTTTTCCGGGATCTGAGATGGTTCCTACTCATACACACAGTTCAGAAGAAGGTCAAGCAGAGACCACTTCCGGTGGCAGCTGAAGAAATACAACCTTCCACAGGAGGTGCTAGTCATCTTTTACACTATCATTATTCTGTCTGTCTTGTGTACATTCATCACTGTGATTTGGTGGTTCCTCCACAAAACATGGCAGCTCCAAACTAAACCGAACAATTGGATCTGTGGAGAGGATCATTGGGGCTGACCTTTCCTTTCCTTTTACCTTCAGGTCGGGACATCAAAGAACTACTTGCAAAAACCAGCCACCACAAAGATAGTTTCTTTCCCCAAGCTGTATCTCTGATGAACACAATGAACACCTTAAAGACTGAGAAGTCAGCTACTCTACAGTGAAACAAACATGTTGCACAATGGCACACCTATAGATCAAAATACCATACATTCTTTGCATACTTAGAAGATGGCAATGCTATTGCTCACTTGAAATAAATTTGTTTTAATTTTGCTGTAATCTAAAATATGTGCTCTTGATGAAACCACCTTTCAACTGCATGTAGAGCTGCTAAGCTTTGACATGCAACTGTCCAGTGGAGTCCATTTTTATTATTAATGAAATAATCAAAAATGGTGATGACCAGAGAAATTACTCACCAGATACATGATATCCACAGATCCCTGTCGTTCACCCACAAAAGTGTAATCAATGGAGATCTCCACCTCTTTGTCACATGGAAGTGTTGTGTCGATGTTTTTTATCTTCAAGGAGCTGGCGGTTTTGGTTTCATCAGAAGGAGGTTGTGACTGCTTAACATTGTGAAATTCTGTCTGAATGTAAGGAGTTCTATGTGGATAGTACTCCCATGTTGGTGATGTGTTGATCTGCTTATACAAAAAAATACTTCAGAAAGAGCCTGTGGTGGCTAGAGTTTATTTGTGTGTGTGGGGGGGGGGGGTTGTGCTCTAAAACTACTGTTTTAGAGTTGGGATTTACTTACGCTGAGTGAAATATCTCCGCTAAATTTATCTGTGCTGACAGAGAATGTAGCAAAGCCATTAGTGTCAGTTGTGAGGTTCTGCAGTAAGTTTGGAGACCAAGTATCCCCGTCAGACAAGTACAGCGGCATGTCAGGAATGGGTGTGTCATTGTAGTGAACAGCCTTGACCTATAGAAAATACAATTCTGAGTTAAAAATTGACCCACGTGATTTGAATGGCAAACTGTTTAAAAACAGAGGGTTGTGAAGAACTATTTCCCCCCTTATAGGCTTCTTCTGGTTTTGCTATTTTGTCACATTTAAACATTTCAGATCATCAAACAAATTTTAATATAAAAGATAACCTGAGTAAATACAGAATGCAGGTTCCAAATCATGATTGCTTTCTTTAAGGGAAAAAAAAGCTATCCAAATTAAACTGGCCCTAATTGAAAAGGTAATTACCTCCTTAATATGTTACTGTATTTTCCAGACTGTAGGTTGCACTTTTTTTCATAGTTTGGATGGTCCTGCAACTTATAGTCCAGCGCAACTTACAAATGTTTTTTTTTCCCTTTTCCTGACGTATTTTCTTGACTGATGCGTTAAATATTAATTCATACTGACGGACACAAACCGAGGATTAAACATTACCATCTGCAGCAGCGAAGAAAGTAAAATGTGGCCTGAAAATAGGGTCTGCATAGTTATTTTATTTCGGCATATAGGGAGGTTTTTAAGCATGATGGACTGTTTAAGGTCATGCCACAGAATATAAGTTGGATTTGATTTTGACAGGGCCTTTCTAAGATAGCCTTGCTGACTTAGTTTGGAACATTGTCCTGCTGCTTAACTCAAGTGCACTTTGGCTTTAGGTTTCCTATAGGAACTCTCCTGTAGATCTTATCTTTTTCCCAGTCTGTCATGTTGTTGAATCATGAACTCTGACCTTAGCTGAGGCAAGTGAGGTCTACAGTGCTTTAGATGTTGTTTGAGTTCTTTTGTGACAACCTGGACGAGTTCTTAATGCACTCTTGAAGTGATTTTGATGTACCAGCCACTCCTAGGAAGGTTCACCACTTTTCCACATTTTCTCCATTGGAGGAGAATTACTTTAACTGTGGTTTATTTGAGTTCCAAAGCCTTAGAAATAGCTGTGCAACTTTTTCCAAACTGAGACAAGTCATTGATTTTGTTTGTTGTCTGCTGTTGAACTGCATAAGACATGATTGGTTGCTTTTTAATACTTTTTAACCGATTTTATGTTGTCAAACAGATTCTCTTCAAATTATTTCCAGATTTTACAGGTGTTGCAGTAATTATTCCACTGCGTGGCTGGAAAAGCTGAATGTATCTATCTAAAACTGTGTTTGTTTACAGATAATTCATGATTTAAGAAGTGGGATGATCAGTTTTTCACATAGAACCAGATTGTTTTCCCTTCACAAAATGAAACCATAATTTGAAAACTGTATTCTTTATTTACTCAGGTTATCCTTGTTGGATACTAACATTTCTTTGATGATCTAAAACAGTTAAGTGTAACAAAAAAGCAAGAAAAAGAGGAAATATTTAAGGAGAAAACCACTTTTTCACAGCTCTGTATTATTCTTACTTTTCCTTCCAGATTTGAACCTTGGTCATAAATCTTGGGAACATCAACAAAAGCCACCTTTCCAATCATATATGAAATCCTTATGTTCTTCTTTTGCAATTGTGAAACATCTGAATACAAAAAAATCTTCCATGTTACAACAGTCATCTGTCTGTCATATCATTAGTATCAATGTGAAAAAGTCAGCTTTAAGATAAGAAATGTAGAGTACATGAACAAGACTTACCTGTTCCCTCCTCTTCCACAGTGGCTGTTACACCAAGTGTGTCACCCACTACCTTTTGGTCAATTTTGGTGAAACTTGAAATTTTAAATTTAAATGTAGTGCAGCCTGCTTTGTCCAACTGAAAAGTCAAATTAAAACAATATAACGGTGATGAATAGAGATACAGAGTAGAAACACTCCATCATTTTAGACTTCATCTCTTTAAAATGAGCTCCTTCAAATAACACAGAGGCACATAGGATATATATATATATGTGTGTGTGTGTGTGTGTGTGTATGTATGTATTCCTTAGGCCTTAATTATTACATGAACATTTGTTAAAGGGGGGTTAAGTATTTTCAAGGGACAAAGGCATAAAATGGCACTATCAAGTAACTATGGTACCCTCAGTGATAAAAATGCTGTGTATATCAAAAATACCTGAGAAGAAATTTGACATCATAGTCATATCTAGTCCCTTGAAATTAACCTGTCTCTTTAAGAAGCTCCTACCCTTTCCGACACTCCCTGTTCAGCTCATCATCACAACAACGCTTCTTTATACCATTTACAACCGTTCTTAGGAGTGTTGCAGTTTGTATGATAAGCTCAGCAGATGTACAGAGTTTCAAGGATTTCTCAAACATGCATGAATGAATCAAAGCAACCCTCCAGGTATGATTTTGATTGGGGAATGACATTATGACATGACATAAATGTCGATTTTGCATAATATTTTAATTGTTTTTAATTGTCTTTCAATCTTTTAATATTTATTAACTGTGATATTTTAATCATTGAACATTTAATTCACCATTGGAAAAACTGCTGAAGGTTGATTTATATTATTTTGAAAACTGGTCAAATTTCTCATTTACCCTATTAGAGTTATAAATGGACATTTATGTTCTTAAAAAAATAATAGAAAGAGATTAAAACCTGTTAATTCTGAATCTCTGAATGAATTAAACAAAGTGCTTATTTGTCTTTCTCATGACTACAATTTCTGTAGGCATAGCATATATGCAATATGTGTAACTCTACCTGATTTGTCATCGTCTCACAGGGAGGTGTTATCTGAAGTTCTTCTGGATTTCTGGGATGGACTTCGACATCATACATGTACATTCGAAGAGAACGGCAAACCTTCACTGTAACACTTCCTGACACAGGCTGTCCATATGTATACCTGGTAAAATTAGAACAGATCACAGAGTCATCCACAGAGAGCAACTGCTTCAGATTTATTTTTATTCTGGTATTTATTTGTCTGAAAAATAACCTTTACTTACTTTGAACATACTTTAGTTTCAAATTCTTCCTGCGCAATATTGACTTCTTCTTCTGCATCCAAGGTTACGGAAAATTTGGGCAAAACTGAACACAGAAATAATACGTGTCACCAAGTAGACTTGAAGAGAAAAGATTTTGTTTGTTAAAGCATTCCAAACATACCATACTTCTCCACTCTGAAGACATGAGAGATCTTATTTTCACCGACTTTCACAATGATTCTATACAATCCTTCACGGGCTTCAGAGTTTAAGGGGTAGGAGAGCTGCAGTATTTTGCTGTTGAGTGTTTCATTGACCCACTGTGCAATCCTGTTGTTGTATGGATCCTGTTCAGTCAGGTAAATCACAATTAGATAGAAATGTACCATAATACGTGTCATATGCACTTATTACCTCACCTACAACCTCAACAGCAACATGCCGTTGGACCAGACAGCACGCTCCCTCCTCCATGTTGACTCACTTACTTGAGCCTCAAGTGTCTTAATGCTTCTCAAGTGCACTCGCAGTTCCGGATTTTTAAAACTAAAATCGTTCACACAGTCTATTGTCAGTGCAGCTGAAATTGCTAAATATATTATTAAGTTACTCCACTGTGCAGTAGCCATAGAAAAGTGTCCCAGAGACCTCTGTGCGATAGAATGCATCACTGAATGATGGGATTAGCCTGAGTGGATAAGCCATAATTTTGGGGTGTCATACATTTTAGTTTGGATGGTTTCTGGACAGGTGAAAGATTTCTTTCTAATTAAAAAAGTACTTTCAAATCAGCTCATTGCCACTGTAATTTCTGGCTGTCTGCCAGGTAGTTACAGAGACCAGCCTGTGTTACATCATCTGCACAGCAACAGCCCTCAGCCTGCTGGACGACTATTAACATATAAACAAACTATAAAAACTGATGCTTCATGATCATCTTTCATCAAACAGTAAGAAATCTGAGCTACTTTTATTCTGTTCACTTCACTGCTGCCTAGGAGTTTTTGTCACTGTTTACTTCTGATTAATCAGTATGCTTTCACATATGAAGGCTCGCCGTAAATTCAGCCTGGCAGACTCTCTCCAGCCTACCTGCATTGTCCATCACCAGGCCACACCTCCGCCACTGCCAATTATCGTCCAGGATTCTGGATATAAGGCTCACAATCCACGATTCTACCTGCTCGCCAGCCAAGCTTCGTCCCACCACCACCACCCTGTCTCCACCCTTGCCCTCTCAGGCTCCTCTGGGCTCCCTTTCCTCCACCTCTACTCCACCACCAGGTCTGGGCCCCAAGGGAAAGACGACCCTAAATCATCACCCTATGTTGTTCATTCAAGCTCATGGCAATTCTCAGAATACACGTCTTCTGCCAGGGTCCGAGCGCCAAAGAACTTTAAGTCAATAAAACTCTCTAATTGTCTCTATCTCTCCGTAAGAGTCTCTCTAGGTTGAAATGTTGTTGTTGTTGGGATCTGAGAGCCAGCTCTATGTTAGACTCTTGATTTGGTTGTGTGAATTCTGTGTCGCTATATCTTTTACAAAACACTTCCCAAGTGTGATTCTTTGATGAAAGGTCAGAGGATTTACCACAAAATGTTGAATTTCTTGGTTTTGAACATACTGGAGTGGACAACCTTCTTTTCCTTTTGAATTTTTGGAATTAAGAAATAAATAAGTAAAAAAATGTAAAAAAATGATTTAAAAAATGAATCCCATATGAGAGGATAAGGTCAAAGGGCTCTGGTCTCTGAGCTGTGGATCACTACTGGCATTC
Source organism: Anableps anableps (assembly GCA_014839685.1). Lineage (NCBI taxonomy): Eukaryota > Metazoa > Chordata > Actinopteri > Cyprinodontiformes > Anablepidae > Anableps > Anableps anableps. The sequence continues at coordinate 5,819,512 of CM026068.1, read as the reverse complement.
ATGACACAAACTGGAAAACTGTGGAGAATAATTTCCTTCATGTTTCTTTTAATGTCTTGAGCTTCAGCTTAGTAAAACCAAAAAATGCAATTAAAATGTATAAAGTGAAACTGAAATCTGTGAAAAACAGGCATTCTCAGCCATGTACACCTTAAGATAGGCTGTGAAGTTGTTTATCTTTAACTGTACAGCTGAATAGTTGCTACAGATGAATTTTTGTTGGCTGTGGCAAAAAACTAAACCTACAGTTTGTTTTAAAGACAAAAAAGATTGTGAATATTCTTACCTCAAGTAAGATTATGTTGTACTGTTGGGTAAAGAAGGGAAAAGGAAACGGTCAAGTTTCAAAACATAGAAATGTAGAGTTTATCACTGTGATGTCATGGTTATTCATTTTTATAGTTTAAAATGACAATATCATATAATTTATATTTTTATTAGAGTGTCAGCAATAGATAAAGCAGTAAATAGATTTAACAAACTTAGTACAAACAGCTACTGGCTCGAACTTCTAATCTTTCAATAGATTGATTGTCATAGTGGATCTTTAAACAGCATATCTAGCCACATCCCACCCACTGAATTATTTCAATAACCAAAGGTATTAAGTCACAAAGAGCCTTCTCAGAGTGAAGCAGGTTCACACAAGTGCCTTGCAGAACTTTTCACACCTCCTGAACTTTCCCAAATTTTTGTCTCATTTCAACCACAAACTTCAGTGTATTTTACTGAGACTTTATTTGATACACCAACACAAAGTGGTACATCGCAATATTTTTTTAAAAAACGGAAAACTGTGGTCTCTGTTTTAACTACTTTTTCTGTGAAGGCCTCAAAGGACTGTTAGAGAACATCAGTGAACAAAGAGCATCAGGATGATCAAGGAACACAGGAAGCAGTTCAGAGTGGAAGTGTCGGAGAAGTTTGAAGCTGGGTTGGCTTATAACTAGCCTGGCCATTGCCTTCCTGCACACTTCTGCTCGATTTGACTCTCACTTCACAGCACAGTCTGTGCTTTTTCCTATTCACTTGGATTTCTAGCATTTCAACCAGGCCAATCAGTGAACCAAAGGCGTTGTTTTAGATTTGTAGTCTGCCTGTAGTTTGGCAATGGGAGCAGTGGAAGTGAATGAAGCCATTCAGTCCCTGTTGGCCTCTCTGCCAAATATTAAATTAACAGCCATCTCGATCAGTTCGGTACTTTTCCTGAACAAACAGCTTACGGCACATGTAATTTCCAGTAAGCTTCTTAGTGCAGCTTCTTTCATGGTCGAGCTGGTGCACTACTTATGTAATGGACAAACATTAGAGATTCGGTAAAATCATAACAATCACTTGAAACTTCATCAGAGTCCACGGCTCCAGGAAGCAATCATTTCTCTACAGCCGAGAGCCCAGAACCGCTGTACAAACCAAAGCATAGAACAAGGGGCTGGTTTTTACCTGGTTGGGTTATTAAACACCTTAACTGACAGGCGAGCCAAGTTCCTAATCAGAGAATCAGCCATGAGGCCCATGCTAACAAGTCACATATGTCAAAAAATGCATCATGAAGAGGAAAAAAAAACATCTATAAGTCGCACTGGAAGATAAGTCACAGGACCAGACAAACTATGAAAAAAAGTGCAATGTAGTCCAGAAAATATGGTACTTTGTGTTGGTCGATTACATAAGGAAATAACATGAAGTTTGTGATTGTAACATAAGGAAATGTGGAACATCTGCAGGGGTAAAAATCCTTTTGCAAGGCACTCTGTTTCCAGTGTAAGCTGGCAAAAAAACGCTAATACCTACCAGAACCAGAACTCACCATTGTATATTTCAGATAAATGATTATTAGTTCACGTTTATCCACTGACTGTTTTGTGTTTCAACACCCCCAACTCTTAATCCCTTAATCCTGCTTTTTGGAAAATCAGTGTTCCCCACTTCACAGAGGCAGTACATGACATACAGAACAGTAATCAAATTAATTTTTTTTTTTATTTTTTTTTTTTTACCCTAAATGGATTTTTTTTCTAAAGAACAACATTTAGCTACTTACCAGCTGATTGGTTAGTCTGAACTTAGTATCCATTGAGACCACTCTGAAATGAACTATGAGAAGTTTTAAAAGATTATGTGAAAATTTTAGACAAACCATGATTTGATTAAGTATTTGTACTACGCTGTATTATGTGCAAAGATCAATGGGTTGTCAAAGAGAACATTGATTCAATCAGTTTTCTATTAGCCAGATGTTTCAGTTACCTGTTTGTCCAGGGAGGTAGATCGGTTTGTCTGTTTGAATGAAGGTTAGTGGATGGTAAGCTTTAATCAGGACTTTCCTGACTTCTTTCGAGTAAAAAGTGTTTCCTCGTACCTCCACCTCAAATTCTGACACCTCTTCATTTTTCACTAAAGGGACCTGTATTGGCAAAAGATTTTTTTCATTATTCTTTTTAAAAAACTTATATTTCAAATAAGGGATGTGGTTTTTTTTTGTTTGTTTTTTTTTTTTGTAAATAGCAAAATGTTCAAAGTATTTCTTGAAGGTTGACCTGAAACTGAATGCATTCAACAAACTCCTCCCCGGAGGTCTTCTCATGAAGGATTGTATTCTTTTCTTCTGACATCAAAGTGACAGTCATGGTCAGAGTCTCATTGGGCTCCATGAGACTTGCACAGAATTTGGTCTGAGCTCCAGCTTCAAGAGTGGCAGGCATGGTCACCATGTAATGTCTACAGACAGATGCACACATACAGCTATAAGCTCACTGGTCTGAACTCACATAGGAGTGGAAAAAATACACAATTTGTATTCAAACTCAATTAAATATAAATATATTTCCAAAACGTCCAAATAAACTTACGGTTCGGCCAATATTGGAGCAACATACATCCCGCAGAAGAAGACCCACAGCGTCCATGTCCACATCTGGTTGCCAGAATGACCCATGACTGACTGTTTCGAGTCTCTCAATCACTGCCTTTTAAGTAGCTGCAGATAACAGAAACTCCACCCATCTTCACTCTCACAGTACAAACCTCCAACATAGAAATGGAGGTTTGCTTTGATCATCAGAGTTGAGATAGGATAACATGGATGACATGGTTCACCTTTTCTGGTGAGAGTGAACACTGGCGCATTTTAGCAGCCTCTGCTCCCCAGCTTCCTCTTAAGGTCTTTAAGTAATTTTACTGTCTGTAGACTCTGCAGTTGTCATCTATGTGCTAAGCAATTGTTAATTCAATCCTACGCACTCAAATCACAACTGCAATGTCTTAATTAAACTTTTTTTTTTGTTTGTTTGTTTTTTTATGGTGTCTTTTAAAATTGTCTCTTTTTTATGTTTAATGATGTATGGTGACCTAGAGTGCCAAAAAGGTGCCTATAAATAAATGCGTTATTATTCTCACTTAAGTTCAACATAGTTAATGAACACATCAAAACGACTTAACACAACTTTAACTTTCTCGGAATTTCACAAGTCAAATACAAGGATTCACAGTTATGAAAGCTGTACTCTCAACTGTAACTCTAGCCTTTCACATGGAAAATAAGGGAGTTGAACTCAGATTAAAGGGAGAACCAATCATCTGCTCATCTCTGTTTACCCTGCTCAAAGATTACAAAGGTTACTAAGTCCGCAAGACTTAGTCTGGAGGACAGTCACGAGACAAAAAAAAACAGGCTATTGTATGTTTAGTCAAACCTTTTTGAAATGTTTTTCTTACTGATTTTAATTATTTTGATGGCTCTATATGCATTGAAGAGTGAATATAACATCTTACATGAAAGAAGTAAATTGTGATCTACTTGAACTTTTTTTAACTTCACTGTATCAAGTTAATTACATTAAAAAATATATTTTATTTATACTGAAGAGGATGGTCAGAGTTGTCCATAATTTTCTGCAAAATGCTTCTTTACATAATCATCTCCAGAGGTTCCATAGTCGTTCCCAGAACAGAACCAGCCTTCTTTATCAGGTTGTTGAGCCTTTTTAGGTCCCTGGTTCTGATGCTGCTGCCCCAGCAGATGACGACAGAAGAGATAACACTGTCAACAACAGACTGCAACATCTTGCTGCAAACCTTGAAGTATCTTAGCTTCTTCAAGAAGTACAGTCTGCTCTGTCCCTTCTTGTAGATGGCTTCACTGTTGAGTCTCCAGTCCAGTCTGTTGTCTAGATGAACACCAAGGTATTTATATTCCTCAACCACCTCCACTTTTTCTCCCATGATAGAAATAAGGTTTGATCTGACCCTGTTTCTCCTGAAATCTACAATCATCTCCTTTGTTTTGTTCACATTCAAGATGAGATGATTGTTTCCGGTCCTCCTTCTCTCTGTACTCAGCTTCTTGTCCATCTCTGATACACCTGACAACTGCAGAGCCATCTGAGTATTTCTGTAGATGACAGGAGTTTGACTTGTGCTGGAAGTCTGAAGTGTACAGAGTAAAAAGGAACGGTGAGAGTACAGTCCCCTGTGGTGCTGCTGACCACCTGGTTAGACATACAGTCCTTCAGTCTCACAAACTGTGGTCTGTTTGTCAGGTAGTCATTGATCCAGACAATTGTTAAGGCCTCTACCTGAGTCTTCTGGAGTTTCAGACGAAGCAGATCAGGCTGAATTATGTTAAATGCACTGGAGAAATCAAAGAACATGATCCTCACAGTGCTTCCTGCTTTGTCCAGATGACAGTGAGCTTGTTGAACTAGGTGTATAATGTCGTCTTCAACTCCAACTCCACGGCGATAAGCAAACTGCAGGGAGTCTTGATATGTGCTGGTTTGCTTTCTCAGGTGGGCCAACAGGAGTCTCTCCAGGACCTTCATGATGTGGGATGTCAGGGCAAAGGGGCTATAGTTGTTAATGACTGATGGGTGAGTTTTCTTTGGTACCGGAACCAGGCAGAATGTTTTCCACATCAACAGAACCGTCTCTTGGTCAAGCTGGTTGAAGAAGTGTTGCAGAATCCCACAGAGCTGCTCTGCACAGGCAGGCATTCAGGATTCTGGGGCTGACACCATCTGGACCTGCAGCCTTGTTCCAGTTCAGTCTCTCCAGCTGCCTCTTCACCTGACTTCTAGAAACAGAAAAGTGGGAGGGGCAGGCAAAGGGAGCAGCAGCATCTCCTGATTTGGTTCAAGACAAACTAGTGGAATCAGAAAAGTGCATGACTGAGGTGGAAGATAGAACATCTGAAGTGTGACAGGAAAGCTGTGGGTCAATGGAGGGTGGGATGTCTGTTTGGCTGGGGGCAGGGGAGGATGGTGAGCTTGTTACTGAACTGAACTGAACTGAACTGAACTGAACTGAACTTGTTATCACCTTGAATACAGAGTGAAGCTGATAATAAAGAGAAAATATGCCATGAACTTTTTAAAATACTATCACATAACCTCCCTGTAAATCCTAACTGTAACTAAACTAAAACATTATAGCTGTTGAATATAACTCTCATCATGTGAACAATAACTGGTTGCCTGCAAAGCAGCATACCTTAAAAAGTAAACAGTAAATCAATGAATCACAAAGAGTCTGAAACAACTGAATGAAACAGCACCATCTGCTGGTAGGAACGATTATCTTAAACAATGTGCCTACTTGTTAATTTTCACCTAAAATCACTAGCTCAACAAGCTTACTCTTAGCACACATTCATGAATAAAATAAGATAATCCTTTTATTAGTCCCACAAGTGGGAAATTTAAGATGTCACGGCAGAAAGTGGACAGAACAAGAGTAACAGAAATGAAAAACAACAGCATAAGAATAAAAACAGCAAAGTGTAAAGAAAAACACCACAGCTCAACCAGAAATATAAATATGAAAATATCAAGATCTATACAAAAATAAAAATGTGTATATATAGATATATATACATACACACATAAATATACATTTACATAACATATACATGCACATAAACTCATACATAAAAAACTACCAAGTCTATTGGTTATTCTACATGGGTGAGTGCTCAGCTGCAAAGTCTTTCTTGTAGAGTCTGACAGCAGTTAGAAGGAAAGAGCTTGTGAATCTCTACTTCCCTCATCGTGGATGGCGCAGCCTGCCACTGAAGGAGTTGCTTAGTGCTGTCGGAGTCTCCTGCTTGGGGTGGGTAAATCATTAGGAAAACAAATAGTTACATACAGATGTTGGTTCTCCAGAAGTTACACAACAGTTTATACATTTTTATGCTTCAGAGCATACTTCTCTCTCTTTATCTCTCTGTGTGGTCTTCCTGTTCTACTGTAGTTTTCCGAAAATCAAAGCATGTCTAACAAATACTACTCCTTTTAACAAAGGTGGAATAATACTGTTTTAAGTCATATTTTTCAATTTTCTTCAAAGAGTTGTTGTAAATGCTGATGGCGGTGGCCAGGATGGATCTGCTACAGCAGTCTGTATTACAGTAGATCTGAAGAAGCCTCTGACTGAAGATACTCTGCTGTTGTATACCAGTCTCATGCACAGCATGCTAAGGGTTGTCCGTGATGTTCTTCATTTTGTGACGAATCCCTCTTAGCATCATCATCTCCTGAGACTCGAAAGCAGTCCCCTGAACAGAGCCAGCATTCTTTATCAGCTGGCTGAGCTTTTTAAGCCAGTGACTGATGCTGTAACCCAAACAGATGATGGCAGAAGAGTTTGGACTCTCCACAACAGACTTATGAATGTGCTGCATCTTGCTGTAAACACTTAAGGACCTAAGCTTCTTTAAGAAGTACAGTCTGCTTTGCCCCTTCTTGTAGACGTCTTCACTGTTCTGTCTCCAGTCCAGGTTGTCCAGGTGAACACTGAGGTATTCATACTTCTCTACCACGTTGTATTTTTCCATAATGGAAATAACATTTTACATATTCGTGTTTTTCGTAAAATGTACAACCATCTTCCTTGTTCAAGATGAGATTGTTTCCACACCATGCCACAAAAGCGTTCCACCAGCTCTCTGTACTCAGCTTCATCTCCACTTCTGATACACACTGCAGAGTCATCTGAGTATTTCTGCAGATGACTTGGACTCTGACTTGTTCTAGAGGTGTGATGAATACAGAGAAGAATGGTAAGATTACCATTCCTAGTTGTGTTCCCTTACTGCTGATCACCTGTTTAGACACATGACCCCTCTGTGTCATGAACTGTGGTCTATTTGTCAGGTTGTCATTAATCCAGAGAGGTGTTTCTGCTGGGGTTTCTGACTAAGTAAATCATGCTGAATTGTGTTAAATGCACTGGAGGGCCAAAACTTTTTCTAAAAAAGGGAGAATTTTTTCAAAAATGGTGTGTTTAGCAAATTTATTTTCATAATTTCAGTTTGCACAAATTCAAGGTTAATGGAAGCTAGTGACAAAAAAAAAAATACAAGGAACGACTAACCACAGTGAAAACTATAAGTAAATAAACAACAGCTAAAGAAGAATAATCTAAGTAAAAGCGAGAGGCAGAAAAAGAAAACAAAAATAACTAAGACAAAACACAAATAAACAAATGATCAAAATGCAAATCACAAAAAAAACTCAAACAACCCAGGATCCTGACAGAAGGTACAGGAGCATAAAGGCAAGGACAAATAGACTGAAAAACTGTTTTTCCCATGGGCTGTTAGAACCGCCAATTCAGCCACACACTAAGTAATGCATTTTCTCTTCCATCCAGTCTTATGTGTTCTGATTATTAATCAAATGGATAAACAGAGTTGCACTATTAATTTCATTGTACTGTTATAGTACTATGCAATGACAATAAATCTAATCTAATCTACTGTAGAAACCTTTATGGAATGAGTTTTGATGGACAATCATCAGCATCCAAGCCTTTTGTCACAAAATTAAACTCAAATTCTCAAATGCAGTGGCATAAACCACGCTGGCTCTGGAATGAAGTCATGTTATCTGGACTGTTGAATCACGTCTCTGTGTTTATGAAATACAAATGATAATATAATTCTGGGTTTGGCTGCTGATAGGAGAACAGGACTTGCTTGACTACATTGTGTCAAGTGTACAGTTTGATGTAGAAAGGATTATAGTGTAGGCCAGTCTTCCAGGATTTGGGTTTGGCATCTTAATTCTGATAAAAGGAACTCTTAACACTTTGGTGAGGTGTAAAACTGACAGATCTCCATAGAGTTCTGACCTCAACCTGATTGAAAACCTTAAGGATAAATTAGATCTGAGGGTGCAACCCAGGCCCTCTTATTTTCAAACTTTTGCTCCTTGTTGCCAAAAAAAAAGATCACAGTGAAGGTTTCCAAGCAGGTACATGCTGTCAAGATCTATTTTATATATGTTCAAATGTATTTTTAATTTCATGATGTATTGGTATATCCTGCTTTTACCAACCTGCATTCTTTCTGTTCACTGAAATAACCTATTTTTAAGTATCTTTCAGTGAGAGCATTGGGCTTGCAGTTCGCAAAGTTGCACAATGGTGCCCTTTAAACAGCGTGGGATGTTTGATTTTCTTTTGCAAACAGGTCCCAACCACATTACGGGAAACTGAGTTGATTTTTTCTCCTATAGCAAAACATCTGTGATGTAATAATGCCCTCCATGATAAAAAAAAAATTTAAAAAAGTGTCTTTGCATGCTGTGTATTTTAGAATAGCATGCTGTTACTGAGACAAAATAATTGCACAACAAATCAACAAAACTGTGCGTCAGCATTGATAAAAATGTAGAGGCATGTTTTTTTTTTAGATAAAATAATAGTGATTTTGAACAAAATGCTTTCTGGGATAGTGTCAGTGTTGGATTATACAGTCATATTCAATAAATTAGAATATCATTGAAAAGTCAATTTATTTCAGAATATTACATCAGACCAATAAAACACACATTTTTATATAGAAATATGGACTTAATGGAAAGTATGTATGATACCTCCTTAGAGGTTGATATCTTTAAAAGGTACTTTTAATCTGACAAATGAGCCTCATCTGAACCCTTATTCTAATTTACTGAATATGACGATTAAATCTTTTTATCCATTGAAAAAAAAAAAGAAGAAAAAAGCTGTTCTTGTGTATTTTTTCTCAACAACTGTCATGATCAGTGTGTTTGGGACCAAAATATAGACAGGAGAGTGGAATTGTCATGTGAGACATGTTTTAATGGAAAAAAGGCAAAACTTAGGAGAAAAATGCTGAAAAACAGGACAATAAGGAAATGTAGTGATACAACAATAACAGGGCCCCATTTCAGAAAGCGAAAATACTGAGTATCATAGATTTGGGTAGGTTTATTCAGAGTAACTGCCATCTATTCAGAATTTGTTAATCTCACTTTCTGAAATGGGAGCCAGGTAACCAGGAACATGGAGGAAGAGTTACAGAAAAAAACAGAGAAAACAGGAAGTTTATATATACAGAGAGTGGAAATGACAAAAGGAGGACTGATTGCAGGTAAGCAGATGCAGCTGGGGAAGGTAGGAGGTAAAGAGGAAATTATGGCAGCTGGGACAGGGAGCAAAATACAAGCAGAGATGAGGGGAAAATGAAGAAAATACAAGGAGAAAACATAATCTGATCAATAAGCAGAAATAAATACTAAATCTAACTAAATAAATTCAAAACTCAAATAAGAAATAACTGAAGTAACAGAGGGAAGAAACTTCGATGAGAGAAATGAATGAAAATAAGAAATCAAAACAAGAACATAAAATATGCAAAAGTCCAAAACAACAAGGGATCATGACAACAACATTTATTTCAACATAAGAAAGTGCAAAGGTGTGTGTACAATGAGACAACCTCAGGTCATAAGATTTGGAGAAGTTTGTTTGACCCTTGATTCAACGCCCACTGCAGTCTGCAACAGAGTCTGAACTTTTGTTTAATCAGTGGTGACAGATCATGAGGCATAAACGCCAGTTCGAACATTCTCTGAACATTTACTCATTGCCCTTTTATCAAATTGAATCTACATCAGAAGCATTTAATGAAGGTGGTGAGCAATGTCCCTGGCAGGGACAATGGCCTTCCCACTCTGCAAACACTGAGTACAGGAAAGCTGGGGATATTTAGGCTTCCTACACATTTCTCAGATCAAAGTTTCACACTTTTTCAGAATCTAATTTCTAGCGTTCCTAGTCCCTTGTTAGCTAATATTTAAGGTTTAATACTAAACTATATATTCACTCCCTTTAAAGCGACTCACCTAATTCAATCAAGGTCCAGCCAATTGGTGCTTGTACTCTTACAGTGAGTGGAATGGAGATCAACTGAGTGTGCAATGAGTGTGTCTTAAGTGACTGTAGCACAGGGAGTAGCTGCAGCATGAGTCAAAGAGTGGAAGAAATCATGACAGGGTGATTAAAATAAACTCATTTTAAGGTAAGATGTTTCAGAAATAACTGTAGTGATCTTTAATTTATATTTTCAGAGCCAAGGTATGAGTTTGGACATATGATAACACCTGACTACAAAAATCATTGTGGTTTTATTGCCTGGTAGGATATTGATATCCTACCCTTAAAAAGTTTTTCCTCTCGTTACATCTGATCTGATTCAAATGATAAACTCATCCCTTCTATCAGGTGATTTCCCCCAGGCTTTAAAAACAGTGGTTGTCAAGCCACTGAAATGAACAATCTGGACAAATCACTATTGCAGAATCACAGGCCAATCTCTAACCTTCTATTCATCAGAAAAACTAATTTAAAAAGCTGTGTTTGAACAGTTAGACAGTTTTTTAACAATGAACAACCACTTGAATATATTTCAGTCCTTTTTTCATGCTCACCACAGTACTGAGACTTGTCAAAGTGTTCAGAGTGTTCAATGACATCCGCATAAATGCAGACTAAGGAAGAACCACAGTGCCGGCACTGTTGGACCACAGCACAGCATTTAACACTGTTGACCATAACACAATTAAAGCAACTAGAGAGCTGGGCCGGACTCTCTGGTACAGTACTTGACTGGTTAGGGTCTTATCTGAAGAACACAGATTTCTTTGTGTCAATGGATAACTTCTCATCTGAGGGGAAATTAGCTGCATGTGAGGTAGCCCAAGGTTCAATTCTGGGGCCCCTTCTATTTAATATATATGCTCCCATTAGCTCAGATTATAACCAGTAATAAGATGAGCTACCATAGCTACACAGAAGATACACAACTCCACATTACGATGTCACCAGGTGACTCTGAACCCTTTCAAGCACTGAACAGATGCTTAGAATAAATCAATGCTTGGATGTGTGCAACTTACAGTTGAAACCAGAATTAATGTCTTTACAATCAGAAGTTTACATACACGTCATCAGTATTTGGTAGCATTGGCTTTGAACTATTGACCCTTTGCAACTACATCACCTAAGTCAACTAATTACGTCAAGGCACCATGACGGACGTCGGAAGTGAGGGAGGGCAGTATTGGTTGGAGTGATTGAGATTGTTTTCCCAGGTTGTTTTTTGTCAGTATAGCCATGGCTTCTTGCTCTACTACTTGTTCTAGTTGAACTAAGTTGTCTGTGGAAGTAGCACACCTCGTTGGAGCTTATAGACAGCAGTATTTACAAAAATTGGACATAGCTAGCGTAGAAACCAACCCAACCTTCACCCTCCTGACATGTTTGTTGATTTGATTAAACCTAAGTGAAAAATGTAGAAATGTTCTATGGGTCAGCTATTTCACCTGAACTATTGGCCAAAAAATATACATGTTCAGAAAAACTACTATCAGACATCACTTGAAGCACAGAGTCAATGGAGTAAGTGAAGGAGTAGTAATACAAATTGTTAGAAAAAAAAAATTAGTAGCGTTGTTCATTGCTGTTAGCAGTTAAATGTGTTTAGACCGCACATTTTCTGATCAAGGTTTTTTTAACAGCTAAATTTGTAATTAAGGGTTTAAAATTAGAATTAATTTTGTTTGTACATTTTATTTGTACATGTTTTGGTTAAAGGGGCAGTATTATGTAAAATTGACTTTTTTGAGCTTTACATCATGTTATGTTACTTCCTCATCAAAAACCTACCTGGAGTGTTGCCTTGATTCTTTTATGCATGTTTGAGAAATCCTTTATTTTCCTGCGGCAGCCATTCAGCTGTGCAAAATGCCTGAGTAGATACAACTACTCCTTCGGGGTGCAGATCCTCCTCAGAGCTGCAGTTTCTAAGCTTCCGAGCTTCCACCTCACAGAGCACCCCTCCCCTGTGAATTCTCCACTCAGTTCCTCAGACTAGCCAGCAGCATTTAGGAAACACCTGGTGGAATTGCACATCTGCTGAGATTATAAGAGCTACTTCTCAGTGAAACGCTGGTAAAACGCTGGTAAAACGCTGTTAAACGGTTAAAAAGGACCACTGTTGTAATGAGTTCCTGGAGGCTGAGTTTTTAAAGAGACAGACACCCAATTTCAAGGTGTTAAATTATGAGGTCAAATTTCTTTTAAATTATATTTGATATATACAACATTTTTGTAACAACTGAAGAAACTATAGTTACTTGATTGTGCTATAAAATGGCACTATGTGCCTGGAAAATACATAATACTTGAAATCTGAAAGACAGATTTAGAGCACAGGATTAAGTTTCATAAGATTCCAATGGCAACATTTTAAGATCATATTTTAATAAATAATTGCAGACTTTGCAATATGTTATTCTTTCTTTTACAAATAACACCAATTTGTTTCAGTTTTTTAAAACTGTTCATGTTTTATTGACATGTGTAACATTTACTGTATTCAAATAAAGTTGCTTTGATATTTTCTTGGAACTGATTTTTTACATATTGGTAAGTGTACAGTACAAATGTTGCAGAGATTTGAACACACCTGTTAGTCAACTGGAACAATAGAGGGGCACAGATTTGTTAAGGCACATGCCACTCACAATTTTCTCCAGAGTGGTGTACTCATCATCATCATCACTTGAATGAAGACTGATGGGCGCTGGTCCATGCAACATCTTATACTTGGAATGTGCTTGTCCAATGACCTTCTCAATGTATACATGAACTGCTGCAAGTCATTAGGTGTCTTTCAGTTTAACTCCACCCAGATGTTTTTTGCCCTGTATGAATGCAGGCATTTCAACTATTACACAGTACAGTCCAACTTGGTTCTGGATGGTAAAACCACGGTCAGCAAGGATTATATTTCCAGGTAGAAGGTGATCAAAAAGCCATTATTTGTGGTAACATCTGTTGTGTGTCAACGTCAGCCTTTTGAGATGAAGGAGAGAAGACCTTTTGGTGTAATACTGATTAGATATTTCATGCAGTTGTGGGACTTATACTGAGAGTATGTCTGTGCCCTTGCCTTCAGATCTTTTTGTTTATCCATGAATATTTCAAAAAATCTATAACTGATATGCAATGTTTGAATGATTTTCTGAAGCACATAGGCATAGATGTTTGTACATGCTCCGTATATCACATTAGTAAAAACTCTGGAAACACTACAACTATGTACACCACAAAAGAGAAGATAAAATGAAACTGGTAAGTAAGTAGTCCAGAAACATATTCCTCTGGTTGAGTCTCTTACCAACAGCTTTCAATTAATATTCAGTGGATTTGGTGGCATGGTTGGGATTAGAATTTATTAGAAACTTTAAGGTGACCTATTATGCAAAACTGTCTTTTTGTACTTCCATTTGGATCTTTACTGCTTCTAGAAACAAAGTGCAAAAAATGAAAAAACCCATCCAGCTGTTTTTTAACAATAAGTAAATATTTTTTGGTGTTTAGAAAATGAGCCATTTTAAAAACATCCCGGTTAGTAAATCACTGCCCTGTTACCTAGCAACCCCTGTTGAGCCCAGCCCCTCACCAACCCAAGCGGAACTCCACACACTTCATTATTAGAAGACAAGCATGTTTGGTCAGCTGGTTTTACTGCTGTATGCGCTGTACAGTGGCTGTTGGAAAAGATAGATTTGTTGGCTGTAATGAGCATGTCTCTGTCCACATTCTCCCAGTCATGGAGAACAGAGCTGCATGGTTTCATTTGACTTTAGCAATGTCCCTGCCACACTACCAAGAAAAATTGTAATTTGTACTAATCACTTCACGAAGGACTATTCTGAAAACAACCAACAGTACGTGACAGGATTTACCAACAGACGACTGAAGGAAAGTTCTGTCCCTTCTGTTTTTTGCAAATCTGTAGATTAAAATCGTCCCGCAATCCCAGTTCAATGTTTGGGAAGAGCGAGGCAGATGTCACACTCAGACAACGGGGATGCTATACGGGTGTCCTGTCAGATTCCAAAAGCACAGAAAAATAAATAAATAAATGAATAAATCAATCAAAGATAATCTGTAAAAACAAATGAAGGGTCAGTCCGACCCTTCCGGAAAGATGTAGCTTCCTTGATGATTGTACAGGAGTCTCCACTTCTTCTGCTTCTGGGTCTGACTCAGCATCAAAGATGTACCATTGTATGTGCATCTGTTTGCAGTCATCTTCATATGTATAGTCTAAACACTGAGTTGGGAGTGTGGCCAGGAGCAGCTTATTTGTAAAATAGTAGCATAGTTCTAAAACAGCTTAGTCTGAATGAAGCTCAAAATAAGCAAAACTGACCAAGTGAAATTTTATTATCTAAGAATGATTTTTGTGCAAAAAATGTAATGAGCATAAGTTACATTGCCCACAGACTTGTCCTAACTTGTTCAAGGAAGCATAATAGGTCACCTTTATAAGACATTACATATTCAAGGCTGTTCAAAGATGAGTACAAGAAGTTCTTCCACAGGAAGGGTGCGGGAAAAAAACCTATTTCTTTGGTGCATCAAGATATAGACATGGACAGTTCTGAGCCTATTAACAAACATCAAAACTCTATCTCCAGATTAATTCAAAACCTAGTTTTGAGGAATACAAATTTCAAACTAGTACTTTGACAGCATATTAAATTTTTTTCATAGTTTGTTTTTGATTTGCCTTTTTTCATAATGGTCACAATTCACTTAAACATGTCTATGTCAGTAAAAAATGTATAAAACTGTGGATGTAATAGTGTATTTGAACAATGAAGGCTCCTCTTCTTTAGGGTACGTAAAGAACTAAGAAGCACAACGAACCAAAGTTATCAATTTCCACTGACAACTGTCAGAATACCTAAACCAAATGACAACAAACAATGTTTATATTTGCATGAATTTTAAGTACATTTAATTAGTGTAAAATCATGTAAAATCATGAAGTCATCGTCTTCATGTGATCCTCTTCATGCTGCAAATTAAAAAAAACAATTTATTAAAATTGCTATGCCTTACAGTACTGTATAAAACAAATTGACTAGTAGGTATTGTATTCTGTTGGCAAAGGAAGTTAGAAAACATTTTCCCGATTTCACAAAATTAGGAGTTATTTTAAATTTGCATTTTGGACAAAATGTCTACGATATCAGTTCAGAAATTGTATATTTTTCCCCCTAAAAACTTGGTTTACTTTATTTTATGTCAGGAATAATTTTCTAACAAAGCTAACACAAAATATAAACACTGTAAACTTTAAAAAGAAATTTATATGGGGAAATAGAGCCTAATAATTTCTTAATCTCTGACAGATCATCAGCAGGGCAGGTGTTTATAGCTAATTGCTGGTGTTCACGTGTAGTGTTAATCACAAAATAAACATCAAGCCTGAAAACATAAAATAGTAACAGACTAAATGTACTATTTTTGGGTTTTTATGTACTTTTTTTGTATAGGAAATGCTTCCGTGTTTTTTGGGGAGGTTTGTTGGGGTTGAATCCTGATACACGTGAATGTAATCTCTGCTCTGTCACCGAGTGCAGCTGTTGCCATATCAACAGGTCTGCACCTGGAGTAAAGCCGAGAAAAGAGTGAGAAAAGAAGAATATGAATGAGTTGTTTTTACCTATTTTTCGTAGTTATTTTCCCTTTGCTGTGGCGCACTGCAGCCGTTGTAATTTCTAAAAGTCTAATAAATGACAAAAAACTGATTTAATTGCCTCCTTTATTTGTTGAATATGGCAATATTCACATCAATCATCAAATAGGATAAAATATTTTATAAAGTATTTAACAAACTATATCTCCTACAGGGGCAATTATGCAAAATGAAATTATTGTCCAATATAAAAGAGAAATTCATTTAGTCCTCTCTTGCATCTTAACCGGATTGACAGAAACTAAACTGTTTATAGATCTAGACTGAGGGAGAATACATATTTTACATATCAAAACATCTGTAATTTTCTCAGCTTTAATTTAAGCCATATTTTATAGAAATCAGATAAGAAATAAGGGTGATACAATCATTTTTGTGACAGAGTCATGCTCATCTCACATTGGAAGAGTATGGTTTTGTGGACATGACTTAATGCATAGTAGTGGCGCCTGCAGGTTTGAGTCACTAGCTACAGTGGCTAATAAGTGCTGTCTAATTCAGTAATATATACTAGCGCTTTTAAATCTGTAAGTAGGGTGCCAGTCATTCATACAGTTTAAGGGTGTATTCACACCTGACACATTTGGTCCACTTTAAACGGACCAGAGTTTGCTCCCTCCCTTGGTCCAAACCTTTTGTGCAGATGTGAATGCACTCATGCGAATCCCAGTGCAGACCAAACAACTGGACCAAGACCCATTTTTTGAGGTGGTGTCAGTCTGCTTCCAAACGAACTCTGGTACGGTTCGCCTCTGGTGTGAATACAGACCGGCCTCGATGTGAACCAACTACAGGAAATATCCATCTTTTTGGACTTCATGAGTCACCATTGTTGGGCATTATGGTAAAAATGAGCCTTCCAGTGCTGCTAACGCTACTGCTGTGTGTACTGATTGTGATGAAATTGTACCTAAATTGCCGTTTTCTTCTTAGCGATGCTGCTGCCAGCATATTGTGGGTCAGGACATGCAGCATCTCCTCTCATTCAGCTTACAACACACATTTGCCCACGCCGTTCCAAAATTAGAAATATCCCATCGCACAACCTATGTTTAATGAGCTCCTCTTGACATTTGGAATGGTTGCAGTTATAACTAGAAAATTTTTGAAGAAATTTAAAAGGGGCCTGCCAAAGTGTGCATGTCAACATACCGTCTTCACTTCTGAATGCAGCACGGACATATCTACAAACTGAGTGTTGAATGGCATTTGTAGGCGAAACCATGATGACAGTAAATCCTCCAAAATAGTGTTTTTTTTAGGATGTCTTCAGGACCTCGCTCCATTGACTTTGTATGGGGTAGTTTTTTGCTAATTACGTCACCATGGTAACTTGAAACGAAAAGTTGAGTAATAGCACACGTCTCGAGAACGAGCCAGAATTTTTTATATAAAATAATAAAAATAATTCCCTTCTCACCCTCCACGGGTGGTCTTTCTCAACCTCTGAGCTCGGGTCCTCTACCAGAGGCCTGGGAGCTTGAGGGTTCTGCGTAGTATCTTGGCTGTGCCGAGAACTGCGCATTTCTGGACTGAGATGTCTGATGTTGTTCCTGGGATCTGTTTTAGCCACTGCTCCAGTTTGGGGGTGACTGCCCCGAGGGCCCCGATGACCACAGGCACCACTGTGGTCTTCACCTTCCAGGCCTTCTCCAGTTCCTCTCTGAGGCCCTGGTATTTCTCCAGTTTCTCGTGTTCCTTTTTCCTGATGTTGCAATCGCTTGGTATTGCTACATCCACCACAACGGCTTTCCTCTGTTGTTTATCCACCACCACGATGTCCGGTTGGTTCGCCATTACCATTTTGTCTGTCTGGATCTGGAAGTCCCACAGGATCTTAGCTCGGTCATTCTCCACCACCTTTGGGGGTGTGCCCCACTTTGATCTCGGGGCTTCCAGTCCATATCCTGCACAGATGTTTCTGTACACTATGCCCGCCACTTGGTTATGACGTTCCATGTACGCTTTCCCTGCCAGCATCTTGCACCCTGCTGTTATGTGTTGGACCGTCTCAGGGGCCTCCTTGCACAATCTACACCTTGGATCTTGTCTGGTGTGGTAGATCTGAGCCTCTATTGCTCTGGTGTTTAGGGCCTGTTCCTGTGCAGCCAGGATGAGTGCCTCTGTGCTGTCCTTGAGTCCAGCTTTTTCCAGCCATTGGTAGGATTTCCTGATATCAGCCACTTCAGTTATTTGTCGGTGGTACATCCCATGTAGGGGCTTATCCTCCCATGATGGTTCCTCCAGCACCTCATCCTCTGGTCCCCATTGTTTGAGACATTCGCTGAGCACATCGTCGGTTGAGGCTTTGACCTTGATGTATTTATGGATCTTGGATGTTTCATCCTGGACAGTGGCTCTCACACTCGCTAGTCCTCTGCCTCCATCCTTACGGCTCGCGTATAGTCTCAGGATGCTGGATTTAGGGTGGAACCCTCCATGCATGGTTAGTAGTTTCCGAGTTTTAACATCCATGGTCTTGATCTCTTCCTTTGGCCAGCTTATTATTCCTGCAGGGTATCTGATTACTGGCAAGGCATAGCTGTTTATCGCACGGATCTTGTTCTTGCCATTGAGCTGGCTTCTCAGGACTTGCCTTACTCGTTGGAGGTATTTGGCCGTGGCTCCTTTCCTTGTGACCTCATCGAGGCTGCCATTTGCTTGTGGTATTCCCAGGTACTTGTAACTGTCCTCAATGTCTGCTATTGTTCCCTCTGGGAGTGAGACCCCTTCTGTGTGGATGACCTTCCCTCTCTGTGTAACCATCCGACCACACTTCTCTAGTCCGAATGACATCCTAATGTCAGTGCTGTAGATCCTGGTGGTGTGGATCAGTGAGTCGATGTCTCGTTTGCTCTTAGCATACAGCTTGATGTCATCCATGTAGAGGAGGTGACTGATGGTGGCTCCGTTCTTGAGTCGGTATCCGTAGCCAGTCTTGTTGATGACTTGGCTGAGGGGGTTCAGACCTATGCAGAACAGCAGTGGGGACAGAGCATCTCCTTGGTATATGCCACATTTGATGGACACTTGTGCAATTGGCTTGTAGTTGGCTTCAAGGGTGGTTTTCCACATCCCCATCGAGGCTGCAATGAAGGCTCTTAGAGTCCTGTTGATGTTGTACATCTCTAAGCATTCAATGATCCAAGTGTGTGGCATTGAGTCATAGGCTTTCTTGTAATCAATCCAAGCCGTGCACAGGTTGGTGTGTCGGGTTTTGCAGTCTCGGGCGACTGTTTGGTCTACCAGGAGTTGGTGTTTGGCTCCTCTGGTATTTATGCCGATGCCCTTCTGTGCTGTACTCATGTATTTATCCATGTGCCCACTTATCTTAGCTGCTATGATGCCTGACATGAGCTTCCATGTTGTAGAGAGACAGGTTATTGGCCGATAGTTGGATGGGACCGAACCCTTTGAGGGATCCTTCTGGATCAGGATTGTGCGCCCTTCAGTTAACCATTCAGGGTGAGTCCCACTTTGTAGCAGCTGGTTCATTTGAGCTGCCAGTCGCTCATGGAGGGCAGTGAGTTTCTTTAGCCAGTAGGCATGGATCATGTCAGGACCTGGTGCTGTCCAGTTTTTCATACCTGAGACTCTTTCTTGGACATCTGCCACTGTGATAGTTACTGGGGCTTGCTCAGGGAGGTTGCTGTGGTCATCTCGTAGAGAGATTAGCCACTGTGCATTGCTGTTGTGGGTCGCCTCCCTTTCCCATATGCCTTTCCAGTACTGTTGGGTCTCCAGCCTTGGTGGGTCTGCTCTGTTGTTATTACCCTGCCATTGAGAGTACACTTTAGCTGGTTGGGTGGAGAAGAGCCGGTTAATCCTCCTGGCTTCATTTTCTCTCGTGTACCTCTTTAGGCGACTGGCCAAGGCTTGGAGCCTTTGTTTGGCAGTTTCGAGCGCTTCAGGTATGGGCATCTGGCTGTACCGCTTGGGTACCGGTCTTTTGATTGCACCTCTTTGGAGCTCTGACAATTGGCTCACTTCCCTCCTTGTTACCTTGATTTTAGCCTCTAACCGTCTTTTCCATGGTGGGTATTGAATCTCATGGTTGCTCCTATAGCCGAGCATCTCAAGGATCACTGATGCTGAGTTGTACACCAGCTCATTGGTTTCCGTTATGGTGTTGGTAGGGATCGTTCTCAATGCTGCATTCACATCTTCAATGAGACTTTCTGATGGTACTTCACTCAGCCGTTGTAATTGGCATCGGGATTGCCTGGTGTTCATTCGGGCCACGATCCTACTTCTCAGGTCAGTTGCTGCCTCGTTCAGCTGTGATGGTTCGTTTATTATTGGGGCTGCATACCCAATCTCCGGGTGGGGAGTTGAAGCTAACACCCCTCTGACCTGGCGTCCCTGGCCTCCCCCTTGCCGTAGCATTGTGTTGTACCTCGTCTATCTCAAGTTGTGACAGCATTCGCCGTTTGCGGATGTTGGAACACTGAGCTACTAGTTGTTGGCAGTTAGTGGTTGAATGGGATGTCGACGTAACCATTCTCCCGCATTCTTTGCATGTAACCCCTCTGACTAGGGTTACTTGAGTAGTAGCATTCCAACAGATCCAAGTTTTCACCTCTCGCCCAATTCCGTCTTGTTCCAGGTAACCCATTTATATATATATATATATTATATATATATATATATATATATATATATATATATAGATATAGATATATATATATATATATATATGTAACCCATAGAGATATATAGTATATAGATAGTATATAGAGAGATATATATATCTAGATATCTATATATATATATTATGGAGTACAGATACTATATTATATAGAATATAATATATATAGATATAGATCTGTAACCCATAGATATATATTATAGAGATCTATATAGATATATATATATATATAGTAGATATATATAGATCTCTATATATATGTAACCCATATATATATATATATATATATATATATATATATATATATATATATATATATATATATATATATATATATATATATATATATATATATATATATTCGGGCCGCATTAATAGAGAAAGCAGTTTCAAGGTGGAGAGTAATAGGTGCCTCCATGCATTGCCCCAATAACAGCAAGTACAGCAAGCAGGACTTCAATGTTTGTTTTTTTCCGGATCTGTGATCTGTCCCACCCCATTCATTTCTGTTCAATGATCGTCACTTTCCTGGTGTGAATACACCCTTAATCTTGATTCTGAACATGGAAGACTACGTACCTATCATAAGCTAGAGGCCCAAATACAACTAAAAAAGTAAATGTGTAAAACTGATGATTATGTGCTCTTTTATATCTCAGCTGCTTGGGATTGTACTTATACTTGGTTAGTTTACTTGCCAACTTGAAAGGAACAAGAGAAACAAACTGGATAGAGAGCGACTCAGTCACGAAAACTAATAGTCTGAGATGAGTGGTGCGATCAACCTTGTTGCATGGGTAAACTTATTCATCAGTGAGAGTATCTCGAACACTGAATTGTATATATGAAGCAAAATATGCTGCCGTTTTTGCATGAGAATTAGATTACCTGTAATTCAAAGGTACATAGTCTCAGCTTGGTCACCTGCCAGAAAGTAAAAATAATAAATTAAAGGAGAATTACATCAAATTAAACTGTATAAAGGAATCAGTTGGTTTACTTGGCTGGTAGTAATCATAGATCTTGATCACAGCTGGCTTCAGGTTCTGCACTGGGAGCTCCTGTATAAGCTCCAAGCTGTGGTTGATGGCTACCCCACTCTGTAGCTGTTGGAAGAAAAACTGATGAGACCCTCTTTCATAAATGTGTAGACCATCACCCACTGTTTCTGCTGGGAACTCCTCTTACCCCCTGAAGATACATCACAACATGATCATCCTTCTGCTCCACACGGTCCACCAGCAAAGCACCTCTGAGCTGGGAAGACAACATCCAGCTAGCTTTTTATTCCATGACAATACCTGAAAAAAACTTTTACAGTCTGGTGTAAAAGGTTACCTTCTTCAGTGACTCCGAGTCTGGAATAAATCCAGTCAGAAGTTTGATGTCCACAATCACCATGTTTGTCGTGTTCTCCTTTCCACTGTACCTGTTAGAGCAAACATGGGAACATCAGTCTAAAATTTGTTGTTGTTTTTTTTTCTAAAATTATTGCTTGTTTGATGACATACAGGGACTGTAGTTTTATGACCAGTCTGGGTTTGTGATATACGCTGGTGCCATACATCCCTGTTTCAACCTTCACTGTCAGTGTGGTGGCATCAGTATAGGTTGGGATGTTGTAGTGATGAGAAATCTGAGAAACACAATTATGGTTTTGTTTTTTAAATGGAAACACCAATTATTTCATTACCTGCAGCTGATAAGTCAGTTCATAAAAGTGTATCATTCAGATTTATCAGGAGAATTTTCTCAAATATGGTATTTTTGATAAATAATATTGGTTTTCTATTATAGCACACATTCCTCATACATATTTAAATTGTCTGTAGCAACTAAACACAAATATGATGTTTCTGTAATTTGTAATACAACTATAATCAAGCAACTTTTCAGGGACTTATGAATCTGTGCAGGAAGGGAACAATACAGACCTGAACTGAGGCGCATGCAGTCCCCTTCACCTCCAGGCTGTACTTTCCTGTCATGCCCTGCAGCAGCTTCTCCTGGTAGAGCAGTTTGTTGTCTGGGTTCACATCAAATGTCAGCTGACCACTGGGAGACTGAACTGTCACTGTACTGGAACCATCAGGACTGAACACCAGACTGGAGTAGAGGGACAGAGCCTGAAGAGCCACCACCGTGTCCTTGAGGGTGCAATTTAGTGTCAAAAATCAAATATAGCCAGTCCACATGTTAAAGTGCAACATCACCAGAACATAGATAATAAATACAGCCTTCTACTTTCACTGTTCAGTTTCATTAGTCTTTTCTCTGACCATACTCACCCAGTGGGGTACACAGAACACAAACTTCATTCCCAAACTATTCTAAAATCACAAAAGAACAAAATTAATCTTTCCTCTGGTGTATATGGAATGCTGTGAATCCTATTTGAGCTCAATTCTAAGAGGTCCGACTTTTCAACAGGTTACACAAAACTAAGCCAAACCTCCATGAGCTTGTGTACTACAGGAGTTATCCAGCGAGATAGCACATGACCAGGGGTGGACAGGCTGTCTGGCATACTGGGCATTTTCCTGGTGGGCTGACGTCCTATTGGGACCTAAAGTCCTGACATTTCTGTTATTCAAAACCAGTTGATCAGCAGCCCACTGACACTGGCTGGCCCAATCACTTTGTTAAACACCACCCCATTTTCTTTTGGTCCTGTCTGCATAATGCATTCTGCAAAAAAAAACAAAAATGCGTGCTGAAGTCCACCAGCCAACCACAGGCTCTTGAAACATGAGCTTGACACGGGGTTGGTCCAATCATTTCACAAAACATCTCCCTTTGGCTCTATAGGTTGACTAAACGTTCTCTTTCCCAAGAAAATCAGTAACTGTTTATATCCATGCTAGTATCTGTCCAACTCTACCATTTTTCTGTTTACTAACTGTAAATAGTATGTATTTTAATACTCAGAGACATGCACATGTACATTTTTAATTAACCAACTCAGTTGCACATTCCTCTGAACAGGAGTGTTTTTTATAACTATATAGTATTTATGTTTAAATTTTGCCTTACTCTACAGTATTTTTTATTCTTTATTCTGTTTTTATCAATTTTATATTCTTTGTGTGTGGCTGTTTTCTGTTAATTGCCTGTCACTGTCACTTTGCTGCTGTTGCACAGAAATTTTCCCATCATGGGACAATAATGGGACTATTCTATTCTATCTATTAGACTGATTGAGGAGGATAAGGACAAAAACTAAAGACTGTAGTATACACTTTGAACTGACTGTCTGAGACTTCTGATTTTTATTTGTATTATTACGTTGAATATAATTTCAGATTGTTGTGTAATTTTTATCCAGGTTGACCTAAAAAGTGAGCTATTATTATTACAGGTTAATTTTCTAAGCTAGATAAGAGTAATTGTAATCGATCAACCAATATGTAGAATTTGGGCTGATATTGATATCCGAAAGTAATAT
Organism: Anableps anableps; assembly: GCA_014839685.1. NCBI lineage: Eukaryota > Metazoa > Chordata > Actinopteri > Cyprinodontiformes > Anablepidae > Anableps > Anableps anableps. The sequence continues at coordinate 5,795,554 of CM026068.1, read as the reverse complement.
TGCTTTTAGGCCAGCATTTATCAATATTTACTGATATCATATACATTGTATACATTTCCTTATACTTTTGATGTGGTGTAAAAATAACTGCCTACATTGCTTCTCTGCTTCAATTAAAAACACCCCATAATTCTGTGCTGCATCACTGTCACACGACTGACTGACAATTAATTAAATCTCTGTCTCTATCCACAGAGTTCAAAGTTCATTCAGGAGCTCAAGTAAATGCATTCCTTTTACCTGGATAAGTTCAAAATCTATTGAGTACTAGTCTTGGAAGAGTTAGCGTCTGATTCATCATTTCCTTTCTCCATTCTTTGTTTTTCTTTTCTTACTCTCTGAAAAACATAGGCTCAACCAACATGATGAATGCTGCTTTGAGCTTCAGTACTGTGATGGAGTATTCAAGTATGAACTTTTTGTTTAAAAAAAATTACACTTTTTGAAAGCATTTACTGTGTCCACTATCACTGAGTCTTGTTAACTCATTGCATGGCTTAAGGTATGTGGTGTTAAAGAGTTGCGCAGTTGGTATACAAATTAAAATGACTGAAAAGGCTGATTTTTTTTTTGTCTCAGTCTGCCCCTGCATGACTGATAACACTGTAAACAATAAAAACATTTCCCTGCCAAAGGTAATGATATTATAGATATTCAGCTTTACTTATTGATATTTTGGGTATCAATGTCTTATGATCAAGACAAATCGATCCATCAGTAGCTTATGGTGCTTCAGTACCTGAGTGGAGGAGAAACCACCATAATGGTTCTGTTGGGTCACCATCCATCTGACAATGCCTGAGGTGTACACCAGGTCTTCACCAGTGGGGGAGGAAGAGAGTTTGGCCAGCAGCACATAGGAGCTGATCTCCACAGACAGAGAGGCTGATGTTTCTGTTGCTGTCTGAGACCAGTGGATGAGATTACCTAAAATCATCCATATAGAAACAAAAGTTTTAGTCATGGTCATGAATTCTTCATTTCCACCAGGAACATGACTCACCTTGTTTTATTGCAACTGAGTCAAGGTGCTGCAGGAGTTGAGCTCTGGTCTCCATGTCTCCAGCCAACGTGAAGACGTACGCCAGCAGAGCTGTAGTGTAGGTGTTGCTGAAGTTATCGATGGACTCTCTGAGGCACAACAAGCTCTTTCTCACAACAAGATCCTTTAAAAGAATGAACTCCTCATCACTCACAGACAGATACTTTATGCCAGAATATTTCTGTCACTGTTGTGCAAAACACACTTTAATAATTGCGTCCCCTGGCGCTCTTAATAAGGCTGTCTTTTAAGTGATGAACTTGAATTTAGTACATTTCAATCAAGCAGCACTACTGAGAAACTCAGAGACTTGACCTACCTCAGAGAAGCATTTCAAAACAGACGGTGTGTGGCTGTCTAGTGTGTGGACACTTCAGGGTCAAGCTGTTAAGCTGCTACTATGTTTTTGGGGACCTTAAATAGAAACATGTTTGAAAGGAGTGTTTCAGCTAAAGTTTTCTAAAAAAAAAAAAAAAAAAAAGCTTATGCTGAGTTGTGTCAACATCTCTTGTTCTGTTGGCACCCTGCTGAAGACCGTACCTGTCACATATCCTGATCTTGGCTTGCAGGACCAGCAGAGACAAATAGAACAATGGAACTCAACTTAGGGATAAATGTTCTACCACCTGGATGTTTTTCTTTCTGTTAAAGTGCAATATCCAGATTGCATCAATGTGACCAGTCTTGTTTTTATTTTTTACTTAAATGCCAAACACGAGGGCAAACTAAGAAAACATCTTTTTAAATTATCAATTTTCAATGGATTTATTTGGATTTCTGCAAGCAAATATTTACCTATAAAAAGACAGCACAATTACAACATCTTCAGAAATCTTTATAAAAAGAGGAAGAATATTGCTAAAGCACGAAACACTGAAAAGACTAAACTTTTGAAAACTAAAGAGCTTTGTATGTTATTATTTACTTACATTTGCAGAGATATTCATCTCCAAAAAGGAAGCAGTGATGTAGGCACTAAGAGTCACTTCATCTGACACACCACCCTGTAGGGATCAATATGTTAATTTTCAGTTTTATCTGTGCATCTTTATTTGGTAAAAAAAAAAAAAAAAAAAAAAAAAGTAACTTTAACTCAATCCAGTGCAAACATCTCTTCACTGAAATACCAATGGAAGTTTGGAGTTTGGAGCAGAGTTTCTCACCACTGTCTTCTTGTTTTAAGGCGTTGCTGGTCCGTCTGGTCAAAGTCTGGTCAAAGTCTGGTCAAATTTTATGTAACTGTTACATTACTATTATTAGGTTAAAACTCTTTTTAAAGCAAAGATTGAATATTGAACAATATCAATATAATTTAAATACTTCTAATCAATTCAGCGGGTGCCAAAAATGTTTTCCAACACTAACGTTAATTTTGTCTCACCACTTAAATAAATTTTTGTCATGCATTTTTCAAACATGAAACCTGTGTGACTATCCAAAGTGCACCGAAGTGGTCCGATAATTATTTGGTGAACAAATCAGAAAGTCAATCAGATGCCGTCAGTTCAACCACTTAGAATGCTGAGGTGAGTGAATCTTCACTAGCACAGAAAGAGTGTCAGCATAACATAGGATTACATTAAATAGACAGTTCTCTAAATGAGCCACTGCATCAACTTACTTTCATTCTGTTGTTGAAGAGTTTCCCTGATTGTCTGAAACAACCATTTTCTTCTTGTTGAAGATACAACCAAGTTCTGGACTCTTCAATCTTGGATGGATCAATGTAGATGAAAGATTGAGCTTTGAAAAAAGACCTCAGAACAAAAGAAGTCAGCCTGAGGAAAATCAATATAATTGACATTTAATGAACAAATGACAAGACAATACAATGATAAACAAGTTGTTGTTAATCAAATGAGTCCCTTTATAATTTTTGTAGTATATATTTTTTCATAATGGATTCTATGGTATATTTCCCCAATGTTCTGAGTGGAAGAGTAGTTTGTGGTAGAGTAACTGAAAGTGTGGCTATTGTTTCTTGGCCTAAGGAAGGATTTGTGTGATTAGGTTAAATGTGGACTAGTTATAACAAAGATTGTTGTAAATAAAAACAGGGGTTTTTCCTGATATAAAATGTTTCCGTTCCTTATGAATGTCACCAATACAACAATGAGTGTCTTTTGACGTAGAATCAATCAACTATTTTGCATATGAAGAGTTAAGCCCAAAACTGTTATTCCATTCTTGATCATCTGTATTGGCATTAGAGTGATTAAATGCTTCTCATGATTCCTGACAAGCTCTTTCCATGTTTCCACTGATATTTTTACAATGCATCTTTTTTGATGAGCTTCAAGTCTTTGAGGTTGGAAAACCTTCCAGCCAATATCCTAATCTACAGCTTTCTCCATAAATTCCCTGCATGATTAAAGTTAAGAATATGGTGGACCACTCCAAAGCCAGTTAGAAGAAACGTGCCGATCAAATTGAAAATTACCGTAATCCAGAATCTGCCATGTCTATGAATAAATTAGCACCAATGAAGTTATGGTACCCTTTTTGAGACCCTGTTGCATTTCTGTGGTGTAATCGCAGTATGGCCAAAATCTAGCCCTGACCTAAAAAAGCACCACATAAGTAATAGTACAGCTTGTTTTTTTCAATATTATTTCTATGCTGTCAGTTGAAGATATTTCACTGGCTAGTGATGTATGGTGTCTTAAGAAGTATTCTAGATCATGATTTCCCTAACTTCTATGTCAGTGTACACAGACACAATGTACAGGAATGTCCTCACCAGGTATTTCCCGGTCCTATTCCAAATGTGCTATATGCCCCCTCATAATCTTTGTAGTTCAGCTGTCTCTGGTAACCTTAGAAAAAAGTACAGTAAAGGAAGCACTTATACAAAATGTAAGATTAGACATGTTTCTTTGGTGTTTGTTATACCAGTCACTAAAAACTGAACAACCTACCACTGGATAGGAACTTGAAGGCCTTCTCTTTGATGGCTGGGGTCAGCTGCTGAGTGTTTTTAAGATAATGGAGGATGTAGATGTTGGGGGCCAGAAGAGCCATGTTCTGCTCCCCACATCCATATGGCATCTTCAGCAGACCATCAAGGTTCTTAAGAGCACGTCCAAGAATGTCTCCTATAAAAACACAAGACTGAGTTTCATCAAATTTACCTGAATTTCTTGGATCAAAACCTAAAAAAAAATATGCCAAAAAAGGTCTTTTAGATTTTCGAACAAATGGACCAAGACGTATACTCTGGAGTCCACTGTTTGCCAAAATTTTTTATAAATATTTGTAAATCTTTCATTGTCCACTTTTTAATCCATCCATTCGAGTCTGTTCTGCTCTGCTCACACATTCCCAGATATTGTTTTTTTTCCATTTAAGTCCCAGTCTACCATCAAATCTCTAACAACAGTTTCTCATCTTGGTCACCTCTAACTCTCTCACTCGCTGTAGGTTAGGAGTCCAGAACTGTACCGCTTTTCCTTTGGCATAAAAATCACCACACAAACATTTGATAATTATCTTTTAATCATTCAAAACCTTTGTTCTCAGTTTTAAATAGTAAAGATGTTCAACCATATTAATTACAACATAATGAACGAAACAAAGTGGAGTAAGTAAATAAATTTCTGAATGAATGGAACAGGAAGTGCTTTTATTTTTATATTTTAGCTACAAATGCTTATGTAATGTTGTGGCAACAATGGTCATTATGGCCAAAAACCTTTAGCTTGATTAGTCCACTAGACATTTCTCCAAATATTAAAGGATTTGTTTCTGACCACATTTGCAAACTGTAATCGAGATTGTTGTGTTACTTTTATAGTATTGATTTCTTCCTAACTGAGTGGCCTTTCAGCTCAAGTTGGTACCAGACTCATTTCACTGTGGATGAAGACATTCTCTTCACAAAGACTTTTGCTTTTGTTATGGGTTATGATGTGACAAATGAATGAATACATTTTCATTCGCAGGTTTCATGTAGTAGCCATCTTAATTTTCCAATTACTTTTATATAAAAACAGAAGGTATAAAGGGTGTAAGCACCAGTCCTCAAAGGCCGATGTCCTGCAATTTTTTGATGTGTCCTTGGTGTTTGGCTGCAGTGTGCGCTCCCAACACAGGTGGGGTAGATTTTCACAGGGGGAACAGAATATTGCACAGGACATTACAAAACAAATATCAAAATCAAAAGAGCTTGTTAGATGGTTTTAAATGGGTTATGGATTAGTGAAATCATGGGAATCTTTTAGAGATACCACAAACTAGAATAGGGTACACACTGAACAAAGCACTAGTCATCACTCATGTAGTCTCATAGTGAGTTTGAAATCACCAACATGCAAGCATTGTTTTTAGACTGTGAGGAGGAAATGGGGCAGCTGGTGAACATAAACTGCATGAAGAAATGAAACAGCTGAAGAACTTTTGAAAAACAATCTTACATTAGCAATAACCTATAGCCTTCGTTTGGGCTTTATGGAGCCACTATCTGTTTCAGTTGCAAGAATGTGTTTGGCCAATTTAACCATTAGTAGAAATTTGTCACGAGTGTTTACCCAGGACTGATACTGTAGCACGGGCTGATCCATCAATCACATTTTCAGGCAGCTGCATTTCTGTTTCCTCTGTCAATGTTTCTCCTGAATACAGAAAATAAAAATCCCTGTTAAATTCAAGTGGAAGATCAGTCAAAAAAAAAAAAAAAAAAAGTAATTTACAGATGTTAGGGAGTCAGTAGGGGGGAATCAGCTGGACCACACAACATTAGAAATGTTGCAATATAGTAAAAATGTATAAAATGCATTCTCTTATTTGTTCCTTTATTTTGACTTGGTAAAGGGAGGACTTAATTTTGAAGTGTTTGTTTCTTGATTTTAAATTGCACATCAGTCTGTGTTTGGTCTAAAACCCACTGACCTTTGGGGCAGAGCAGCCAGTTCTGTGTATTTATTATCTCACTTCCTTCAGTCTGAGGAAGCGATTAAATAAACCGAAATATAAACGGTCAGTTGCATTGACAAAATGATGTTGAAATTATTGAAATAAAAAAATATATATATTTTTTTTAAATATTTTTTTATGTTCACACCAACCTTTACTCTGAGAGAGCGTGTTACTGTATCAATGTGTCCTCTGTCTGGAACGCTCACAATCTCATTGTTACAGGAAGCGTGAGATGGAACAGCCTCACCAGTCACAGTCACAGTCACATTCACAACACCTGAAAACGCCGATACATACTTTACCAGGTAGAATAATACTCTGTTACCGAGGCAGAGATGAAATCAGATGTGCCGAGTCACTGGCCATAAGTTCCTTCAGCCTCTCAACTTTTAACAACCCCAGCAGTGAGAGTTAGTCTGATCCTCACCTAAGCTCGTGGGATTCATGGTCCAGCTCAGGGTCTTCCGCTCATTGCCACACAGACAGGATGTGTACTGATCCTCAGAGAGGGGCGTGAGGGTGTAATCTGAGGAGGGGGGTGCAGTCACTTTCATCTGTTTGAGAGATACAGCATACGTTGACACTGGTATAATGCAGCATGGGGACATTGATTGCTGGTTCATCAGAGTTCTGATTTTGGAACAAGACTAAATGCAGTTGAGATGAAATGGGCAGAAAAGTTCATTTAAAGCTGCAGTATGTAACTTTTATTGAAAAAAATATTTATATATATATTTGTTGAAACTGTTGCTATGTCATGACAGAATGGTATGAGACAGATAATCTGCAAAAAAAAAAAAAAAAAAAAAAAAAAAAAAAAAAAAAAAAAAAAAAAAAAAAAAAAAAAAAAAAAAAAAAAAAAAAAAAAGTCAAGCTCTTCTGCCTTCTCCCAGTGCTCACAGTGCTACCTAGAAATAATCAATCAGAGCCAGGAGGCGGGTCTTAGCACTGTTAATCACTGTAATGAGAGTGTGGGTGTGGTACGCAGGACTATTTTACTGTTAACAGGCATCCCCTAACATCTTTTCCTTTTGTTACATGTGTTTTGTTGTGTGGCACTTACTCACATTTACCTGGGGCTATACCACTTTATGCCAGAAGACGGCAGTGATGGCATGTAAGAGAGACTGACTCCCCAAGCCTTATGAGCTCGACACACGGGGAGCAACAAACAACATGAAATGGGCTCGACACACAGGAAGCGACGTTGCCCCCTCTCATTTAATTTCCTGTGGAACTTCTGTGATGAGGCGACAATTGCCCTTCTCCAGCCAAGTGACTCCCAAAATTCATGGATGTGAAATTTTGAGCTTGTACACATAGACATGCACATGCGTGCTAGTGACACGACACAAGAAAGTTGCAAAATATTCAACTTTTGTCGCTGTCGCATCCTGTGTGTTGGGTTCACCCTGAGTGGCAAAAAACTTTTGCCTTTTATCGTCCATGACTCCCCATGTCTTGAGCCTAAAAGGTGAAAATTTTCAAGCACTCTGCAGAGATATTCATTTAGGTGATGTAGAGTCAGCCCTTACCATGATGCAGCTGGTTAGGTAGTTGAAGACAGTTGCCTTCAGCTCAAAGTTCTCCCCCCGGATGATGGAGTAGGGCAGGGTGAGCTCCAGGAAGAAAGGCTGGAAGACAGTGAGCTTCTGACGAGGAGCCAAACCAAAGCCCTGAGGGGACAAGCAGAAAGTCTCCGTCTCCCAGGTGGTGATGGTGTCTGGGACAGTGAAGGACATTTCCTTGGTTCCTGACTCTCTGGATCAACAGATACACAAACATCAGACTGAATACTGTGAGGTTTCACAATGTTATCATCATATCAATATTATTGGCTGATAAATGTTTTACAGTAAGAGATTTTCAAGATCCTCTGGTATTTGGGTTTTGGTTTTGATGTTTTGATGATTTCCTTGTAGTTTTATATATATATATATATATATATATATATATATATATATATATATATATATATATATATATATATATATATATATATATATATATTCAGTAGGTCTTGTCATTTTCATTTCATTTTCCAGTGTTCGTTATTGCTATTGCTATCACTCATTGTCTCCTCAACGCTTCCGAGCCCAGGTTTCTCTAGCACCATCTTGATCTTCTCCCATGTCTGGAAAAGCAGCAGCAGTTTCCACATACCAGTCTGCCACAACAGCATCACCATCTGCATCTCCTGATCTGTCGTCATCATTGCCATTTTCTTCTTTACCATCTTCCTCATCTGCGCTGTCTGCATGGTAGATCCTTTCTGCACAATTTCCAAGAACTACTACACTTCAAGGCAGCGCCTCCCAAGACGGCTGCAGCCTCAGGCACCTGTCTACCCTTGGACGGGCTGCACTGGAACATAATGTCCTCCCTGGTTGACTAATAAAGGTATTCTTCAAATTTCTGCAGCTGTGGTTCCTGTTTCCAAGTTCTCTGAAGTGGAGGACAACCTGGCTCACGTTCCTGTTTCCGAGTTCTCCATGCTGATGGAGGATGAGCTGCCTCACATTGCTGTTCTCGAGGTCGTCAATGAGGGGGTCCAGGTGGAGTCACCTTGTGGTCCTGTTCCTGAGCTCCTTGACCAGGGACTTCAGGTAGACTCACCTCCTTCTCTTGTTCCCAGAAGAAAGTTGGAAGACCATTGTTACTCTTATGTAAATACATTGTTGAGTTGTAAACGTATTCTTCCTGATCAAAACATAAATGATACAAAAAGAATATTCTGGAAGGCTATGACCATTTTTTTAAATTAAATAAATTGAAAATTACTCACAAATAAGCCTGTTTTATTTGGAAAAATGTGACCTTAGTGAAACAAAACCTTTATATGTTGTTAACTTTTTTTATTTTTTACGGTAAATATATTCACACCTCCAAAAATCTGCAACAAAAACCTAATTTTCAGATTTTCATGTCTTAAATGATATATTACTTTATAAAGCGGCCAATAAAATTAAATTTAAGTGCTAAAGCCGTTCAAGTTACATCTGCCCTTGATAGACGACAACCCTTGAGCACCAATTTACATGTTCTCTAATGTCCTTAGATCTGGTATTTATGTTTATATCTTGTTCTCTACTGGTGTTTTATTTTGCTCCTGTATGTCTAACGTGAGGAGAGGAAACGGAACTGCTGTGTGAACAGTCTTCTCCCACTTCAAAATACATGCATGAAATTGTTTTACTGTATTTAAAACAAACTCACCCTACTTCCACCAGGTCCCATATCCATGTCTCAGGGAAAAATGTGCGAGCAGTTTGTACTGGTGGGGGGGCAACTGAACCACTTATTGCACTAGCTTGTAATCCATTATAAGAAACCCCGCATGAAGTCATAATTTGACTGTAAGCACGATCTGAGAAGAAAAACAGAAAACATTGTTTGGCAAGGAAGGTTAAGTTAATTACATCACTTATTTAAGTGCTACTTGACAAAAAGATGAAAAAAAAACCTGGTTGGACGTATAATTCCTCAAAGAAAATAAGGCAATTAGGAAGTCGATAAATCAAGTTTGTTGCCATTTTCAGCCCATTGTCCTGTATAAATCAGAAAAAAAAACAAAGAACATCCAATTGTCAATTATTTTATGGTTTCTTTTTATAATAAATACACAGTAACTATAAAAAGTATTCACAACGCTTGGATGTTTTACCCTTTCAAGTACTTTTACATCTCCATCACAATCAACAATATTTGGCTTTTTTGACAAAATAATTCCAAGAAAAAGCCTTTTAATGTCAAAGTAAAAACTGATTTCTACAAAATAATGACAATTTAAAAAATGGAACAAAAAATAAGCGACTGCATAACTATTCACCCACTTTGACGTGACTGACCTAATTCAACAGAGGTCCAGTCAAGTGGTGATAGTACTCTGAAAATGAGAGAAATGGAGGAGATCACCTGAGCGCAGTGAGTGTGTCTCAAGTGACTCTAGTATGAAGACAGCAGTGCCTGCAAGGTCCATTGACTGGTTAATCAGTATTCCTGGCGACCATTACAGCATGAAGACTAAAGAACACTTCAAGCAAAACAGAGAAAAGGTTATAGAAAAGTATAAGTCAAGCAGATGGATAGAAAAAATCTCTAAGGCTCTAAACATCCCCTGGAGTTCAGCTAAATCCATCATCAAGAAATGGAGGGAATATGGCCCATGTGTAAATCTGCCTAGATCAGGCTGTCCTCACAAAATGCATGACCGTGCAAGAAGGATACTAGTGAGAGAGGACACCAGGTTACCATGACTACACTGAAGGAGTTAGAAGCTTCAGCAACTGAGATGGAAGAGATCCTGAAGACAGCAACTGTTGCCCTCGTTTTTGACCAGTCAAAGCCTTATAGGAAAATGCTGAAAATGTAGAAAATTTAATTGTCCAATGTTCAACTAAACTATCAATTTAGTTGAACATTGAGTAGTTAAAGCAATAAAAAGGGTAAAACATCCAAGGGAGTGAATACTTTTTACAGATACTGTGTACATAATGCTAAGGAAAAGTATTTGACCTCTGACAGATATGTTCTGTTTTTGTCACACTTAAAGGTTTATCATCATCAAATAGCTTAATATTAGACAATAACCTGAGGAAATAGAAAATGCAGTTTTTCTAAAAAAAAAAAAAAAAAAAAAAAAAAAAAAAAAAAAATTGTTTTTAAGTGAAAAAAGCTTTTCAATTCAACTTGGCCCTATAGAAAAAGTAATCACCCCACCACCCTCTACAGGCCACTCACATACTCCCCCTTCTCTGCTACCACAACATAGCCTGCCACGAATGCTAAGGCTAGTTAGTATGGCCACTGATGACAGATAAACAGTTTTCCTGGAACGGTAAGCAATTTCTTCACCATTAGCACTTTTAATGGCTGCCGAACACATGGTGATTGACAGCGCTAAGACCTTCCTCCTGGCTCTGATTGGTTGTTTTAGTTTGGGAGCGGTGCAAAGTTACAAACTGCAATTTTAAGAAACTAAATAATCTCATTTGAAAACTGAATTTTGGATTTACTCAGGTTATTTTTAATATTAAATGTGTGTGATGATCTAAAATTGTATAGATTAAATAAAATAAGAAAAATAAATATGACATAAATGGTCTAAATAAATGAAATGAAATAAAAATAAAAAACAGAACAACTATAAAACACTGCAAACATTTTACATGTATTTTAGTTTTATGTTACATAAATATTCATTTTTAAAAAAGTGAAAATACCCAAAAAACCGCGTAGGCCTCCTTTCTGTTTTCACTTGGTGAAAGCGATCTCATTGGTCTCACAAGCACACACTCTGATGGGTCCCAAATATCATTTGGTACAGATGATGCCTTCTTGACTGGAAGCAACTTAAATATCTGAAAAGAAAGACATGGTATAAAACAAACTTATAAATATGTCTCTGTATCTTGAATAGTATTCCATAGATGCTGAATAATAGCAACTTTGTTTATGTAGCGAAGCACTTGAAAAATGAGAAAAAGCTAGATGTATACGACTGTATTCAGGTAACTAACAGATGTTACCTCCTCTCCATCCAGAGTCTTTCCAGGCTTCTTGATGAGGACACTCTGATCAATGGCGCTGACACCACACAGAGAGTTAGGCTGAGTAGTCAACTGCAGTTTGGTTTCTTCTCCTGGAACGGCTGAAGATGGAGAAAACTCCAAAGAGACCTGGAATACACAGAGAGCAACAGCTTACCATGTGAACTATGAGTTTTTATTACAATCTACTTTTTTAAACAATCTGTTTTCTGTTGTTCTTCATAGGCATCTGTACTCACAAGAATGCACTACTTTCACTGTGAATAAAGCCTGATAAAAAGTACCAAATTTGTTGGGGGAGGTCCCTTGCATTATGAGTTTAGTGTGATAAAAAAAAAACAGAACTTGCTGTTTTTGTTTTGCAAAGTTCTCCAGTAAACTTCACAGAAAATATCATCAACATGTAAACATGTTTAGATAGTTAAGGATACAATAACTTGACAGTTGGGATTAAGATAGAATTTAACTACTGGTTAATTTTCACTGGCTCTGATATTGTTACTTCAGAAAATAGAACTTGCAAAGATTGCTGTCCAGACAGCAATCTTTTCTGTTCCAATGAAAAAGGGATATGTAGCAGCTTGCAGCATTGACTCAAAAAGCTCTTTTTCCTCAAACTGACCTTATTGAAGCATTTCTCAGTTTTGAAGTCAGCACTGTGAACAATCACCTGCTCACTGGGAAGAGCAGCATACACCACAACCTGGATTTCTGGAGCCATGTCTGGAGACACCATCAGCTCAAAGGACACTTCACCCTCATTCACTGAAATGTCAAACCAGTTATTAGAATCTTTGACCAACCACACAAGTCAACTGAAAGAAATAAAACACCAAGAATTTTAAAATCAAACCAACTTTAATTGCATGGTGATGATAAAATATCTAAACTCATCACCACAAACCTGATTTATCTTGCACAACAATTTGTTTTTTTCCTTGCATGATGATGGCTCCTCTGGATAAGACCTGCCCAATTGGAGAGGAAATAGCACTAAGGTGATATAAGATGATTCATGTGTTACTTCTGATAGAAAAAGGTCAAAAGTGAGAGATGATGTACTGTTACACCCATGACATAGTACAAGTATAAAAACCGACTTTCTGAATTGCTACCGAGTTCAATTGCTACTTTATTAGATGTACAGCTGTTGGGTGTAACAAGTTATTACTAGATGCTGACATTTTTAATTTCACAAAATAAGTTAGTTTTTTTTTTTCAATGAAATATATTTATTTTAAGTGATTATATTTAATGAGACTTTCATGACAAAACATGTTGATGGTCTGCAGGGCACTTACCAGAAAGATCACATGTACTGTTCCCTGGGCTTCTTTTACTATAGTATACTTCACTGTGAGGTTGCTCTCTTGGTCACATGGGAGAGGCGTATTCTTCTTTAATTCCAGAAAGCTGCTTGTTTTGGTGTAAGGATGAGGTGGTAGTAACTCGGACAAAGTGAGGGATTCTCTCTCAAGGTGAATAATTTCTTCCTCAGAGGACTCCCTTGTATAATGTGCCTATTTTTTGGAAAATGGTACATTATAAAATGAATAACATAATACAACATCAGTCGTGCAAAAGCACATTTATATGTAATATGTAATACTTTTAGGACAATCATTTTATCAGTTTCATGGAAGTGACCACAGGCAGATAAAAGGGCAATTTGGCTTACCACCCATGGCTTCACAATTGTAAATGTCACTTATTTACAAGTCAGTGAGTAAGTTTTAATCATATATAATCAGACAAAAATCACAAAGTGCTTCCTAAAGACAGAGTATCGAAATTCATCCATCCAATGTGCATATTCTCCTATTCTTTGACGGTCACAGGGGGCTGGTACCTATCTCCAGCAGTCATTGGGCTAAAGGCGGGGTACACCCTGGACTGGTTGCCAGTTCATCACAGGGCAACATAGAGACACACAGGACAAACAACCATGAAGTAGGTAACAGCTGTCCTCAACTAATCAACAGGATGCCTGTTCAAAACAGTACAAAAAGTAGCCTACACAGCCATACCGGTAGGTGTCCAGAGCTGACGGAGAAGGAGAGATAGAGAATCTTGTGTCATTGAAAAGACAAACAGTGCGACAGAGGTAAGTAAAGCAAGAGACAGTCGCTGGCAGAAAAAGACCAGGAAATACAACAAAGCCCACATAGCCCATGGGTTTACTGTGAATGCAAAATGTATTGCACTTTTGATCTCTTCTAATGACATAAAATATTAGCAACACTGTGGCAAAGTTTGCACAAAAATTTTAAAAAGTTGTATACTTCTAAAAATGCACATCCCAGTGAATCATTTGCACTTTTTCTCTTTAACACAGGGGAATATTTATTCATTGTTACTGACAGCTGTACATTTAAAACCACCTAACAAGCTCTTTTGATTTTGATATTTGTTTTGTAATGTCCTGTGCAATATTCTGTTCCCCCTGTGAAAATCTACCCCACCTGTGTTGGGAGCGCGCACTGCAGCCAAACACCAAGGACACATCAAAAAATTGCAGGACATCGGCCTTTGAGGACTGGTGCTTACACCCTTTATACCTTCTGTTTTTATATAAAAGTAATTGGAAAATTAAGATGGCTACTACATGAAACCTGCGAATGAAAATGTATTCATTCATTTGTCACATCAAAGCTCCCCTGAAACAAAGACCACTAACAAGTAGTCTCCAGGTATCTTTATTCTGCCTTTTTTCCTCTAGCTGGTTTCAAAGAGTAGCCTGTTTCACTGACATCTGCTTCCTGGTGTCGTCATTAAGGCTTGCAGAGAGTTAAGTCAATCTTTTGCTGTTGAATATCTTTTTCCACAAACAGGTCTTTTTGCTGCCAAAGATCTCTGTTGCTGATCAGCAGAGATACTGTAAGGACAGAATCTATTACTAGCCAAGCTGTTGGTCTCATAACTGGTATTCTATGTATTTAGTCATTAAAATATATTTTATGAAATAACTTATGCATAATTTTATTAATATTTTTAGATCATTAGAAAGTTGAATTTCATTTTGATTAACATTTTTAACATTTTAAACAAAGTAGCAATCATAATGAATTAGTTTTGCAAGTAATGCTGCGTTCAGACCGAACGCAATTTGAGCGTCAGGGGCATCTGGTTTACATGCAGAGTCTATGGTGGACACGTTTCTAGGGGTGTCGAGAAGTCTTGCAGTGCTTTTGGAAGCATTTTGAACATCCAGCGCAGCAGACGCTGGAGTTGGAAAATCTGAACTTTTGACGCAGGACGCAGAATGTCAACCAATCAGAGAGACTCTGCTATGTGACATAGTGTCGCATTTTCCAATGGGACGGAAGGACCAAGAGCCCATCTATGACCAGTTGAGCTATCATTACAGAGACAGGAACAGAAAGGACCTTTTCTGGAGGAGGATTTGTGAAGAGTCAAGATCTTGGGTCAAAACATTGTTACCAGGGTGTACATTTCCCCCCATTTGAGCTAGCCAAATCCGTCCATCACAACGTTGAGCCACAACCAGTTTCACACTGAAGAATTAATGTATTGATTCAAATGTTCAGTAGATGGAAGAGACAATGCAAAGCAGTCAAGTATAGGGACTGCTCCTGAAACGCATCAAGAGTGATTCAAGCGTCTGACTTTAAAGTGCACAAGCGTCCAACTTGAGGCGTTGGATGTATTTTTGACACAAAACGTGTTCGGTCTGGATGCAGCCTAAGGGTCAGAGATGGTGTTTTGGTTTTTGTCTTTGCTACTGTAATTGTTTGGATGTGGAACTTGTGGTACTGAACTAGTATAGCTTGTAGACTCAATATAAAGAGCGCATGTCTGTATGCATCCATTCAGGGTATATTTTCTTTATTTTCTAGATTTTCCAACCTTCCCCGGATACAAATTCAAGCTGAAGTAATTGTCAGTGAGTGTCATGTTAAAGGTCAATAGGGTTCTAAAGTGTTTTATCTTAGTCTCATTGTTAAGCATCACACCAAAATGTCACACCAAAATTTCAACTGGGGTTTGGAGTTTCTCTGTATCCGCTGTATGTTATGTGCAATGTCGAACTACAAACTACAGGATTATTTTGATATAGATGGCAGACAAAACTGTACATCTCTGCTATGACTTTATGATGACCAGGGAGGTAAGTGCCTTAAGAAGAGGCCAGCCCAGGACACCATTGATCTTACAAGCACCAATGGTCTAACAAATGTCTCCCTACAAACAGTTTTAGAGATATGTTTTACTTACCATAAGGTTGATTTCTCCATGATACGCATCAGTGTTTATTGAAAATGCAGCAACACCATTAATGTCAGTGGTGAGGTTCTGTATCAACAGACGATCATTTCTATTAACAGGATTAACAGGCTTCTGCAGCACTTAATGGCTGCAGAGGAGGTCATACAATCATTTGAATCAGGTGCTCTGGAACAGAAACAACTAAAATATGCAGGGCAGGGGTCCCTGAGGACCGGAATTGAGAAACACTGATGTAGGGGTATCAATAGAGAAGGCTGAAAACATATGGACCCCACCCTCTTCAGATTTGTACTTGAAAAAAAGTGATGGAAGCCAGGTATCATTGTCCTTACACTGCTTTGTCTTCTTCTGTTTGATAAAGTCCCAATAAATATGTACAATGAAGTTTGGGGCTGTAGCATGATAAAATGTGTAAACCTTGAACAAGTATGAATTCTTTTGAAAGACAATGTATGTTAAGTACATTTGTATGGTTGTATGGCATGCCTCTGCATGTATGTTTTTACTGGTTAGAATAAATCAAGCCTATTTCTCTTGTCACTGTACCTGCTTTGTCGTTGCTTCACAGGTGTCATAAAGATAAAAATTCCAATCAGTTCGACACACCTTAAGTGTGACACTTCCTGGGACAGGCTGTCCATATGTGTACCTTTATTCAATTAAAATTATAGTAAAAACAAAAGTAAATCACAATCTCCTCAAATTAAAGACTGAAATGTGCTGTTTGTTAAAGCTGCAGTAGGTAACTTTTATGAATTTTCAGGCTAGGTTCATAGTTTCCTCAAAACTCCCAACTGCAGCTTTATGAAAGAATGTTTACTCACTGCGCACAAACTTGAGCATCAAATTCTCCTCTCCAAACATTGACTTTCTCCTTCACATGTATTGTTATATCATATTTGGGTAAAACTGAAAAGAATAACAAAAAAAAAAACTAGGCTATACCTATTGGGTTTACTTTATAAATAATGTAATAAAGTGACGTGTAAGAGCAAGCCTAACTTACCGTATTTCTCTACCTTGAAGGCATGAAGGACTTTGTCTTTATCCGTTTGCACAATAATCTTGTAGGACCCTTCACGGGCCTCAGAGTTCAAGGAGTAGGAGAGCTGCAATATTCTACCATTGGATGTTTCATCCAGCCACTGTCCAATTCTGTTACCATAATGATCCTGTTTAGTAAAGGAAAATGGAAGGAACATGGAATTACAAGATAAAGGAAAGCAGAGAAAAATAATTTGTTTTTCCTGTTGAGCAGATGATAAAGTTAAAGCATTAAATTTAAATATACAAAAATAACTTCACATGATATAGCTCCAGATGATTTTTCATGTAGTTAATAGATTATGTATTCTTATCTCTGAAAACAAATGACTGAAGAAAAATGGGGGGGGGGAATTCCCATCAGATAGATTATTTCATTAACGGAGAAAGACTTGAGTGATTTACTTGATTATCATAATTTCATGAATGTGTAATTTAAAAACACTATTATACACGAAATTAGGTATGATTCAATTTAGGAAATATAATACTAATTATATAAATATTCTACTCCAAGGGTTATATTTTCCATTATGGCGTTATTGCGAACTACAGCTTTGAAATGAAATGACATTGTAGGATGTTGCACAATTCATTGTGGTTCATCAACACAGTATTTCAAATACATCTTACTGATGTAAAACCACAACAGGGTGGTGTTTACCTCTGACCTTGGTATGTGTCCAACATGTCTCATTGGAGTTCCTGGCTGCATTAAAGGGGCGGTATTAAGTATTTTCTCGGCACATAGTGCCAATTTACAGCACAATCAAGTAACTATGTTACCTTTAGGTGTTTTAAAAAATACTGTATATACCAAACATAATTTGAATTTGATGCCTTGAAATTGGGGCTATTTCTCTTTAAGAAGCACCTGCTTCTGTGGAGTGGAAGCCTGGCTGGAGACTGCAGCTCCAAGGAGGAGCTTTGTGGAAATTGGCAGCGCTTTCTGAGAGCAAGCATTAGGGCACCTCTGCATGGCTGCCACCAGAGATTCAAGGATTCCTCAAACATGCATGAAAGAATCAAAGCAACAATCCAGGTATGTTTTTGATGAGACCATAACATTATAACATGATTTGCTTGTATTTTCTTACCTCTAGTTCAATGACGTTGTACTGTGAAAGAAAGAAAAATTATGATTTGGCAATAAAATAATTAAGATCCTATCTATCTATCTATCTATCTATCTATCTATCTATCTATCCACACACACAGGTACATCTAAAAAAAAATTGATTATTGCATTAAAGTATGATGTTTCTAGCCAGTCATCTCAAAAGGTGTCATAAATAATATTTAAATACATTTTTATATTTTACATTTTTATATTTGATTCATTACTAATACAGTACAATATTTCAAGTGTTTAGTTTTTGCATTTTTAGTGATTATGGCTTACAGGTAAAGAAAACCCCAAATTCAGTGTCTCAGAAAATCAGAATATCACATTAGCCCAATCAAAATGGATGTTGTAATCACAAATGTCAGGCTTCTGAAAAGTATGTACATCTCTATGCTCTCAGTACCTGGTTGGGCTCCTCTTGCATGAATTACTGCATCAATGCGCCGTGGCATACAGCCCATCAGCCAGTGGCACTGTGTAGGTGTAATGGAAGCCCAGATTGCTTTGATAGCTGCCTTCAGGTCATCTGCCTTGTTGGGTCAGGTGTCTCTTATCTTCCTCTTGACGACAGCCCATAGTTATTCTATGGGGTTAAAGGTCAGGGGAGTTTGCTGGCCAAACAAGAACAGCAGCACCATAGTCACTGAACCAGCTTTTGGTACCTTCAGCAGTGTGGGCAGGTGCCAAGTCCTGCTGGAAAATAAAATCAGCATGAAGTGCCTTAGAATTTCTTGGTAGACGGCTGCATCGACTGTGGACTTCAGAAAACCCGATGGACCAGAACCAGCAGATGACATGGCGCCCCAAACCATCACTGACTGTGGAAACTTCACACTGGACTTCAAGCAATGTGGATTCTGTACCTGTCCACTCTTCCTCCAGACCCTGGGACCTGGATTTCTAAATGAAATGCAGAATTGACTTTCATCTGTAAACAGGACTCTGGACCAATGCACAACAGTCCAGTTCCTTTTCTCCTGAGCCCAGGTAAGACGCCTCTGACGTCTCTGGTTCAGGAGTAGCTTGGCACGGGGAATGCGACATTTGTAGCCCGTGTCTCGTAGTCATCTGTGTGGTGGCTCTTCTGGAATGGATTTCGCTTGACAATCCTCTCAAGGCTGTGGTTCTCCCTGTTGCTGGTGCACCTTTGTCTACCATTCTTCCACTCAATTTTCTGTTAATTTGCTTGGATACAAAATTCTGTGAAGAACCAGCTTCTTCAGCAATGGCCTTTTGTGGGTTACCCTTCTTGTGAAGCATGTCGATGACTGTCTTCTGGACATCTGTCCAGTCAGCAGCCTTCCTCAAGATTGTGTAGCCTACTGACGCAGAGTGAGGGACTGTTTAAAGGCTCAGGAAGCCTTTGCAGGTGTTTTGAGTTAATTAAAGGATTAGGGTGTGACATCATGAGGTTCCTTTAATGACCTTTTTCACAGTATTCTAATTTTCTTTAGGGTTTTCATTGTTTGTGAGCCATTACCATCAAAAGTAAAAGAAACAAAGACTTGAAATATATCACTCTCACTTTGTGATGATTCTATATGAGTTTCATATTCTGAGATGACTGGTGAGAAATATTGCGCTTTTAGGCAATATTCTAATGTTTAGAGATGTACCAGTACACTGATGGTAAAAACAAAACAAATAGAGCCAAATTAAAGGATTAGGGTGTGACATCATGAGTTTCCATTATTTCACAGTATTCTAAATTTCTGACACTGAATTTTGGGTTTTCGTTAAATGTAAACCATAAACATCAAAATTACAAGAAACAAAGGCTTGGAATATGTCACTCCATGTGTCATGATTCAATATAAGATATGGAGTTTGGGCAGTCTAATTTGGTATAACAGTGTTAGTTTAAATTATTTTTAATTTTACAAATGCACATAACACATCACAATAGATGTCTTTTTCTTGAACATCATAAATAATGTGACATGAAGAACCTTTAAATGTAATCAGTTCCAATCTACAACAAGCGAAAAAGTAAATACTTTTTCAGGGTTCTTACACATTTTTCATGTAAAGCTTCCATTGTTTTTCAAACTTGAATTACTGCAAGACTCAGTCCTTAATATTCATCTAAGGATGAAGTTTTTTGATAAGTTTTTTTTTTTTTCATGAGTTTTTAGCAGTTGTATCTACAGTAGACAGCCTTTGAAATCTGCCAAAACAGGAAATTGCAGTCTGGAAATACTTTGTTTTGGTACTTTTCCACCCTGGAAAAAAAAACTGAATTCAAATCACATATTTGTTTTAGACTGCTACTGACTTCTAAGATGGAAATGCATATTGATCATAGTTCAAAGTTCCTCAAAGATCACCAGCTATTGTGTGCAAGATGTACTGAAAATGAGCACTTAATACAGTCATCATAAGCAAGGTCCACTCACCAACACACTGGCAGATCTCAGGTTGGTGTCCAGTGAGACAACTCTGAAACGTACTGAAGAAAAATTGATAAGTTATTCAGTTAACATTATCTGTACAGCAATCCTAAATGCACTTGCAGGATGTTAAGATTTTTATCATTGAGAAAACATCAGCATGCTGTCACTACTGCAGTCATCACAAATGGACTCTAGTTTCCCGGAGCACCACAAGATTAAGAGATTACTTTGGCAGAGTACAGAAGAGATCCATGTCTGACAACACTTTCAGGGCTGAATCCCAAACAGCATATGAATCTCACTTTATGCAGATGACCTTTTACTTAAGATGAGCAAACCTCAAAATACATTAGCGTTGAAAAGAAAGTACACATTAAATTTTGTGGCTTCACAAACTTTTCTATTTTTGCTTAATCTTTGTTGAATAAATAATGACATGTTAGAGTCTGACATGTATGGTTTTGAATGCTGAAGGTTAGATTGAGAGCAAGTCAACAGAATTAGTGAGGAGCTGTGGTTGACCCCATTGCTGGGTGTGATGGTGAGGGACTGTGATTGGTTGATACATGAAACAAAATGAGACACACACACACACAAAAAAAACAAATACCCCTCCAATAATCAGATGATAGAAACTAGCCAATCATTGAATCTAGACTCGATTAAGAAGAGTGTCATGATGATGAAACTATATAAAATTGAATTAACTGTCTCACAACATCAACATGTTTGATCACACCATATTTACATACTCATTTTGATTTGTCACGGCTTCTCGCCATGCTGGTCATTTTACTACTCAGCAATTCACCATGATTGCCTGCTTGTATAAAATCATTTGATTTGGCCAAATGACCAACATAAAACGGGGAAGTAAAGGACGTAAAACCAATCAGGACAGAGGAGCAGTGCCTGCTGGTGGCACAGCTCTATCCTTTCTGGCGGTCTTTCCTCCATTTTCCCTGCTTGGGCTCACTAATAGTCCTCCTCACTACTCCAAACATTTTATCGCTTTGGAAACTCTCTAAAAGCCTAGACTGTAAAAGCATTGACGACTGACTAAAAACAAAGCAGAGGATTTTCACGTTAAATGACAGAAGGGTCAGTGGATTATTTTATCAGGATCTTGGGTTGTTTGGGGTTTTCTGTGTTTGCTTTCCCACAAAGCCCACTCCACAAATCAGACCCACAGTTCCTCAGATCACCCCTGCAGCAGCCTCAGGTCTCATGATGTCCTCAGTTCGTCCCTACAGCCATGGAGGTTGACTTAACTGCTGCTGTTTCTGCAGTAGATGCCATCGTCCTTGCTTTCATAGCAGCAGTCTCTCGACCTGCCGCCACGGAACCTGCAACTTCTCCACCTACAGCGGCAACTTCTCCATCTGCAGCAGCTACAGTTTCCATGTTGGCCGTCACAGCCACCCCTGCAGCATCTCAGATGCCTGCAGCTGTCCCTGCAGTAGCTCAGCCAACGCCGGCCTTCTGACCTTTAGGGCTTTGGGCCAGCGGCCTCCAGACCTCTTCTCACTCTCCCTCAACCTGCCTTCTACTGTCTCCTCACAGCTGCACCCTGTTTGTAATTAGTACTGATCCATTGTCTCAGTAATCAAACTCCCAGTATTTAACCACCTCTCTTTCAGTCACTTCTCACTGGTTTCTTCTGTTACCTCTCTGCTTGTTCCCTGGCTCCCTGTGTGTTACCTCCCAGTTTTGTATGTTTTTTTGAATTCCTTTATTAAAATTTATTTCATCATTAACCTCCCAGATTCTTGCTTGCATTTTGGTCCAACTTTATCTGCACAGCATGACAATTTTCTCACCAGAAAAAACAGAGGAAGGGAATAACCTGAAAATAGATTACAGGATGAATCAGTAGTCCATAGTTACCTGTTTGTCCAGGAAGGTAGATTGGTTTATCTGTCTGGATGAACGTTCCTGGTTTATAGGATTCGATCCTGACCTTTCTGGCTTGTTTTGAGTGAAATGTATCACCTCATACCTCCACCTCAAACAGTTGAACATCCCCATCTTGCACTAAGGGAACCTGCAACAGAAGAATACTTAGTATGTAGGATATCTATTAACACCATCATTCCCCTCTGTGTAAAAAATAAATACTAGCATTATTTCTTAAAAGTAAAATAATCCGCATTGATATGTATGTGAGCTCATTATGTGCTGGGTAAATAAATTACATTAATGTAGCATTTCAGTTGTGCTTTATGGTTTTTTTTTATCATCCATGTTCACTGGCTATAGAAAAAGACAAGGAAAATGGATTAGCCCTTGAAGAGGGAGCAAAAAGAAAACTGGATTGTTGTATTTAGCACCAAGTACATTTTTTTAATCTTGTAAAAAATTAAGAAGGACCTGTTTCTTGGAAGTTTGCTGTGAGTTTGCAAGATACTGACATATTTAAATTCAAACAAATGAATAAAAAAATGTCCTGGGAGCTGACCTGAAACTTAAAGCACTCATTAAATTCTGAGCTGGATGTTTTTTCCAGCAGAGTTACATTGCTGTTTTCAGACACCAAAGCGACCGTCATGAGCAGAGTCTCAGTGGGCTGCAGGAGACTAGCACAGAATTTAGTCTCTGATCCAGACTCAAGAACAGCAGGAATGGCCACCATGTAATGCCTGCAGACAGTTTCACATATTTTATATTTAAAGCTGCTATATAACTTTTACAAAAATATGTTTTTTGCACATTTATTAAAACTGTCACCATGCTGTGACAGTACTGTATGAGACAGATAATCTGTGAAAAGGTTGAGCTCCTCCACCTCCTCGCTGAGCTGCTATTGCTGTTTAAAGAAATGCACCGCTCCCAACTTAAAACAACCAATCAGAGCCAGAAGGAGGGGATTAGTGCAGTCAGTCAACCTCGTGTATGTGCCACTAAATGTGCTAATGGTGAATAAGCTGAATAAACAGCTTACAGTTCCAGGAAAACTGTTTATCCACTGTCATTGGTGGCCATGCTAACTAGCCTTAGCATTAGCAGCAGGCTATGTTGTGGTGAACCAGCTGTAGTGTAGCAGAGAGCAAGAGGGACTGTGTGAGCTGCGCATTTATGAGAGTGATTGACAACACTGAAACCCTCCTCCTGGCTCTGATTGGTTGTTTCTGACAACCAATCAGAGCCATTGGACACAAAGTCTACTACTATGGATGTGGTGTATTTCTACAGTGGTGTATTTCTACAGTTAGTATTGGGAGCACTGGGAGAAGGCAGAATAGCTTTATTTTTTTCACAGATTACCTGTCTTACTGTCACAACATAATGATAATTTTAACAAATATGTAAAGCACATACTTTTCTTAAAAGTTACAAACTGCAGCTTTAATCAACACTGCTGGGACCTAACAGCATTTATTTAACTCACACATAGACACAAACAATATCGTATTATTTTTAATGTATAATATTACTTACGGTTTAGCTGAACATTGGCCTATGGATATTCCACACAAAAAGACACAGAATGGCCATTTCCACATCTGTACCCATGAATGATCCATGACTGTTTGGGATAATGCCCAGAATCCACCACTGGTAAATATGCTCCAGATAAAAGAACACCCCCTCTCTGTGGAATTACGTCACTCACCTAAATGCTCTATTTAAGCTCCACGAATCTCACAAGTTCTTCTTAAATGTCTTTTATGTGGAAATATGTCCTACTTCTATTTAAAATCAACTTTTACATTGGAGGCAATTTTTCAGATGAAATGGTTCATCTGAAAAATTATTAAGCACATTTTCTGTTTACTCTGTTTGGAGAGGACAAAGTCCAATCTCACTGTGCATTTCTCAATAGTTTATTTTCTTTGAAAATACTCTTATTTTTAAGTTTCATGTAAAAATAAAATAAATCAGAGGTTAATAAATACTTTAAAATCTCTGTAATACTAAATATAAATAAATTATAAGGTCAGTGTTCTTCCTGCAGCTAATTAGATTTACTGTCAACAGATCAATAACATTAGCAAGAACATCTGAGAGAGACAGACTATTCATCAGTCAGGCAGGGAAAAGCGATGAACCACAGGACTGATCTGGTCTGTGTGAGATCTATGGTGCATTAGAGTTTATGGTATGTTCTCAGTTGCTCATTAGTGAGAGAACCACTGATATTAAAAAAAAGAAGTGTAATGCAACATATTGCTACATTATGAGAGACTGGTATTCACTCAGGGCTCACTCATGTAAAATCAGGGCTTAAAACATTTTTGTGTTCTACAGCTTTCCAATAAAAGTAAAAATGTATTTGTTGTTGTGGTTGGTGTCAGATCTTTTTCCCAGACCATTTACTTGAGGTAGAAATTTAGACACAACGATACGCTGATTAGTACAAAAAACTTCTCCATTTGCCATTCAGACACAAACCTGTACTTACAGCCTGAATATCATCCAAAGTTTGGATGCTAACTGAGACATTCAAAACTGTTCAAGAGAAAAGTTATCTTCTACCATCTGATGTGCTTTACCAGATTATAGCATGAGCAAACTGCATCTGTAGTCCTTTGGACTTAATTGTAAATTTCTGCCTAAAGTACTACACTGCAAAAACACAAAATCTTACCAAGTATTTCTGGTCTAGTTTCTAGTGCAAATATCTTGAATACATTTGAAATAAGTCAAAACTACCTTTACAAGTATCTTTTCAACACAATATAGGAGCTTGTTTTAAGTCAATAATTCCTTAATATTGATGAAAACGTTCTACTTATAAGTGAAATAATCTGCTGACAAAAAGGGCATAAAAACACCAAACAGAATCATCACTTGCGAATAACACGAAGTTAGCTAAAGTCGGCTATCTCATCGTAGCAAAAGGAAAGTCCCGCCTCCAGTTCTTTCTGCAACTTATAATAATTCTAATAATTGGAAAAATGTCTTGTTCCACTGGAAACAAGACATTAAAGAATTATTGACTTAAAACAAGCTCCTACTGTGCTGAAAAGGTACTTGTAAGTTAGTTTTGACTTATTTCAAATGTTTTTAAGATATTTGCACTAGAAACTAGACCAAAAGTACTTGGCAAGATTTTGTGTTTTTGTAGTGCTCTCCCTTAGTCTCAAGACGTTTGCAGACTCTTAATTCTAAAATTACCCTTTATTTAGCTCCATCTATGTTCCCATCAACTCTGACCTGCTTCCCAATCCCTGCTAAAGGAAAGAATTCCCACAGCATGATGCTACCACTATAATGTTTTTTGATTGGGATAGTCTATTTAGCAGAGTTGTGGACTCGAGTCACATGACTTGGACCAGAGTCAGACTCGAGTCATTCATACTATGACTTTGAACTTAACTTAAACAAATGTTCAGAGACTTGTGACTTGAGTTGTACTTTTACACCAATGAACTGCGGCTGGAACTGGACTTGAACCTGTTTACTTAAAAAGACTTGGTATTTTACCAAAAATCTAAAGTTTAAACACATTATTTAAAAAGTGGGCATCATTATTTCATTTCATTCATTCCGTATAAACAAACAAAAAGCGTCTCTCTGTCTTTCCACACTCTGTACGTATGTGTGCCAGAGCTCCAGCACAGCCAATCAACTCCAAAGTGTAATTTCTTTTGGGTACATAAACTATGAAGTACTCAACAAAAAAAGAAAAGCAACATGCAAAACATGCAAGAAGAGAATCTCAGACAGATGGAACAACTTCCAACTTTGTTCGACATTTGAAGTTGCAGAAAGAACTGGAGGCGGGACTTTCCTTTTGCTACGATGAGATAGCCGACTTTAGCTAACTTCGTGTTATTCGCAAGTGATGATTCTGTTTGGCGTTTTTATGCCCTTTTTGTCAGCAGCTTGTTAGCTCAAGATTGCTGGTGGATGGTGGATGGTGATCGGGATCCGTTTCAGAAAGTGGGTTCTGTACCTGAGCTCGGGGAAGAGAGTTTCCCCCTTTCTCCTCCCCATCATAACGCTGAAACTAAAATGTCACCGGTTGCCATGGTTACCTGCCATTATCTTGCTGTTTTAACTAATTATTATGTTGTCAGCGTACTACAACTATTTATCGCTGAGTGTTAAAATAAGTTATGCTACCAAATTGACATCAGTGAATGGGATAATCTCAATGACCCATATGCGTTACGTGCAGGTGAGTGGATAAATGACAAGGAAAAAAATGACCCAAACTTCAGTGGCCAAACTTTACTTACTTAGAATATTAAAGCAATTTCGTTCATGGTAAGATCATCAGCTCTCAATGAGATGCGTTGAGTCCCTCTAAAAAAGACAAACATATCCATGGTGAGCAAGGGCGCCAGAATAGGGTTTTCCTAAAACTGTACATTTTCATAAAAAACTGAATTATATTTAGCATGCAAAGGGCAAATACAAAAACAATACTTTCTACCCATTATGGTCACAGTTAGCAGTCATTTTGACTGCAGGTATTTTGTGCTGTTCTTCAGTTTTTCAAAATTGTTTTCAAATCACAACTCATTTACCTACAGCCTCTTTCATCGACTATGTACTCATTAGCTTCTCTGATTTAACAGTCATTTATAAACTTATGATAATCATAACTTAGTTGTAATTACCATAATCATAGTTTGATTTATTAGAGATATTCTTCTGAAAAGAAAACAGGAATCCTCTATTATTCTAATTATTTACAATCAAAATCATAGTTGTTCATTTCGGCAAGAGAAACAACGTTAATACATGTCTTTTGCCTTGGGACGTTGCTCAATTACTCAAAGTGCCTATACTTTATCCTTAAACTTGGAAATACATGGAAATAAGGAAGGGGCTCAACTTTTTCGATACATCTGCTTTCTGGAAACTTAACTCACTTCCTCTTTTTACTCTTGTTTCCACTTTTGTAGTTCCTCTTTTGCTTCTGCCTGCTTGACTACACATTCTTGCAATATCTCACTGTTACTTCCACTCGATTACCTTATGACTATATCTTCTAAAGTAAGGTTTAGATAAGAAAAACATATATGCACAGCCTCATTGACTGTATTGATGTCTTTTTTTTCTACTGTTACTTCTAGAAGTTTCTTTGTGTTATATATTTATAAGGCTGACTTCTAAAAGCCTAATCAGGGGCTGGTTCCGCAAATTAGCGTTTGAATAGATGACCCATAGACAAGACACTGGTTTCTTTTAAATGTTCCATTGCTTTATGTCTTGTCCCTGAGCAAATATATTTAAGATATATATTTATGTATCAGTGAATTTATG
The DNA here is from genome assembly GCA_014839685.1 of Anableps anableps. NCBI lineage: Eukaryota > Metazoa > Chordata > Actinopteri > Cyprinodontiformes > Anablepidae > Anableps > Anableps anableps. The sequence continues at coordinate 5,768,020 of CM026068.1, read as the reverse complement.
TATATTTATATATCTGTGGAAATCCAAGCGATAGACTTACAGAGTTCAATGTCGGATAAATTAACATTTATTATCACTATTTTAATTATTTGTTTTTCTTTCACAACAGCTAAAATTTGAGTGGTTTGTGTTGCAAATTGAAAGGACTGTCAGTGCAGAATCAAAATTCTTGTAAGTTTTACATTTGAAATGCCCAAAACCACTCAGACACAGACAGTATGTGATGTACAGTACAGCACTCAGAGTCAATTTTATTCCACAGACCTCCCATCTGGCTCCAATCCAGCTGTTTATCTCATCATGTCCAGCCCCACCCATTACACTGATTCTTGTATTTCCTCCACAGTTGTAAGTCTCTGGACAAAAAAAGAAGAAAAGGCACAATGGTAAGACTGAAAATCATTTCTAATTTGTATTTGATCATTTCAATAGGTGCTCCATGACACCTGTTGCACCACAGTGAGAGATGTCGGGCAGTTTTTCAGATCGTACAAAACTAATTGTTTGTATAGATACCCAGGTGGGATGCAGGGATAATGTTTGGTTTCTCTTATTTAATGCTTTTATGGGTTTTACAGGATTATAAAACTGCTCTTGCAGTATGTCTGATTAGTTGTGTGGTTCATCTGAGGCTGGGAGCACTTTCTGTGCTTCACCAGATTAAGCTGTGTATGAGACCCAAACATATGTATATAATAAAAGGCATGCAACGTCTTGCTTAATAGCTTAGATATGTTAATATGTAGGCTGCCAACAAGCAGTTTAATTGGACATTTCTCTCTGTGACAGATTTGATTTCTATTTCTGTCAAATGTTACAGATCAGGGGAATGGTCAACACTCTGTTTCTGCTTTTCCTCCTCATCGGTAAGCATATTTCAGTCACGCTAACACAAACAGAACCTTACCAGTTATGTTTGAATACTGTCTTTAGGTATATCTTCATCGCCAAACGCTTGGCTGTAAGGCTAAAGTCACAGGAGCCTGAGGTTCTTCTCTTGGGAATCCTGATAGTTCTAACAGAATTTTCATGGTTGCTGTTGTTGTATAGCCAACTCATCAATCAGCAGAACCAGCCCTAATCAGTTTATCCTGAGATTTGATTATATCACTGTTAGTGCATGGCTCTATTCCCTTCCAGCTCTGTACACATGTTCGTGTTTACATTTCTTCTTAGTTTTCTGGTTGATTGAAAAGCATTATGTTCAACGTGATTATAAGAAACATGACATAGAGTAGCTATATGCTGTGCATACAAAGCAGTGTATGCATTTTTGCAGGATTTTGTGTTGTGATTTTGTGTTTTTCAATACAGGAACATGATAAATCCTTTCTTTTAAAAATTCTCCTTTTATAAGAGAAATATTCTATGCAATTTAAGAGAACAAAAAAAATCCTGGAAAAAAATTACAAATGATATAATTTGTTGAAGCACTTTATGATCGAATTTCCAAATTCATTCGTTTTTTCAGTAAATATCTTTCAGGATCCCACATCTTTGTTGCCTTGTTCATTGTCCTTGTAAAACGTCTCCAAATCTTTCCGATTTTGAGGATATCTTTTGTTACCAGCATTTTTTAGGTGATCAAACAAACTTTCTTTTAGTTTTGTTTCTGGCTAAATCAGAGGTGTCCAAACTTTTTGCCACCAGAGTCTGAATCTTCAGACTCTGGTGGCAAGTTCAAAGAGCCACAAAAATGTGATTTTATTTCTGTTTGATTAAAAATACCACACAACAACAACAACAATAATAGTGTATTAACATTCATTCATGTTGATAAGTGCTTAAATGTAGTCTTTAATGCTATCTTAGATTCAATTGGCTTTGCTCAAAACATCCACAGACCTACCCACTCCTGTCTTCATACTGTGGACCATGTACTGACACTTGAATTTGAGTGTACATACAGTAGTATTTCCCTAAACATATTTTAAAGAATATGTTCCGTTAATTTTTATCCCCTTGTTCATAAGTGTGACTTCCTAATCTTGTGGTGCATTAGACAATGTTGCCCCCTTAAAAAGAAGGTAGCTAGTATATTTAATAAAAATAAAATCATTGGCATCCTCCCGAACTTGATTACTTGATTTTCAGTAAGTGAGGCTGCTCTGGAAGTAACTGTGGAACCTGATCTATGTTTGGACTGTTTGATTCAGTTGAGCTTTCTAACTGTTTAAAAACATTAGCTTTGTCTAAACCTTCAACTTGTATTTTAGACCCAATCACCATCAAATTACTGAAGGGTGTTTTCCCTTTGAATACAGGCGCCATTTTACATGTGATTGACCTGAGTAAGCAAACTTGTACTTGGCTTTTAAAGTTAAGGTACCAAAGAAACCTTCTCTCAATCAAGATGACCTAATAAATTACAAATCTATATGTAATCTTACTTTCCTATCTAAAATTCTTGAAAAAATATTTACTAATCTAGTATGTGTGCATTTATACCCTAATGACCTGTTTGAAGAGTTTCAGTCAGGTTTCAGAGCTCATCATATGAATCAACATTGGTGAAAGTCACTAATGATATTCTCTTGGCCTCAAATAATGGACTTATGTCTGTTCTTGTCCTGTTAGATCGAAGTGCTGCTTTTTGATACAGTCGATCACAGTAATCTCTTAGAAAGGCTTGAACATGTTGTAAGTATCAAAGGAACAGCATTAGGCTGATTTAAATCTTATCTGTCCAACAGATTCCAGTTTGTTCATGTGAACAATAAAACTTCTTTACACTCCAGGGTTATTCGTTGAGTAGTGCTGGGGCCAATGTTCTTTACTATAAATGTTTCCTATTATTAGACACGATGGGATAAATTTCCACTGTTATGCTGGTGATACTCAGCTATATCTATCCATAAATTCTGATTAATTCAGTTGCTTACTCAATCCTTTCATATAGATGTAATAAAGTAAGGAACCTTTTTAATTTTTATCTTTTTCCATCTAACAGGTTTGTTTGTGTTTCAGCTGAATTGTATGAATATATGCAACATTAAAAGTGGAAAAAAAATGAAATGGTTTTTCATTGTCTCATCTGTTGTATCAGAAAAACTTGGCATTTTTACAGGGAGACTTCTTACATCCACCGTAGTGTGTAATAATACTTCTTTTACTGTGTGTCATGAGTACCATCTTTGTGTCTTGCTAAGTTAGTAATACCTCTTGAACTGTTTCACATTTTGTCACACTACAGCAAGAAATGCAGTGTTTTTATTGGAATTTATTAAAAGTGACAGACCAACACACAGTATTGCATATTTATGAATAAAAGAAAAAGTATTCATGGTTATTATTTTTGAATCCTACAAAGTTAGCCTTCTATCGCTGAAGAACATTTCCACGATTAAAGGACTAATGTCTCAACAAGATCTAGAGAAACTCATACATATGGTTATCTTTAGTCGCGTTGTTTACTGCAACAGTGTCTTCACAGGTCTGCCTAAAAAAATCAATCAAACAGCTGCAGCTGATCCAGAACGCTGCTGCTCGTGTTCTCACTAAGACCAGGAAAATAGAGCACATCTCCCCAGTTCTAAAGTCCTTCCACTGGCTCCCTGTAGCTCAGAGAATAGACTTTAAAATAATTCTGTTAGTTTATAAATCAATGAATGGCTTGGCACCAAAATACATTAAAGACCTGTTGTCACTGTATCAACCTTCCAGACCACTCAGGTCTTTTGGTTCTGGTCTGCTCTGCATCCCCACAACCAGAACCAAACATGGAGAAGCAGCTTTCAGTTTTTATACTCCACAAATCTGGAACAATCTCCCAGAAAACTGCAAAACAGCTGAAACACTGAGTTCCTTTAAATCAAGGCTGAAAACCCACCTGTTTAGAGCTGCCTTTGATTAGTAGTAAGTGGAACATTGATCAATATTTTCAAATGATATTTGCTTCATGATCCTCATGATTTTTGATGCATTGACATTTGCTTGATGATTTTCATGTATATTTGCTTGATGATTTTGATGATTTTCATGTATATATATGCTTGATTATTTTGATGATTTCTGACAACTAACCATCTCATTCTAGTCTCAGTCTCCACCCGAAAGCAAGGGGATTTTGGCATATTCTCTGCCTGCACCAAGAACAACACCATCAGGTTTGAATACAGTCTTGATACCCAATAATGATATTAAATTATAAAGATTGTCAAATGCTTTATATGTTTTGATTCTTTTGAAGGTTGAAGTGTTATTATCCACCATGCAATGACAAAACACCCTTCAACTGTGAATTCTTTTTAAATGGGACTCGCCTGGGAAGTACATCTGGTGAATCATGCGAAAATTTCACTGACCCGCAGATGCCAACCAGTGTAACCAACTACACCTGCATACTGACAAGAAGGAAAAGAAGGGAAACTAAAACAGAACTGATAGACCCCAATGCAACAGAAAAGAGTTAGTATTTGACATTAATTCCATTTCATGATACTTCATAAAATGGTGTTGAGCTATCCTAGCGTAATGCATCAGCAGCGTAAAATGCTACATTTTGTCGCTTGGCCTTGATAATGATGATGAATTCTCTTCAAAGTTTTGAGTTTCACACTTGCACTCAAATTGCACTTCAGTCACAAAAACTTAAAACTTTACTTAGATTCGTGGACTAAAGACTCAAGATTTGACTAAGACTACGTTCACACAGCAGGCAAATGCAACCCAAACCCACTTTTTTTCCCCCATATGCAACCCACGTCCGACGTTTTTACGGCAGTCTGAACAGCCCAGTTCCAATCTTACACCCCCAAAATATCCAATCTGTGCCACTTCCATATATGATACTAAATCATATACATATCCGATTGTTTTTAAACCATCTGCAGTCTCAATTGTTATGTCTCATTTTATCCGACTTTAATGTCATTGACATGGGATGTGCGTCTTAATTCTACACCAAAAGAAGCCAGTCTCTGTAAATCCGGACATAAACAATGGCTGAAAATTACAATTATGAACTTATGAAAGAAGTCTGTGTCAATAGACCATTAACCTTGAAATTGCGCAAACTGAAATAACGAAAATAAATTTGCTTAATGGAAAGATGCCATTTTTGAAAGAAATCTCTTTTTTCGATACAAAAAAAAGTTTGGGCGCTAGGATGAGGTGGTTTTCTGGACGTATCGAGATTGGTTTATTTCACAAAACTGCAAAGGAAACACTTTTTTCGCATCACATGTGTCACATGATCAAGAAGATGACAGCAGGAAGAAGTTGGAGGATCATGGCGAGGCATGTTTTTAATGACTTATCGCGTGAACAAGCTTATTCACGTGTGATTTTAATTTAATTTCTTAGTTAATGGAAACACCGCAATTGTAAAATTGTGTTTTTTCGACATTAGCAGTTAGTGAGGCACATAACTGACATGAGCCACACCTGTTTATGTTGATTACGCTCACCTGTTTTCAGTTGGTGCCTGTGTTATTTAAGGCTCTATTGTCTGTTCACTTGTTGTCTGGTCGTTTGTTACCCTCCGCCTGTGTCATCGCTGGTTCCTGTGTTTCCATTCAGGGATTATTATTTCAGTTTATTAAAATATGAACTCTTCTCAAATGTGTCTGCCGATGTCCTGTTCCTGCTTCAGTACTTCACCACCAGAAAACCTGACAATTGCGTCACAATCCCACCATTCTTGGCTCTGACAACACATTCAAACAGACTTCTCTGTAGAAGTTGCAGTCAATGCTCCACAAAAGGCCGCGGCTATTAGTTGCGCTTTCTTTTTATTAGCTTTCTTTTTCTTGTTATAATCTTGTGACAATACTGTTGGTTCCCATTGTTCAACAACTTTAAAGTCGATCCATAGATGGCCCCATCCATTATTACTTCCGTAAACAAAGCGCTGCTGTGTCACGTCAGTGTTCTTCTACGCATGTGGATTGCTTTGGGGTCGCAAACCGTTCACAAAGAAAAATGATTGCAGTCGCATCATTCAGTTGTATGAACGACCATGCAAAAAAAAAAAAAAAAAAAAAAAAAAAAAAAAAAAAAAAAAAAAATGGATTTTAGCTAAAATTGAACATTAAGACCTGCTGTGTGAATGTCACCTAAAAGGCGTGGCGTCGGCCGTCTCCGGATGTGATTACCATGTTGTTGAAGCTTTCTGACCATCACTGTCCAAGCTGGAAAGCAGGGGAGGAACTGAGTATCTGTGGGTCTGCCATAGTATTGATGCAAATTAATATTTTTAATAATGTGCTTTTTCTTAGTGTTATCTCCAAATAAAAATTATTTTAACAACCCTGTGTGGATATGGGAAAATCCACAATATATTTAACCCTGTGCTCCAAGTCCTCTTTTTTAATGCTTATTGAAATACCGTATTGTTAATATATTTATGTCCGTAACGACTGTATGTTCTGACTGCAAGTGTTGTTATCTTGGGTTTCAGTCACTGCAGTTAAAATGCTGATAGCTGATCTCTTCACTAATGCATGATGCATATCAGTGACTTGCCTAAGGAGTATTAATACTAATGTATAAGTCTCAATGAGAAGTGGTGGTTTCTGATTTGTGGACATGGCTTTCCGGTGCAGTCATCTGTAATTCAACAACTGTACAATATTCTATGGAGCTGATCAGACTTAGATGACCTGGGTCTTCTTTACTTTCTGTCTTTCTCTTCAGAAAAACTAAAGACCTGTTCTGGAACCCCAGGCATGCACCTTCACCAGACTCCAACCATCCTGTGGCCCCTGATGGTTCTGCCTCTGTGGGGAGTCCTTGCAACAGACAGAGAGCTGACATGAAGGACAGCCTGTGACAGATTTGATGTTTTCTTTTCTTTTTGATCTGCTTTCAAATTGATTGTTTTTTTTTTGTTTGTTTGTTTTTTTTTTAGTTATTATTGTTATCATACTTGGTAAAGATGTAACCTCTTCTTCATATATACAGTGCCTTGTGAAAATATTCACACCCCTTGAACTTGTTTACATTTTGCCACATCAGTACTCCAAACCTCTATGTGTGTTACTGAGATTTTAAGTGCTAGACCAAAACAGAGTAGTGCGTAAAGAAGACGTAAGATCACACAGCATAGCAGGATCTCATAACAGGACAAACTCCTCAAATCTGGCTGGAATGGAAGACTGGCAAGAAGAGAGTTATGTTGGAAGAAAGTTAAAAGCTGTTCCATTTAAAAGTTTGTCACAAGCCATGTCGGGGACACATGAGGAGGAAGGTGTTCTAGTCAGTTATTCTAAATATTTTGACCTACATGCAAAATGCTACGTGTGGTGAAAAACTAACACTGAGCAACACCCTGAAAACATCCCCACCATGAAATATGTTGGAAGCAGCATGGGGTAAAAGATTTGAGCCACATAGCTGTGTCGACTAACTTCTACTCTTTAAGTCAAATAAATCTTGCAAGATTTTGTTTTTTAACTTAAATGTGAGTTTGTGAAAGATAAACTTACAGAAGTAAGTTGTATTAACTCTACTAATATATTCAGATCTCAAAGTGTTGAGTAAACAAGGGTTTTTAAGTTAGCACTTTAAAAAAACTGAAAGAAAAAAAAAAGGCGGGAGTGGGAACTATTTCCCAGGGTGCTTCGAGACATGTTTTTGTGTCTTGTGTTGCACCGTGAGTGAGATGGAAGTGTTACTTTGAGATGCCTCTTGTGCATTAATAAGGCCTATAGTCATTGTAGAGTAGCTGTCAAATGTCAGTAGTTGAGGTCAATGTCTTCTCATGTTGCTGAAATTCTGTTCAAAGTTTATAGTTCTGAGAAGAAGTCGTGATATTTAATAAAGTGTATCATAAGACTTTTGCTTATTCTGGTTGGAGCAAGAATTTCTGTTCTTCTAACTTGAAAAGTTATTTTAACTTTGTTATGTGAATGAAATGCAGAAATGTGCCTCTATTCAACAAGATCACAGTTTTGCTTAAATATTGTGAAATAATTATTTGGTTTAAGTTACAGTATTAGGTTAAAACAACTCACAATTCAAGATTAATGAGCCATCAGAACTTAAAAAAACAATATTTGAATCAACTTGATTAACTTTAATTTCTGAAATAAAGCAAAAACAATTTTCTAACTGACTTTACTTGCATTTTCAAGGCAGCAGATGAACCTTTTTTTCAAATGTTTTACAGTAAACGTTGTGGAGAAGCTGTTATTTTCATCAGGAACATGGGAGCAGGTCAGAGTTGAGAGAGAGATGGATGGAGCTAAATACAGAGCAATTTAAAAAAAAAAACAAACAAAAAAAAAAACTGTTAGGGGCTGCAAAAACCAGAGACTGGGGCAGTTCACCTGCATGAGGACAACCCTGAACATACAGCTAGTGCTACAATTAAACGGTTTAGTTCAGAGAATATTCATAAGTTACAATGGCCCAGTCAAAGCACAGACCTAACTTCAGCAGAGAATCTGTGGCCAGAATTTTAATTGAATTCAATCTGACTGAGCTCAATATGGCAGAATCCTAAAGACTTGTTACTGGAATTGCAATGAAAGGTAGTTCAACAAACTAATGACTTTGGGGGACTGAATATATCTGCACACCACACTTGCACCATCCATCCTCTTCCTTCCAGTTCAAAATTCTGCACTATTTTGTGTTGGTCTACCCCATAAAATCCCAATAAAAAGTGCTGCAGAATTGTATGAATGTGACACAATGCAAAAAGGGAAAAAGGAATAAGAATGTATTAGCCTTCCTGTATTAATCTTTCTGGATTAACTTTACAATAATAAATTTGCAGAATCATGATAGTTTCAGTAAAACCACAAACATAACCTGACACAAAATACCTGTTATTAGACTCAGTAGTTATTTGATGTGTTAAAACATTTAACCCATTTCTATTTGTTTTAGGAAGATAAATTAGTAATTTATTTATCTTTATGTACTCAATAAAGTAATATTAAAGCTGCCAAGATGAATTTGCTGACATCAGTATTGATTTTGTCAGAGAAGAATTTTCGTCTTCATCGTTTTTGCTGGCAACCTTTCTTTTCCTGGGTGCTGTTTCACAAAACCAGGATAGCAGTTAAAGCTGGGATTTTAAGACATAAGTTGCTATGGCGATTTATCCTGTGCAGCCAGCCTGCTCCAGATCAGGCTAACAGCCAGGCTTAGTTAAAGAATGAAATACAAAATGAAAGATAATAACATCTAAAAAAAAAAAAAAAAATATGAATTCAGGCAGAAAAAAAAAATCACATTTTAAAGGCTATTTTCCTTACAACATAAAGCTTTTAAAACAAATTACAGTAGGTTATGTGTGGATGTTAGAAGAATAGAAACTACTACCAGTGATAATATCCAGTACTGTATATTATCTTCACCTCCAAAGACACAACAGAAAAGAAAGAAAATATAAGTTCTTCTCTGCTGGGGGAGGCAGTACTTGAAATACTTTTGAATCTGCTCATAGGAGTAGATATTGTTGAAAACATACCTCCAGTAGTTTTAACTGAGTAAATGGAATTAGTTACCACTCACCCCTTGCAACAGATGTCGTAAAGTTGTAGTTGATAAAGTGAACTTTCATGTTTTACCGTCGCGCTGGTTTAGCTCAGTGGTTACTTCGATTGTTTCTTAATCAGAATATTCTCCTCCCCTAACCGGGATCAAACCACGGGCGCTGTCCAGCGTTTTGTGCTCTTTTATTCCAGCCGATATGTTTCCAAACTGCAACCAAATCATACTGTTTTCTTTTTAAAAAGTCACAGATTAAGTTGTTTATTTTAACTCCCTCAAATATTTGCTGTATAAGTATAACCAGCTTCTCCGTGGAGAGTGTTGTGTTCATTTCTCCGAGTGGTAAACAGAGCTGGATTGTGAAAAAATGTATTCTAAACATCGGTATTACTATTGTGACTAACATTTTCTTATGTTGTAGGCATACTCAATTATGTAAATGGGATTTATTTCGCGAAAAATTACACAAAAGGTGTTTCTTTATATACGAGCTCAGCAGCGCCTCCTCTCGGCTTTGATAATATTTTATACACGTCACGTAATGTTCGCAGTTGTTACGTTGAACTTCCGTCGAATCTCTTCAAACTTTTATATTTAATTATAGCAAATACTACCCTTTGTAACCTATAATAAGCTTTTATCTTCTTAAATTAGGGGTTAGAAATTTTTAAAATGATATCAAATATTTCCTGATAATTTCATGACTCAAAAGACCACTCAGAAACCGATCTTTATACTTTATTTGGACAAGCAACAACTTGTTGTTTATTTCTGTTTTGAAGTTGCTGATCTTCACATGAAGATCATCTCTGGACGTGGATCTCTGAGGTGGTGAAAACTTCAAGCCACTTCATCATGATGTTTCTGTTGAAAATACATCAGTACATCCTCTTACTTTTCCTGCAGCAAAACGCTGGCATTTATCATATTCGAACGTTATATGATCATTTAGCCACTAGGAGGAGACATTTAACGAAGCTGTTTTGGTCAAACAAAAAAATCAAATAGAAAATTAGAAAAAAGACTGCTGCTCTCTCTCTCTCTCTCTCTCTTACCTTCAGAGCCACAGACAAAGGTGGGCAGAGTAGCCAAAAACTGTACTCAAGTAAGAGTAGCATTACCTCAATATATTTTTACTCAAGTAAAAGTGAAAAATAGTGCTGCAAAAACAGCATGAGTAAAAAAGTATTTGGTAAAAAAAAAAAAAAAAAAAAAAAAAAAAAAAAAAAAAAAAAAAAGTTAATAAGTACTGAGTAACTGTTTGATTATAATTTCTGATTTAATTCTTTAAAAAATGATTTAATCAGCCAAATAGCACATTTAAGTGTCTAATAAACTTGACTTTACTTAAGCATGAAATATAAAGTTATGTGCAACTTCTGGTATTTTAAAGAATGAAATACAAAATGAGGGATAATAAATAATGTCTAAAAAAATGAATTCAGGCAGAAAAAAAAATCACATTTTAAATCTATTTTTCTTACAACATAAAGCTTTTGAAAGAAATCATTACAGTAATGTATGTATATGTTAAAAGAATGCAAAGTACTACAAGTGATAATTGTTTACTGTATAATAACTTGACTTTCGAAGGATACAGCAGAAAAGAAAAGAAAAGAGAAGTTGTTCTCTGAGTGGCAATACGTTTAATACTTTTAAAGTATGGTCCAGTGAATATGCTCATAGAAGTGCATATTGTTCAAAACCTTCTGCAGGTAATTGTAACTGGTTAAAGGTAACAAGTTACCTCTCACCTCAAATTTCAGCTGTCGTTATGCTGTAATTCATAAAGCAAATTTCCATGCACCAGCGTCGCGCTGGTTTAGCTCAGTGGTTACTTCGTACAACAGTTCTGTCTAGAAATGTTCTCCCCTCACTGGGATCAAACCACGGGCGCTGTCCAGCGTTTTGTGCTCTTTTATTCCAGCCGATATGTTTCCGATATGTTTCCAAAACTGCAACCAAATCATACTGTTTTCTTTTTAAAAAGTCACAGATTAAGTTGTTTATTTTAACTCCCTCAAATATTTGCTGTATAAGTATAACCAGCTTCTCCGTGGAGAGTGTTGTGTTCATTTCTCCGAGTGGTAAACAGAGCTGGGTTGTGAAAAAATGTATTCTAAACATCGGTATTACTATTATGACTAACATTTTCTTGTGTTGTAGGCATACTCAATTATGTAAATGGAATTTTTTTTTTAGCGAAAAATGAAAAAAAGGTTTCTTCATATACGAGCTCAGCAGCGCCTCCTCTCGGCTTTGATGATAATATTTTACATACGTTATGTTCGCAGTTCTTACGTTGAACTTCCGTCGAATCTCTTCAAACTTTATCATTTTACTCGAACAAATATAGTCCTTTGTAATCTCTAATAAGCTTTCATTATCTTAAATTAGAAGTTAGACAAATTTAAAACTATATAAAATATTTCCTGATAATTTCATGACTCAAAACCACAAACTGACACCGCACTTCATACTTTATTTTGATAAACAACAATTCATTGTTTATGAACAGACATGCAATTCTGAAAATCTTTCATTCAACCCTTATGTGGTAACTCTAATGCAACTGTAATTAACTGACTGGATTTTAATGTATGGATGTCTTTCATTTAGATAATGTCACCAGTTATTTAAATCAACCCAATTTTAATCTAGAACTTTCCTGTCGCGCATGCGTACCTCCAATGACGGAACTGTGTTGACAAATTTCGGAGGAGGGTCTACGACAGCGTAAGTACATCTTCTGCATTGTCATTAAGTCGTCATATTTAGAAATGTCTTCACAATATAACATAAATCTTTTTTGCTTTCGTTCACAATGCTGTCCAGCAAAGCAAAGAGAAAGTAAAGTGTTCTGTGAAACATCTGTAAAAAGCCGCTGGGCCCAATAATTAGGTGTTAGCTATGTCTCGGTTAGCCTCGGTGAAACCTTTAACTTCCCATGAAACTCCCAAATTAAAACTTTCGCTTAGTCACATTGATCAAAACTTTGCTAAGTCAGTTGAATAAAACAAATGAAATACTTCATTTGTATGATGTTTAATACTAACTAAGATATGTTTATATTAGTTGTACCTCTGACGCATCCAAACTTCCAATAAATCTAGTTTTATATTTAATTTCGTGCTTTATTTTGAAGGCCCATTCGATGTGTTTCCGTCATCTCCCATGGTAACGGTTGCTGCGGCTCGCCCAGCGTTTCCAGCCATCGCGAACGCCAACAACCGTTTCAGAATCAGTTACTCAGGGAGGACTATTATCACTAGCCCTCAGTGTTCCGAGTTTTAAAGGAAATTCCTGTATGGTTTTGTTAAAGCGAGGATTTTGTCTCCACAGCCTGGCTGTCGGAGCGAGTGAAGACGGTCTGCCCGTCCAAAACCCTCGGCTGAAATGAAGAGGTGAGTGGAACGGTAACTGTGGAGTGTTTTTAACCTGATATAAAAAAAAAAAAAAAAAAAAAAAAAAAAAAAAAAAAAAAAAAAAAAAAAAAAAAAAAAAAGTGAGCAGTCATACATTTTAAATTAAGTCTGAGTTGGTTTAACCACAAAATAACCTTCGTTCTTGTGTTTTGGGGGAGCGCAGCCAACAGAAAAGCCCGGAGCCAGAGGGGAGTGTTACTGTTAACGAGGAAGGTAAATTTGAGTTTATTTTAAACACCTCCTCTGTTTATAGAAGCAATAAAATTACTATATGTGCAGTGTTTGTTAAATCTATTTTAAAAAAATGTTAGGGTGTATTTCAGACATGTACTTGTGTTTTTATTTGTCAACAACGCGCATCTTTTACTACTTTGTGCCATATTTCAGTTGTGACCAAAACTTTTCCTTTTAGTCTTTTCAGACTACAGTCCTGACCAAAACAACTGGCAGTGACAAACGTTGTAAGGCTTTTTTTTTTTCAGTACAGGTCATTGTGCAGAGTGATTAGATGCATATTAATTATAAGAGCTTTATTATTTTATTAGATTCACATAAAACAAAAAACACTCTTACAGTATTTTTGGGGGGGTTTTTTTGTTTGTTTTTTTTTTTTTTTGTTTGTTTGTTTTTGTTGGGTTTTTTTTTTTTGCTCATGTGCAAAATGATCAGAAATCCTCAATTCAGTATTGACTTAGGGTTTTTTTTTTTCTACAAACTGTACTGCTTCAGTTTTTATAGTGCCAGTAGGCACTGGATCTAGGTTGCCATGAAGCATAAATACCAGGGCTCTAGACTAACTTTTTTGTTTGGGTGCACCAGAACAAAAGTTAGGTGCACCCAAATTTTCGACCATATCACATTTCTTAACATCGTCGTTTTACAGGGTGACTTTTTTTTTTTTTTTTTTTTTTTTTAAATCACTGTCAAATAAAAGTAATATTGACCTGCAAATCATTAGTAAATCTAGCAAACATAAAATTCTTTATTTGAAGTATAATTACTGTAAAGGTGTTTTAAAGAGCTTCTATGAGCTAAAATGTATACATCTAAAGATAAATAAAAGAAAAGAAAATCTAAATTAGAAGATGTTTTAAGGGATGAACTAAACATTTCATGACATTCAAGCCATATTTCTTGTTAAAAAATATTTTGGACTTTAACTTAGAGAAGTTTTTTCTTTTGCAGCATTAAACTATATTATCATCTAAGCCTCTACTGATGATCTGTTTGCTGCCATGTAGTATGTTCTAGATGCATTGTGCTTTTTCAGTGTTTCAATCAAAAATGTATTAGAACCAGTTGCAAATGCACTATTGTGCCAAAATAGCTATCCCTGACAGAATTTGTTTCCCTGCATCAGGAGCACACATGGGACCTGTATCATTTCCTCCCTACTTTTTGATTGAATGACTTTAAATCTAGATCTGCCAGAAGTATGAAAAAATTTTGGTGTAACTTTATTCAGTTTTTATTTTACCACATTTTGTGTTTAATGTGATTCATTCATGTGGTCTAACTAGCTATAAAAATGTTTTATAGATATAGTCAACAGTCGTTTTCAATGATGAACTCAGGAAAGTGTTTTTTGTTTCCAGCAGATAAAAACTTTTGGCGACATGAAACAATCAGAACCAACAGGACTTTTGTCAGACATCTTGAAACGAACACAGAGCCGTTTACTTGTTGTGAAAGATATATATTGAGTGTAAATGTTTAGAAATTGAGTTTACACAAACATGGTTGTTGTTTTATTAGGCAGGCATTCTCGGTTTGTTGGTTAAAACATTGCTATCATTTTCACATCTAGTTGATTGGAATTGAGACGCAGTCAGCTGGACCTGGGCTACTTGTCAAGTGCTTCTGACGCAGGGTAAACTAATTAGACAACTACCTTGGCCCGACACTCTTTTCAGTAAATGCAGTGCATTATGTTTTTGCCTTTACTGCATCTCATCCAGGGAAAGTGGTCAAGCAGCTGTTTTCGAAACTTCCCCTGTTTAATTTCAGTGACTACCTCGGAGGTGATCATACGTAGCTCGTTATCTGACGCCGTCTCCGAACCAGAGCTCGACATAACCTAGGAGGGTCATAGCTCCGTATCAGAGCATTGGTAATGATTTTTCGGACGGTTCAGACTTTAACTTTTCTATATTTTCTCTCCTCAGCCGCACTCCATTCACTCTCCTTACCTGACTCGCCTATCCTAGCCTACTCACTTTTGACTGCAGGATACAGATGTAGACACATTCATGGATAGCTGGACCATGGCAATTAAGATAGAGGAGCCCACTATCTCTGATTGGTTTACAGCACAATATGGGCCTCATGTCTGTCTGTTGTTAAACCACGAGGAGGTTCTTAGTTTCACTGAGACTTTTGCCTTTTTTTTTTTTTTTTTTTATTTACTCCCAAGACTGGTTGCACTGGTTTTTTTCAGGTGTGCTATTGAGAAATCCAGTCACATTTGCTACCAAATTGATTGCACTCTGGAGTCCTCTATATGCAACAAAATCTTTGCTTGTTCTTTGATCACGCCCCAATATCTTAGCAGTTACAAGAGCACTGCATCACTTTGAGAGACTTTTAGTAATTTTTGACTCTTCAGAATCAGTTAGATCTCTTTTTTGGCTGATTTTTTTCCTAAATAAGAAAACAACCTGCCTAATAATTATGCACAGATTGATATAGGTTGTTGACTTCTATAGGCCACACCCACCCTAATTACACAGATACACATCCCCTGCTAGGATTAAATCCATTAAGCATTCAAGTTTATCCATCTTGGAGTTTGAAAATATCCCTAAAAATCATGATATAGTCAAAATACTCACTTGCTTAATAATTGTGCACTTGAATTTTTTTTCCATCTTCTTAACCCTTTAATTGATGGGTCCTTTAGGCTCTGTAGCCACAGCAGAAGATCCAGCCGCCATTGCCGCCATTCAGTCTGCCGCCACCTTCACAGATCCACAAATCAAGTACCAAGTCTTCAAAACAGAAGGAACTGGTGGGCAGGTATGATGGAGTCAGAAATATTTATTTGAATGTAAGATTTTATTTCTGAGACATTTCTTTAAATTGCACAGGTTTAAGTCACACTTGAGATCTCTAATTATGCACAAGCAGGTACGCAATGCAGGTCTATATGGACCAGCAGGAAGCTGTGAGAGAGCAATCAGGTCACAGCTGGTGAATCGTTCATAATTTAACTGCAGCCATTTAATTTCATTGTTTATATGAAGTTATTGGGGCCACAGTCTGGTTTTTGTCACTCTGGAGAGAAAGCTGCATGTATTCATCTTATTGAAGTGTGATGACATGATGTGGATATATTCAGCTTGTTCAGATTGAATATTAATTAAAGATGAGAGGAATGAAAATTAAAAGCTACTGAATATCTCATTATCATTTTTGAAAATTAAAGTGATGGGAAAAAATATGACGGGACTTTTATGATCCTGTCAGCTAAAATGACAGACAACAAAAAAGTCTAGCGCAACTTGTAACACGACTCAGAAAACCGCAGACTTTCTTTCTTTCGAACTTACTTTCTTTCAAACTTTCAAACTTACTTTCGAACTTTCAACCTTTCTTTCCTTCGAACATAGCATTGATGAAATCTAACAAGTTTTCTGTCCAAAATTTTAATTGCTCAGTTTTATCTCATCATTAGAGGCCTAATAGTTGTTGATGTTGCTTGAAACCAAGAAGTCTCTCAGTAACTTTAATGGGAATCATGGAGTGCATGAAATTATTTGGAACATGAAATGGAAACAAATCTCTAATCAATCTAATTGTCTGTTGCTTTTGCAACTCTGTTCACCATTTTAACATGTTTTTAACATATTTAAATGAAATAAAACAACCATATTTCACTTCTGAAACCTGCTCAGTGTGTTGACGATTAGCTTTGAAATTTAAATCAGACCTACTGATCACAGACCGAGGCTTTGAAGAAAAGCAATCTGAAACTGTTTTTTAAAATTTAAGATGAGACATGACTTTTCAAACCATGCTGCGATGGAATCTAGATAACATGACAGCTGTGCGGGACCGAGGTGATGTCCCCTCCAGCCATATACAACAGCATCCTCAGACCAGCGTTGAAAAACTTACAAACTTCATTTCCAAATACTTTTTTTAATGCAGCTAAAAGTCAAATCCATAGTTTTTACAAGCTAACAGACATGACAATTTTTTTAATGACCATCTGCATCTAATTGCAGAACTAATTAAAAGTTATTTTATACCCAGTTCCGACAATCTCACCCGTCACAAATTATTTAGATGGTTATTAAATGTGACACAGTGCTGCTAAAGGTGTCTCATTTATATTTCTAGAATTTTATAACCTGTTAAGCCTGATACGTTAGATAAGTATGTCTGATGTAGCGAATCGGGCGTATATAATGTCTGATGTGAAGCAGTGGTAATGAGAATGTGACACCTATGGTAACCTGCTGGGTTGCAGGTGACCTACAGAGTGATCCAGGTGTCAGATGGCCAGTTGGAGGCTCAGACAGACGGAGCTGCAGCTGTCAGCCTGGTTGCTGGTTTCCCTGCAACCGCGCAGACGGTCACACAGGTGGGAATACCCCCCTCTATATCAGGCACACAGTTTTTTGTTTCTTACTCTAAAAGAATAGATTAACACCATAAAATATACAAATACATCTCAAAAAATTAGAATATTGAGTAAAAGTGAAATATTTCTTGCCAGTCATCTGAGAAAGTGCAACGGTTATTTCATAGAGATTTATCACACAAAGTAAAATATTTCAAGCTTTTATTTTTTGCATTTTTAGTGATTATGGGTTACAGGTAAAGAAAACCCAAAATTCACCGTCTTGGAAAATCAGAATATCACATTAGCCCAATCAAAATGGATGTTGTAATCACAAATGTCAGGCTTCTGAAAAGTATGTACATCTCTATGCTCTCAGTACCTGGTTGGGCTCCTCTTGCATGAATTACTGCATCAATGCGCCGTGGCATACAGGCCATCAGCCAGTGGCACTGTGTAGGTGTAATGGAAGCCCAGATTGCTTTGATAGCTGCCTTCAGGTCATCTGCCTTGTTGGGTCAGGTGTCTCTTATCTTCCTCTTGACGACAGCCCATAGTTATTCTTTGAGGTTAAAGGTCAGGGGAGTTTGCTGGCCAAACAAGAACAGCAGCACCATAGTCACTGAACCAGCTTTTGGTACCTTCAGCAGTGTGGGCAGGTGCCAAGTCCTGCTGGAAAATAAAATCAGCATGAAGTGCCCTAGAATTTCTTGGTAGACGGCTGCATCGACTGTGGACTTCAGAAAACCCAGTGGACCAGAACCAGCAGATGACATGGCGCCCCAAACCATCACTGACTGTGGAAACTTCACACTGGACTTCAAGCAACGTGGATTCTGTACCTGTCCACTCTTCCTCCAGACCCTGGGACCTGGATTTCTAAATGAAATGCAGAATTGACTTTCATCTGTAAACAGGACTCTGGACCAATGCACAACAGTCCAGTTCCTTTTCTCCTGAGCCCAGGTAAGACGCCTCTGACGTCTTTGGTTCAGGAGTAGCTTGGCACGGGGAATGCGACATTTGTAGCCCGTGTCTCGTAGTCGTCTGTGTGGTGGCTCTTCTGGAATGGATTTCGCTTGACAATCCTCTCAAGGCTGTGGTTCTCCCTGTTGCTGGTGCACCTTTGTCTACCATTCTTCCACTCAATTTTCTGTTAATTTGCTTGGATACAAAATTCTGTGAAGAACCAGCTTCTTCAGCAATGGCCTTTTGTGGGTTACCCTTCTTGTGAAGCATGTCGATGACTGTCTTCTGGACATCTGTCCAGTCAGCAGCCTTCCTCAAGATTGTGTAGCCTACTGACGCAGAGTGAGGGACTGTTTAAAGGCTCAGGAAGCCTTTGCAGGTGTTTTGAGTTAATTAAAGGATTAGGGTGTGACATCATGAGGTTCCTTTAATGACCTTTTTCACAGTATTCTAATTTTCTTTAGGGTTTTCATTGTTTGTGAGCCATTACCATCAAAAGTAAAAGAAACAAAGACTTGAAATATATCACTCTCACTTTGTGATGATTCTATATGAGTTTCATATTCTGAGATGACTGGTGAGAAATATTGCGCTTTTAGGCAATATTCTAATGTTTAGAGATGTACCAGTACACTGATGGTAAAAACAAAACAAATTCAGCCAAAAATGTTTGCATGTTCTCTGGTTTTAAACTGGATATCCTTCATTCATTGACCTTTAGTGTTTGATATATATTTTTAGGCAGTTATCTCTCAGCCAGAAGGGTTGGAAGGGGATGGCAGCACTGAGGCCCAGTACGCTTATTACCCAGCCTCCATTTCAGATGCCACCACTGGCACCATGGTGACCACAGTGCAGGCTTCTGACACACTGCTGGGCCAGACCACCCCGACAGGTAAGCTGTGCACGGTTAAAGGCTCAGTCCATAGCTGTGGAGAGGGGGGGAGGAAAAACTAGCGATATTATAAGAGACGTCGCTTTCTGCAGTTGACCATAAGGTTTTGTCCTAAAGGTCAGCTTTATGTGATGATGTCACCCCAGGAAGTTTTAACCGGATCCAGTCAGAGGACGATAGCGCCACGCACTCAGCCATACATAGCGTAAGTACATCCATATTCGTCAGAATGTTGTTTAATTCAAATCAAATGGCTTCAGTTGATTAATAAACACCTCAGACACAAATGTCTTCTCCATTCCCAAAAGTAAAGCAACTTAATATATTTATTCTGTTTGTAGAAAGCAGGAAGCTCCTCGGGGATCCAGGGATGAAAAACGGCGAGCACAGCACAACGAAGGTTGGTATGCATATACAGGCTCTGTTTCTGTTCCTTTTTTTTTTTTTTTTTTTTTTTTTTTTTTTTTTTTTTTTTTTTTTTTTTTTTTTTTTCCTTGTTTAAACATCCGATCGTTGGTCAGAGCTGCAGCAATTTAGTGGTGATTTATTTATTTTATTTTTTAGCTCCAGTTTTTGTCAAACTTTGACCTGCAGGTACTAATTTCAGCTGATTCTAATTTTTCATTATAGGGGCAGTATTATGCATTTTCCAGTCACATAGTGCCATTTCATAGCACAATCAAGAAACTATGTTACCTTCAGCTGTTACAAAAATGCTGTATATATCAAATATGATTTAAAGCTGCAGTATGTAACTTTTACAAAAATATGTTTTTTGCATATTTGTTAAAACTGTCACCATGTCATGACAGTATAATATGATACAGATCATCTGTGAAAAAAATCGAGCTCCTCCACCTCCTCGCCTGAGCTAATATTTCCATCTAAAGAAACGCACCACTCCCACCTAAAACAACCAATTACAGCCAGGAGGAGGGTAGTAGTGCTGTCAGTCACCCTCGTGTACGCACTGCTAAATGTACTAATGGGGAAGAAACAACTTATTGTTCCAGGAAAACTGTTTATGCGCTGTCATCTGCCATGCTAACTAGCCTTAACATTCATGTCAGGCTATGTTAGGATTCAGCTGTTGCGTAGCAGAGAGCAAGGGGGGGTATGTGAGTGGGGTGATTGACAGTGCTAAGACCTTCCTCCGAGCTCTGATTGGTTGTTTCTGACTGAGTGGTATATTTCTGCAGTTAGGACTAGGAGCAATGGGAGAATGCAGAGGAGTTTGATTTTTTTTTTTTTTTTCACAGATTATCTGTCTTACATTGTATTGTCACAACATAATAGTTATTTTGACAAATATGTAAAAAAAACATTTTTCATAAAAGTTACATACATGCAGCTTTAAAAGAAATTTGACTTCATAATTTAATGCCTTGAAATTGGGCCCCTGTCTCTTTAAAAACTCCTGCCCTTTCTGAAACTCTGCCTTTCGGAAGTCGTCACAACATCATTCCTCTTTAACCCTTTAACAAAGTTTTTATCAACGTTTTACTGAGAAGTAGCTTGTATAATGAGCTCAGCAGATGCACAGTTCCACCAGGTGTTTGCTAATTGCTGCTGGCTAGTCTGAAGGAGCTGAGTGGGGAAGCTGCGGGGGAGGGTCCTCTGTGATGCGGAAGCACGGATTTTAGAAACTGCAGCTTGAAGGAGGAGCAACACCCTGAAGGTGGAGCTGTATCCATCCAGGCGTTTTGCACAGCTGAATGGTTTCCACAAGAGATTAAAGGATTTCTCAAACATGCATGAAAGAATCAAAGCAACACTCGAGGTGTGTTTTTGATGAGGGAATAAAATTATAACATGATATAAAACTCAAAAAGTAGATTTTACATAATACTGCCCCTTTAAGAACAATAACATAAAATCAACATTCAAATATATTCTTTTTCTTTCCTGCTGTGAGAAGCGGTAAATTATTCATATTAGTTGTTGAGGCAGTCGCTGTAAAACAGGGTTTTACTAATAAAACTCTGCCGCTATATAAATAAACTGAATTGAAATTAAATTAATAGTTTAATAGGTATATTATGCAGCTCGACTTGACTTGTAGAAAATGCAGTTTTCTGTGTATCTTGTTTTTTCACCAACATCTTTCTAAGAAAATTTCATTTCTAAAACATAATGCTCCAACAGTTGAGCGAAGGCGCAGGGACAAGATCAACAACTGGATTGTTCAGCTTTCAAAGGCCATTCCTGAGTGCAATATCGACTATACCAAGACAGGCCAGGTAAGCTTTAACCCCAAGCCTCCAGTTCCCAGGAGGGCTGTTTACTGACGTTGTCCAAACCTTTTAAATCCTGTGTGTGCCGTTTTTCAGAGTAAAGGGGGGATCTTGTCAAAGGCCTGCGATTACATCAAAGAACTGAGACAGAGCAACATGAAGCTGGGAGAAGACATCAGCGTTCTGGAACGTCTGCGAGTCGACAACCAACTACTGAGACAGGAAGTATGTCAGCATACTAGTGTTAGTAGTGTTAGACGCGGTGTGTCTAACACGCTGTTTCTCTATTTCTCCAGTGGGCGTCCTCGGAGGGAGCAGGCCTTCCTGATGAGCTTATTCCTTCTGCTTCCATCTTTAAAGTCTAATGTCTTTTAGCCTTAATTTCTAGCCTTGTCAGTGTATTTCTAATACTGTAGTAAGAAATTAGATCATGTTTACTTCCTGTTAATAAACTAGCTGTTTACTTTATCTGTGTGTTTTCAAAGGTGGAAGACTGGAAATCCAAGAATCAGATCCTGAGGAACCTTTTGCGACAGCATGGCATTGTTGGCTCATCGAGCTCAGACCCTCAATGAAGCCTGTTGCAGTATTTAAAGACGAATGCCCATAGGCCAAAAGAGTACTTGAAATACTTATAAATATGTATCTTGTCATTGAGCATGCACAAAATGGGTTAATTATCAGAATATTGTTTTGAATATTCACATCCACCCATTGTGAAATCTTTATGATTGTTTTTTAAGCTCTTAACATTTATGTAATTTACGTAGGAACGATAACATTATTGAACTTAATGGGTCCACAGAAAGTAGTTTTTTTTTTTTTTGTTGTTGTTTTTTTTAATCAAATTCAGGAAAAACTTTATTGATGCCTTTTTACCATGAGCGTGTATAATTGGTCATTAGTCTCCAGTACAAGAGGCTCTAAAGCATAACCAGCAATTTAGTCCTTATGCTTAATCTTTGTTGTACTGTCACTTAATATGAACAGCACTTATTTTAATGTCTCCAGGCATTATATT
Source organism: Anableps anableps (assembly GCA_014839685.1). Lineage (NCBI taxonomy): Eukaryota > Metazoa > Chordata > Actinopteri > Cyprinodontiformes > Anablepidae > Anableps > Anableps anableps. The sequence goes on along the minus strand of CM026068.1, from coordinate 5,745,468 downwards.
CATGTATTGATGTCTTTTATCATTGTCACTTTAACCAGTTGATACCAAGTTTATCATCCAGTTCATAGTCTGGGTTTCTTTTTATTTCTCTGCTTGTTGGGGACTGTAGTTACATTGCAACAATGTAACCACTAAGTTTCGCATTATAGGATAAATGTATGTCTTTATAATAAAAATGTAAATAATAAAATGAATGTTTTATTTATATATGCATTTATTAATGAGTTGAAAACAGTGTTTTAATTTGAAAGGTCCTTCCGGAAGTACACCCTCTCTGTGATACTGTAAATGTTTAAAGCTGCAGGCAGACTCAGGGTTTTGAGAAACCGGTAGAATCTGCGTATTTAAAGCCCCCACAAGAACGACCGGATCTGTATCCATGATCTGCATTCTGCTGGTAGCCGGCCACGGCACTGTTCTACAGGCACAGATTAAGGTAAACAACGCCTGCGCTTTGGTGCAGAACCAGCGGTGCAAAGTTCACATCCGTCACCAAACAGCGATCACTGCCCAGAATCGCATTACAGAAAGTAGCCTTTAAGCATCACCGACCTTTCTGGCTCCTAACGGTGTCTGTTGATTCATTACTTTTGACTTTCTTTGGTTCGTACCCTTACAATGGGACGTTCGGCTTTAAGGGATTTGGGAGTTGTGCAAATTTTCAAGAAGTGGAGTCATTTCCAGGCTCCCTCCCTGCGCCGCGCCGTCCTGCAGACCTCCGTAACCACGTAACTGTTGCGGATCTTTTAAAAGCTGTGGTTTCGTAAGAATAACGGCGTTGGCTACCTTTTGACTGTGCCGAATACTTGAGCGCAATCCCCCATTTAAATTGACTTCACTATTAACTGTAATAATGTCGTGCACGAGTTCCTTGACCAAGAAATAATGTGAACATAAAATGAGCCATCTGCATTGCAGGGTTTGGCATGGCAACAGCAGGGCAGCACTTATGAGTGATAGAACTTTTTGTGCCCAGTTTATATCTAACTGAGAAAACCACATCTTAGGCATAAAAATACAAATCTAACCAAGCTGAAAATAAAGTTAGAACAACGTTGATTCTTAAACACAGGAGAGTTTTTTAAAAGCAGTACCGAGAAAGTTTCCCTGGTCATTTTGGTGACTGACCTTTCATTAGCCCCTCTTTCCATGTTGCCTGCCTTTCGTTCTGTACTTTGATTGGTACCTTGAAAAGGCCAGAAGCCTTTCTAAGTTCTTACTACTACTTCTTCGAGGACTTCGAGGCTGACCCTTCAACTGTATGGAGAGTGAAAAGTGCGAAATTACAGTAAATAAATTATGAAATAATTAATTATTTAAATGTCATTACTCTATTAAAAATTGAAATAAATACAGAAATAATTTATCAAATATAGAATTAATTATATGTGCGTCAATAAAGTGTATTGATTTCACTGTAAAGTCTAGAGTTGGGCCGGAAACCCTGACGTCTGATTGGCTGTTTCAAACAGCAAATGAGACAACTTCTTCCAAGTTTGGTATGATCCTGAGATCAATATATTCGCTGGAAAGCACAGAAATAACTTCAGTAACAAATAAATTATTGCAATTTATTTGCTATAAACTCTGGGTGAGCAACTCCAGCCTCTATATCCCAAGTTTGGTCTGAAATATCTTTAATAAGTTAAAGACAGAGCATTAGCCGGTGTTAGCTAGTGGGCGGGGTTAACATGGAAATCTGTGGCAGCTTCTTCCACACAGAACTAAAAATAATAATAATGAAATATATACAAGTAATTGGATTTCACAACAGCATTTATCTGTTTGTCTAGTATAAAAGCACAATCAAAAAATAAAACTCTAATTCCTGACAGCAACAGCTGTATGAAGCCAAGAGGCCAAGACCGTCAAGGGTCAAACAGTTCCCAAATTTGATGACATCAGTCTGCTTTGCATTTAAATTCAGGAAATTCATATTCAACCAAATTCTAATTAGTGTTGTCAACCGATTTAAAAAATGTAATCAGATTAATCACATTCTAGCGCTGTTATTAATCACTATGCTTAACTTTGTAAGCTTGAAACGTAAAAATGCATGTTTACAAAAAATGTTTAAGAAAATATTTAATTGTCTCAAACTCAACATCTCAGTTTTCCACGTTTTCATGTTCAGGAAGGTTTAAAAGAAGTCATTTTGTTTCAAACGTAATTTAGAAATGTTAACTATGAACTGGTTGTGCTTCGATGGAGTATTGGCCTTGGTTTTAATACTGCGTTGGTTTTAATCCAAATGTCATCGTGATGCTTTTTTTCAAGAATCTGTTTGGCACTAGTGGACTTTATTTGACAGTAATCTGACAGGAAGGGAGCAGAGACATGCGGCAAAGGAACCGAGGACGGGATTCGAGCTTGGGATGGTTGCATTAAGGCTTATAGCTTCTGTATACGGGGCGCCCGCTCTAACCGCCGTGTTTCTTAAAGCGAAATTTGCCACTGAGTACATCAGTCTGACTCTACTCCCTCATCTTTTCACTTGCATTTGCAACTCTGCATTGTTGAAGACAGTACAAGACTAAGTACTGTCTTCAACAATGCAATGAACTAAGTAACCCTCTATGGGAGAGAGGCTTAGGTCAAAATAGGTAATGTGATTAATCGGGATTATGTAATATTAACACATTAAGCATTTTCGATTAATCGCATACGTTAAGGCGTTAACGTTGACAGCCCTAATTTTAATCTCACTCAGGCAATTCAAGAGTGGCTGAAGTGAGTGGACCCTCTCTTGCTTAATTTGCAGATACATTTGAATATCATCAGCAAAACAGTGAAAGGGAACATTATGTTTTCTAAAAATTAGTAAATGTAGCTAGTTATCACACACCTCCAGAACTCAGTGTATCTTAGTGACTTGTTCAAACTTTTTAAAGTAGAGAAAACAATACATTGTCCTTTAAGTTTAGGAGCTTTTCGTGCCTGAATTGATCTTTTCATTACTGTTAATCAAAGTCACTATGAAACAAAAACTGGACCATAAATGAGTGGAAAAGCAGCCAAGACTGAGAGTAAAGCTTTTGAGGGATCTTTGCTTCTTTGCACAGAATGATGACACAGGTTTATACAGCCATCTGACTGGTGTACCCAAGGCTTTGCTTCCTGGGACTGGGGGAAAGAAGATCCTTGACTTCTGGTGGGAAACTGTCAACGTGTAAGTTGGGTTGGCACCAAACATGAATAGTTCTAACATTATCAGATGTGGAACGCTCCAAGTTAGGGTTCAGAACCTTCTGTGGTCACCTGTTACTATCTCTCCAGGCGGCAGCTCTTCACTGAGGTCTACCTGGTCACCAACGCAGACAAGTAAGTTGCAGAACAAGGTGCTGTTGGTCTGGAATTATTGCCACAGTTTGGCTGCTGCTACTACTGCTTTAACTCCTCTCTGATCAGGTACAAGCACTACGAGCGCTGGGCAACAGCTAACGACTTCCCGGTGGAAAAACATTGTGAAACGATGGCAGCACCACCCTGAAGGACCAGCTGGGGCTGTGGCTGACCTGGAGCTCGTCATACGGAGTCGCAAGCTGGAGGATGACATTGTTGGGTGCGAGGTGGACAGATTTCTGATCACTCAGGCAGCTGGATGTTTGTACAATCAGCCTTTTTTCCCCCTCTGTTTGAGCAGATCGCTGGAGACCATGCTGTGTGCCGATCAAGAACTTTGATATCGCTCAAGTTATCCGCTTCTTCAGGTCCAAGGTGAGGGCTATGTGAGTGATTTATAATCCTCTTGCATAGATCACAACCTCTCCTTAGTGACTAAAAACACACATAATCACAAACCAGGGGACCGACTTTAGTTTTTTAAACTACATACTAACAAATCTAAGGTTTTAGCTGCCACATTTTGGTTCAGTTGACACAATTACCCTTGAACATCTACAGGGTAAGTGCCAAATGGCAGCACTGAACATGAAGTGTTCAGTGAAACACCATTCCTATATGCAAATTATGCAAATCATTACTTAGTGCACAAAATGTTATGGAAATGATAGGTAACAGGGTGATAAGCCACATAATTTAATTTAATTGCATAAACATAGAAAGTGACACTAAACACATTGACAATTTAGTCAAATGTGACAGCATAGATGAGGAAAACTAATCAAGATAAATAAAAACAGAATGACCTATATCTGCTCCCTTTACGAGCACAAATAATGCAGGAGTCAAATAATATCTGAAAACAAAAAAATTAAACAAAAATATCTAAATATAACTTACACATGGTCTTCTCCCTGTGCTACCTATAATACTGAGAAAAAAATATTTTGGAGCATGAATGAATAATTCTGAAATATCTGTAAAACCCTGTCCTGATATCTGCCTGGTTTCTCCTTGAAACAGATGTGGTTTTTATCAGTAAGTTATAATTTCTCCTTACCACTGAAGATTCTGCATCATCATCATCCTGCTGGTGGCCTCTGGTCTAATGCCTCCTTCCTGACGCTCTGCTCTTCCTATTGTGACAATAAAGATTTCTTTTAAATATGAGGAAAGCAACAGTGAGCACAACTTCTGCACAGAAATGGAAGAGGACTGGATTTGTTCCTGGCGTTAACTAACTAGCAATGGATGTAAAATAGAAAACAACAACATGAGTATTCTTATTAACTAGTTTAACATGATGTATTGGCATGGACTAACTAGTCAACATTTAACTACCGTATTTTCCGGACTATAGAGCGCACCTTACTATAAGCCGCACCCACAAAGTTAAAAAAAAAAAAAAAAAAAAGTAAACATACACATACAATCCGCACCGGGCTATAAGCCGCTGATACCTCCGCCGCTCTGGGTTTTCCACAACGATGCAGCACGCAGCAGAGGGGGGCGGACACCCAAAATTTGAGTCATAACAGGCCACTTGAATATCACATTTATTACGGTTGAAAAACAAGAAAAAGTTGCCAACTTTAGATTTAACTGAACTGATTACGGTAGTTTCCAAACGGCAGCGGCTCTATTTCCCTCCTGCAACGCCAGGTCGATAGCCTTCAACTTAAAAGCGGCATCATACGAAGATCTTCTAGTAGTTTCCATGATGAGGGCGTATGAGTTTGAAGAGAGAAATCTCCTTCGTGCCTGCTGCTAGCATGTGCTAAATGAAAATTGGCGCTTTCTTCTTTGATTTCCAACTTTGACGTCCCATGATTCACTTCCTGCTAAAGAGCCCCCTGGCGGTTAAAGAAAAATCCACAGAAAAGCCGCGCCGGGCTATAAGCCGCATAGATCAAAGCGTGGGAAAAAAGTAGCGGCTTATAGTCCGGAAAATACGGTAATATTATCTGCATGGAACAGCATTACTCAACTTGTACGGTTTGTTTTGAAAAAAACTTTACAAAGATTTTTGCCTTTTGCTGGCTCTGACTGGTTAGCTGAACATGACTCTGAGAAAAACCGCGTGCATCTCAGCACAAACATCTCATACCAGCTGTGGTGAAGGGGAATGATGTGGGCTTGGTTTGCAATCAAAGGACCTCAATTTTTGAGTACTTAGAGAAGTATTTTCTAAAGCAAAATGAAGATGTTTATTTTCCATTTATTCATTCATCTGTGTGTTGCAGGCTGGTGAGCTGATCATCTACTATGAGCTGGAGGAAGGTGAGAGGAGCAGCTCCAGGGGTATCGTGGAAGTCTGTCCAGAGACCCACAGGTGAGGATGGTTCTGCAGAGCTCAGCTTTCAGCTTGTTCCTGCTTTTAATCCGTTCGGCTTCTGAACTAGGATAACTCGCTTCCTGGAGAAACCCGAGGAAGGGCGGACAGCGTCCCGGCTGGCCAGCGTGGTGTTCTACTGCATCCGCAGAGACACGCTGTCCTACATGTCCAACTTCATCAGCCTGCAGCCTCAAGCCACAGGGCGGACCTTCGGACTGTTCTGGGTTCGTAGGTGATGTTCATGGTTTTTATTAGGACTTTCTTTTTTCATAAACAGTAACATTACAGACTCATACATTCCCCCCAAAGCCAAAACTCTCATCTTTTCTCACAAGGCAGCAGAATCTGCCTTGTGAGAAGGGGAGGAATGGGCCAGAACTCCAGCAAACTGTTGATAAGCTTGTGGAAGGAAGCCTAAAATGTTTGACCCAAGTCGTACAGTTCAAAGGCAACACTGAGGAAATTTAAACTTCTGATTTTGAAGACATTAATAAATAAATCTCTGACATATTCTCTCATTACTCTGGAATTTACATACAGAAATAATTGTGGTGATTTTAACTGACCTAAAACAAGAGAAGTTTGGTCTGATTTAACTTCAGACAGCAAGGAAAAAATGTGTTGGTGTCTTTTTATATGGCGTATGTAAACTTCTGGTTCCAACTGTAGAGGATCTCAAATTACCAGTAAAAGTTGGATTTTTATGCCACTGTAATAAGATGAATTTATTTTATGGTTTTTCTTCTGAATAAATTATAAAACAGGTTTAAACAAATAGTGCTGCACGACTCTTTCCTATTCTAACTCGATCTGCTCTTCAACTCTCAGCTCTTATAACTGAACATTATCAAGCACCATTGGAGCTGGTTGTATATTCACACAGACCGAAAGCTGCTGTGGAAAGCAACGTTTGGAGAAGTGTCACGTCAGGCCGAGACGCACTGTGCTCTGAAAACAAACTCCAAAAATGACTTCAGCAGTTTGTCATTAAGTTAGGAAAAAGTGTTAACAAGTTGTTAATCTGTTCCACCTTTGTTCCCTGTGATCTTCAGGAGTGGCTCATCAATGAGAAGCAGCTCGACGTGTTTGGTATGAAGCTCCCCACTGGCTTCCAGCTCATTGGACAGGTGGTTCGTATCTGTACCTGGGATCTGAAACAGGTTTAACACAGGCTATGCTCACACAGCAGGCAAATGTGACCCAAATCAGATTTTTTTTTTTTCACAAATGTGACCCATATCTGACTTTTTATGGAAGTCTGAACGACCCAATTCTGATTTTTTTTTTCACCCCCCCCAAAAAAAATCCAATTTGAGCCACTTCCATCTATCGGATACATATCAGATAGTTTTCAAAGCGTCTGCAGTCTGAATGGTCAAGTCGCGTTTTATCCGACTTTTACGTCATTGATGTGAGACATGCATCGCAATTCTGCACCAAAAGAAGCCAAACCAGATGTAAACAATGGCTGACAAAAATCATAGTTATGAAATTATGAATGAAGTCTGTTCCACTGAAGCACATCACATCACAATCCCCCCACTCCTGGTTCTGACTACACTTTCAAACAGATTTCCCTACAGAAGTTGCAGTCAGCGCTCCACAAAACGCCGTTATTAGTTGTGCTTTCTTTTTATCAGCTTCCTTTGTCTCGTTGTGATTTTGTGACAATCCTGTCGGCCCCCATAGCTGAATAAACTTTAAAATCAATCCATAGACGGTGGCATCCATTATTACTTCCGTAAACAGTGCGCTGCTGTGTAACTTCTACGTTCTTCTTCTGTGCATGCGGGTCGCTTTAGGGTCGTAAACTTTTCATACAGAAGACTGATTGTGGTCACATCATTCAGTAGTATGAACACCCATGAAAAAAAAAAAAAAAATTTCTGCAAAAAATTAGAACTGAGCATCAAGATCTGCTGTGTAAATGTAGCCATAGTGTCTTCCACCCCATGCAAGAAGCTGTTGCAGAACTAGAGATCTCCTTCAGTGACATCCTAGGTGCACAAAGGAGCATTATCAGATCCTTCCTCCCAGCAGCTGTTAGAGCAGGGGTCTGCAACCTGAGGCTCCGAAGCCGCAATTGGCTCTTTGGACCTTCCAAGATGGCTCTTAATCCCTTTGACTAAAAATAATAAAGAACCAACTAATGTTTTTAAATACTGATATAATAAGAAATGCAGGTTTTTAGTATTAATTCCTCTTTTGTCATGGAATAATTGCATTGAATTTTTACAACAAAAGATGATTTTAGATCTTTTTTTTTGTCTTTAGGTTGGAAACACTGCGTTTTTTTTTTTAAATATGATTTTCCAGAAATATCAACATCCCACAGAAGAAAATTTATCTAATCTATTTTTTACAAAGTTTCCCATTTTTTCTTTATTTCAGAACCTAAAAATAGAAACAAAACAGTGACTCTTTAAAACGAACAACAAAATTCCTATAGTAGAGATTTATCTTTTTTCCAAAGGGTCACATAACATTTGTGGCTCTAAACAAGTTTTATTTCATTGGACTGAGGGTGAAAATGGCTCTTTGGATTGTAAAGATAGCAGACCCCTATGTTACGCTTCATAACCATCACTGCTCCTAACAAACTCAAACTCAATGATTCCTTTTTTAGATTTCTTGTAAACAGTCTGTTGCTGTTTTCTATGTACAAATACACACATCTTGTTCATTTTTTTATAAATTTTCCTACCCAGTTGCACATTTCTTTTGATTGGAGTATGCTATTTTTAATAACTCCACAGCAGGGGTGTCCAAACTTTTTGTCACGTGGGCCAAAATCGTCATGTTGGAAGCACTCGTGGGTCTAAAAATATGTAATAATTTTAAAAACTGAAATCACAAAGTTATATTGTGATTTTGTTTTACCTGCTCAACAATAAACTAAGCATTGAGGGAAGGGATGTGTAATTCATTGCTCATCCAAAAGTTAAAAAGGGTTTTGTAAGTTTGTCTTTTAAAAAGAAAGGCATTAATTGGAAAAAGATACAATGTATTAAGTCTATTCTAAGCAATTAGACCAGAATTTGTGTCACTCTTTCTTTAAAACAAAGCTTAATTAATTAATTAAAAGCTGATTTGGGAGCATCAGAATCTGCTTCTGAGTAAAAGTCACTGCATAGTTGGGGTCCTTTTTACTATGAAATCAAAAAGAAAGTAAAAAGCCTGGTTATTTTTAGCTTACCAGAAATAATTTTGCCCTAGTTAAAAATAAAAAGTCTCCATCTGCATCTACCACCTGTGAATTTGGTGAGCCAAATCTGCATCATTCTTGAACTGCAGTCAGGGGACACACAAATTCAGTCCAGGGGCTGTAAATGGTCCCCAGGCTGCACTTTGGACACCCCTGCTCTACAGTATTTTATTTTTTTATGTTGTAAATGTGTCCGTACTGTACAGTCTCTTATTCTTGTTTTCATATTAAAAGCCTGGGTCTTGAGCATAAAGGAATAGGAAGTAACTGCCTTTTCTATCAGTGCTAATGAAGGCAGGAAAGAGAACAAAGTGGCGCTTCAACATTAAGAGTACAATTATGATAAAGTACCCAAAGTATCTGAGAAGCTTCTTTATTTTGATCTACTATGTTAGGGCCTGTCAGACTACACAAAGTGGCTCACTCACTACTCCACCAAGAAACAGGACGACCCTGCTAAACCAATCACATGTCGCTCATATGCCAGGTAGGACAGCCATGTGTTCTACATTTCTAGATGACAGTCTTTTCTTATTATAAGTGTTATAACCCAACAAGATAAACTCTTTAATACAGATTTCCTCATCTCAAACTACAGGGTTGGCTTAATGGGAAATCCCTCAGATGGTTTCAATGGGAAAACCATTGCCATGACCATCTCCAACTTCTGGGCTGAGGTTACTCTGGTGGAGAGCCAGACTCTGGTAACATGCTTGTTCCTGTAAACCACCTTCTCATGAGAAATATTTAGCAGATATGCTGACTTTCTGTGGTTTCCAGGTTTTAGTCCCTCATCCACTGAATGATCCCACAGAGTTTGGCAGTCTGCAAGATCTGTTCTGTATCAGCAGGAGGGAGGGGTGAGTGACCTTAGAAATGAGCCAAATTACACCACAGGGTTGATCACATTCATGCAAATAATTCAGCTTCTGTTATGAATTTGCAGGTATCTGGGAGGTCTGCGGCTGCTCCAGGCTACGTGTAAGAAGTTCTACCAGTTTTGCTCCAAACGAGGGTGAGACTAGTGGACCTGCTACTGCGTCTTTGCATAGTTTTTCCACTGGCAGCTTTTCTACAGCTGCTGTATTAGAGAAAGATTGGCTTTAACTTATCCCTGCTTCTTTCCGTTGCTTTAATCTTTGTCACAAACATCCTTGGTGTTTTACCTTCAGAAGGTATAGCATCCTCTGTGATTATTGGTACTGGTGGAAAAGATGTGCGATAAGCATTTAAATTAATTCTCATTTTATTGAGTAGTATAATTGTTCCACAGAAAGCAAATTCTGCAGTTCTCCATTGCTGAGCTTTGGAGATTTTTTTTGTTACCTCCCTTGCTGTTTTCCTCCCTGCTTCTGGTAGCATTATTAAGTTCAGAAACAAAGCTGAAGTTATTATTTTTGGACCTAAAGAGGAATGATCTGGAGTCAGTGCGCTGCTTCGGTTATTACAGCTAGAAACTAGTGATCATGCCCGAAACCTGGATGTAGTGATGGACTCAGACCTGAACGTTCAGAGACGCATAAAGACAATTACAAAGTCGGCCTTCTATCACCTGAAAAACATTTCCAGGATTAAAGGACTAATGTTCCAACAAGATCTAGAGAGACTCACCCATGTGTTTATCTTTAGTCGCATTGATTACTGCAACAGTGTCTTCACAGGTCTGCCTAAAAAAATTAGACATCTGCAGCTGATCCAGAGTACTCAGGACCACTCAGGTCTTCTGGTTCTAGTCTAATCTATAACCCCAAACCAGAACCAAACATGGAGAAGCAACATTCAGCTTCTATGCCCCACTAATCTGGAACAACCTTCCAGAAAACTGCAAAACAGCCGAAACTCTGAGTTCCTTTTAATCAGGGCTAAAAACCCACCTGTTTATTTTATAATAACTGGAACATTGATCAGTATATTTGATGTGTATTTGCTTGATGATTTTGATGATGATATTTGACAAAATGTAATGTTTATTGCTTGTTTCATAATTGTATTATGTTTTTATCATGTAAAGCACTTTGAACTGCATTGTTGCTGAAATGTGCTATACAACTGACTTGACTCAGTCCTCATTTCTCTCTCTTTTGTTGCAGCATTGCTTTGACAAAGCAGAACTTCACCCTGAAGTATGACACCAACATTCCTCGGCAAGTGGTGAGGATCGGTACAGACAGAAAAAATACTGGTGCTTCACTACATGCTTATTTCCTGTTATGTATAAACGTTAACTTGTTCTGATGAAATTATGTCTCTGTCTGTTTCTATCAAGGGCCTAGCTGGAAGCAGGTAAATATTTTTCCACATAGTCCTGTTCAATAGTTTTTCATTTTGAACAGAATAAATACTTTCCTCAAACCTTCTCCCCCTACAGTGCCATCGTTTCAGCTACTCTGAAGTGTCTCATGGAATACTACAACATCAATGACAATGTAAGCGAGCATGAATCCACGACTCCTGTTGGGGTCATAGATTCAGTCCTGCAGACTGCTGTGTTTTTACTCTATTTTCTTTATTGTTGTTTTGAAGGATCTTCCCAAACCAATCCGAGCCAACTTCATTCTCAGTGTGGAGACTGATGAGCTGTTCATCACGGCTGGCCTGCAGGACAGAGTGGTGCAGGTCAGTAAACTCTCTGTCAATTATGTGGTTTTAAACATATAAATAATCTGAGAAAAAGCAGGTTTAAAAATAATTTTAATTTAACTGAGGTGAACAAAGCCACCACACCAATATCATCATTTATTAAGCACAGAAATGAAGCCAAAATTGAAAAATGTTGAACAGTTCTTTCCCCAACATCATAGTGTGTATAAAAAACCTACAAAGTTAACAAATACTGCATTAAGCACAAATAGCCAAAAAGATGAGTAGGTCAAACACACTGATCTTAGCTTCAAACAGAAACTACTCAATAGTGATCTGCTGCGGCCAACATGTAGGAACTGAAGTGGACACCTGTAAACTGGGAGCAAGGACTGGTGGCTCCATATGCTCCGCTTCATTTACTCCTGAATCTGGATCTTGGATCTGGGAATAACATTGCTTCTGAGTTTTGTGTGTCCCAGTTGTAGCTTGGAAAACCAGTGGGATTTGCTAACTGTTACACTCAGGAACCAGGCTAACTGTTACCGAAACAAGCTAATATCAATGTATTTTTCTGAATATTAAATACATTGAAAGACTAATGAAATGTCTTGGTTGGATTTTATGGCTAACTTTTTTTTAACTTTAATTTTTGTTATTATGAGATCAAGGTGGGTGAGAACCTCCAACTTTACCTACGTGGAAAACTGTGGGTCATTCCTGTTTATTTTACCAACGTTAAACTTGAGAGCTGTGGTTAGTGCAGCTTTAATCAAAGCAGCGGTACCAGTTTATTAGAATGTTTTCCTCTTTCTTTTACTTAAACTGAAAAGTGTCGTCCTGCTGTTCCTAAATGTCTGTCTGAATGGTACTACTTAGTAGTTCATGAGGTGGGACTTGTTCTTGTTCTTGCTTAGAACAACATTGACAGGGAATTTGTGTCCATTTGTCGTTGCAGGTGTATGAAGGTTTGGTCTACATGGATTTCAGCAAGAAGCTCATGGATGAGCAAGGCTACGGTACTGATATCAATAAATAAGCACATGCAAATATGGTACATATATAAAAGGTTTTAGTCATTGAATGTAGCCTTGAATATAATTTTCTTTTAATGAATGTATTACAGAATGTATCCTTATGTACGCCTTGTCATGTGTTGAAACTGAGGCTCCATAGGAGCCGCATCATTTCTTGTAAGAGTTCTTGTTCTGGTCGATGTTTGGGCTCATTGTCAGGGTGAATCTTGAACAAACAGGGCGTTGCAGTGGATAATTCTTCCTGTGGGGTTTGTCCTCTCTCAGGGAACTATACTTCTATGGACATGAGTAACCTTCCACCATTCTGGCTGGCCTACCTGAGTGACCCCAGCGACTCTGGACGCATCCACAGCAACATCCGGCAGCGTTGGCTTAACGGTGCGTCTTCCAGTCTAACAGAATGTGTGTGGTTGTTGGCGGGGAGGGGAGAAAGAAATTACTTTTTTCTCTTAAGGCACTTATTGAATACCGATTTATAAAACACCAGTAAAATTTGGCATGCTTCCATTTCCTACAGAAACCAAGTTGCCAATATGAACGATTTTCTTTACCTTTCCTTGACTGTATTGTTTTAAGCTCACACAATGCTATTTGGAGAACATTTACACTAAAAAAAACTTTTGCTGCATTTGTTGTACTACTTTCACATTAGCCGTTTACCCACAGGGGAACTAGTGGTTGTCGAGGCAATGAGGTCCTTTGCTGAGCTCACAGACCAGGCGAGGTAGGTACCTACCAAAAAATTCCTAAGAAGTGGAGGAGGTGTTGAATACACCGAATCTAAAGATTCTTATTTCCTGTTCTTGTAATTAAAAGCATACTTTTTGTTGAGGTATTTAATGATGCTGCACAATTTTAGGTAAATAACTTATGATTAGGCCTGTCACAATAACAAATTTTGCTGGATGATAAATTGTTCCAGAAATTATTGCAATATTACCGTTTTGAGACCATTTTCACCTTCTCATAGATCAATAAACTCAAATTTCTAAATAACATTATCCAAAATAAATAAGCAAAACAACCAAAAATAAGAAATAAAATGGAAACAAAAACCACCTAATCTCAACTAGTGTTTCTCTGGCTTGCTACTCCTCACGGGGCTCTACTCTTTGTGGTACGAGGTCATGCGCCTGGCAGATAACTGATGCAAGAGTTCACTCCTCTTTACGCAAAGGAAGCAAGAAGGCGAGGTGTCAGTTGAGGCCAATGCATCAGACTGAAACCTTTTGTTATCCAGTCTCTGGTAGAAAGAGAGAGACGAGGAAAACAAACAAGCATGCAAATAAAAATTAGTAAACTCATTTTAATTTATCATGTGATTCGTTGATTTATTGCATATTGTGACAGGCTTGCTAATGATATGGTATGGTGCATTCAGTTTTTTATTAAGAAGTCAGAATTTCAAAGTTCAACTAAGATGTCACCTGTAGTCACAATTCTGATTTAAACAGGTGCCTCACTATAGCTTACCTTAAAATCCAATCTGGTACTGATTATTAGCATTTTTTGGATATTTCTAATTAATTCAATCACACATGATGAATTCATCAATACTGGAACATTTGGGAAAGGCTAAGTCCCCAGTATACGTTCTTGGAAGCATATCAATAAAAGCACACGACATAAGGGAGGTGAAATCACACAGGAATGAGTGGTCATCACCAACAGAGAGTAATGAAGTATACATATTTACTGTTTAATCATGTATCGGAACAAACATTTTGTTTAGAAATTATGCTTAGATTTTTGAATTTAGCACATTTTCTGTCACACACTTTGTTTGGTCATTTTTGAACAGTGTGTTTTAAGTAATTTGTAACATATTTAACCTAGTTTGGAACAGCATACTTTTGGTAATTTGGGACAGTGTGTTTCAAGTAAAATGGGCCTGAATATCAAAGGTAAATGGGACAGAGTATTTATGGTAATCCAGGAGAGAATATTTTAGTTTTTTGGGGGACAATGTGTTTTAAGTAAAATGGGACAAAATATTTAAGGTAATTTGGCACAGCATGGGGTTAGGGTTAGAATAGTTTAGGTTTTTTGGGGTTTTTTTTTTTTTTGAATATTTAAGTTAATTTGGAACAACATATTTAGATTGACTGGGACGTCATGTTTCACATAAAATGGGACAGCATGTTTCAGATTATTTGGGGATCTTACTCAAGGTAATCAGGACAGAATATTTAAGGGAATTTGGGACATCATACTTTTGGTAATTTGAGAGTGTGTTTCAAGTAAAGTGGGACTGAAGATCGAAGGTAACTTGGGTCAGAATATTTATGGTAATTCAGGACAACATATTTTAGGTTTTTGGGGACAGAATGACAGTGTGTTTTAGATAAAATGGGACTAAGTATTTAAGGTAATTTGGCACAGCATATAATGTAAGAATTTGATTTAAGGTCATTTGGGACCGAATATTTTAGGTTTTTCGGGCAGAATATTGAAATTAGTTTGGATCAACATATTTTAGGTGGACTGGGACAGCGTGTTTCACATAAAATGGGACAGCATGTTTCAGATAATTTGGGCATCTTAATTAAGGTAATTAGGACAGAATTTTTAAGGTAATTTAGCACACTTTATTCCAGGTAAAATAGGACTGCATTTAAAGGGAATGAAATGAAATATATTTTTGATGTTTGCACATAAAACCTTGCTAAAAGTTGGAAATATAAAATATGAGCTCATTTACAGATCCAAATTCAGACCTGAGGACGTTTTTTCCCCCTCAGGGCAGCAATTAAAGAGAGAGACTGGAGTAGTCTGGCACAGCTGATGGACCGGAACTTTGAACTGCGCAGGTACCTCACTATATCTGATATACTTATTGTATTTCAGAAATGCATTTAACTCCGGGTTTTCTGTTCAAGTATACAGAATGTATGCTTGTCATGTAGTTGTCGCTTCTGCAGAAAGCTCTTGGTATGTTGTAACTGTGCAAAGATGGAATAGAAAATGTTCTTTGTTAATGGAAACTGATTCTATTGGGATTATAAATGACTGACCAACACAAATTAGCTCATATTTTGTGAAGTGAAAGAAAAACAATATATAGTATTCACATTTTGTTACAATAAATATGTAAAAATTTGTATTTGTATTCAGCGCCCTTTAATCTAATAACTCTAAATGAATGACTAACTAAATAGTTGCTCTCCCCTCATAATCACAATCATTTGTGATTATGAAAAACAAGTAGTTTCATAAGGGAAAGTGCCTGTTGTGCCAGATCATTGATTCTATTACATTATTATAGCTGAAACTGTGTTATGTGCAACCTGACAGCAGTAACAGCTGGCTGGCCTTTAAACTGCCACTGGTTGCCATGGATACCTGCTGTTACCTTGCTGTTTTAACATTAGCTAGCATGTTGTCAGCGTACTACATCTGTTTATCGCCAAGAGAGGTGATCTGTGCTGGCTGCGTCTTGTAAATAATTTTTTTTGCCTAATTAAAATAGTGTAAATAGTTAGAATAATACATTCTTGCTTTCTTTCTGCAGGCGACATGCGCAGTACAGTGGGTGCTGACTCAGCGTGACTTTGACTGATAATCCCTCTATTGGTGCCTCATCTAATAGTAATCTGGTTTACAGGTCTATCTACACTGATGACTGCCTGGGTCCTGGGAACCTCAGGATGGTTCAGCTGGCAAGGCAGGTCTGTGTTAAAAGGTCCACCAACATCTCAAAGCAGACCAGATCCAAAACTGTGTTCCTGCAAGAGTATTCTCCATATATTTATTCATGAAGTCTTTGCTTGTTCTCACAGTTTGGTTCAGCCGTGAAGTTACCCGGCAGTGGGGGGGCCGTGGTGGGCCTGTGTCTGGACCAGGCTAGGCTGGTAAGGCTGCACAATATGAAGGTTCTTCCTATCTCATTAGGACAGAAGCTCATTTTGTTCAGGTTGACTACGAACGAACTTTACACAAGCACAAAATCCATCCATCCATTCATCCATCGTCTACACCCACCTGGACAGGTCGTCAGTCCGTCGCAGGGAGACACAGAGATGCACAGAATAGAAAACAATGCACGCACTCACACCTAATGACAATTTAGGGAGACCAGTTAACCTAACAGTCATGTTTTTGGACTGTGGGAGGAAGCTGGAGTACCTGGAGAGGACCCACGCATGCACAGGGAAAACATGCAAACTCCATGCAGAAAAACCATACATTACAAACTAAAGGCAGTCCATTTCTTCACAATTACAGCTCTTTCATGAGGATGTATGAACTATTAAACTTTGTCACATTATTGAACCAATGCAAGGAAAAGCGTACATGCTTTTTTTAAAAATTGTTTACAAATAAAAATCTGAATAGTGTGGCTTGCATTTGGACTTCCATGTCTTGGGAGATTGTAATGTGGCAAAGTGTGGAAAAGCTTAAGAGGGATAAATACTTTTGTAAGGCACTAATTGTATCCTTATTCAAATAATACACATAAAATAAAAATAGTGATTGAAGGTAGCTGGAAAGACCAGTCTGTTTTTATAATCGCAGGTTTACGATTGCTGCCAGCATTCGCACTGTTAAACAGGATGAGAGAAATAACATAAACACAGCTGAAACCTAAACCATTTGTTGAAACTAGCATTAGCTCTGCAGCACAGCTACCTGCTGAAGGAAGCTAGAAAAGTAGCAACCTAAACCTGGTTTTAGTACCGCTAGTTACCAATCGCCATGAAGAGTCATGGGTCTCCATCTCTACACCTTTTAAACAATTTGCTAAAGCTCAGATGATGAGGTCATGAAGGAAGTCACACAAGAGTATTGTGGACCTCCACAAGTCTGGTTCCTCTTTGGGTTCAGTTTCAAAATGCCTAAAGGTGCCAAGGTCATCTGATCAAAGAATTATATGTAAGTAGAAACAGCATGTGAACATCCGGCCATCATACTGTCCTGGAAGGAGACATGTTCTGTTTCCCAGAGATGAGCGTGTTATGGCCATGAAAAGAACCCCTTGTGAAGATGCTGCTGAAGCTGGTAATAGTCTCAGTGAAACAAGTTCTGTACCAACATGGACTGAAAGGCCACTCAGACAGGAAGAAGCTATTACTCCAAAAGTAACACAAAAAGCCAGATTACAGTTTGCAAATGCACACAGGGTCAGAAACCATAACTTTTGGAGAGATGTCCTCTGGTCTGAGGAAAATAAAATTGAAATATTTGACCATAATGACAATCCTTACATTTGGAGAGAAAATAGAGAGGCATAAAAGCCTGAGAACACCATGCTAGCTGTGAAGTACGTGGAGTGCAGCATCATTTTGTGTAGGTGTTTTACTGCAGGAGAGACTCAAGGAAAGAACATTATGTGGTAATATGGAAACAAGAGCTCAGTAAATCAGCAGGGAAGCTGAAGCTTGGGCACAAACGGATCCTCCAAATGCACAAGGACCCTAATCTATACCACCTATTTAGTTACAAACACCGCAAAAACACAAAATCTTACCAAGTATTTTGGTCTAGTTTTGAGTGCAAATATCTTAAATACACTTGAAATAAGACAAAACTAACTTACAAGTAACTTTTCAACACAATATTGGAGCTTGTTTTAAGTCAATAATTCTTTAATATTGATGAAAACGTTCTAGTTATAAGTATAATAATCTGCCAATGGATCAAGAGATTTTTCCCATATGATTGGTTAAAAAGTCTTGTATGTCTGGAAAGTGTTTATGAAATTCTTTCATTCTTCTGGTATGTAATTTTGTATCTGTGTATTTAAATATCTGTTTCAACCTTACAAATGTGATTCATCAAACCCAACAAGGAATGCAATGTTGAAAGACCCTCAGAGCAGATCTTAGGGTTTGCTCAGGAAGAAAGGCACTAACAATTATGACTCCTTAATATATATTTTACCAAAAAACACACACACACACACACACACACACACACACACACACACACACACACACAACAACACAAACTTATGTGGTGGATTATGTGTGGTTTAACCAGAGGTGGGTACAGTAGCCAGAAATTGTACTCAAGTAAGAGTAGCACTACTTCATCATATTTTTATTCAGGTAAAAGTAAGAAGCATCATCTAAGAAATTACTCAAGAGTGAAAAAGTATTTGGTAAAATGCTACTCAAGTACTGAGTAAATAATCATAAAATCTGTCATCAAACAGACAAAATATAAATTTGTTTGAAAATTCTGGCATTTTAAATACTAATACAAAATAACACATTCAGATACCTTTTCAAGTCATTTTTCCAATATTAAACTTTACATAAAATGAATACTTATTGTAGGTAATGTGTGCATTAGAACAGGATAATGTACTTCCAGTGACAATAGGTTGTGTTTACTGTATCTTATTAATCTCCAAATGGGACAAAAGGCTCAACAGACAGAAAATAACAGAACAACAAAGCTGGTGTAGAAACAAGAGGTCTGTGGGTGTGTGTCTGTGTTTCGTACATTTTTTGGCTAAATATGCTTGTTCTTTCTTCGTTTAAGTTACTTGTACAGGATAGAGTATCCGTAAAGTAAAACTAAAAAGTATTGTGCAGTAAAAGTACTCCTAAAAGTATTTTTTTTTTTTCCAAAAAGGTTACTCTGTTCCCCCTGCCAGATGTGTTGTGTGTCTGATGCACTGTGTATTTTTGTCCACCAGGTGGAGATGAGGCAGGCTTTCCAGGAGGCAGGCTGCGTCTTCTGTGTCATCGCACCGTACAACCCAGCTGCCAGCTCTGTAGGAGGCCTTCACTAACCTGACCCATCTCACCGCTGATCAGTGGGGACCACTCGAGGCCAAGTATTCCCCCGCACAAGACCATTTACCACAGCGACTGTCCCGTTGGGATACTTTCATTGGCCTTATTGCAGTGGCCTCAGAAGATCATGATCCATGGTCAGCTGCATGAAATCAGTTAGAGAAATAATTAGCGAGGCTGCTACCAATGTTTTTAAGGAACAACAATGCAAACACATCAGAATGGAGAACATAAGGATGCACAGTTTGGGAAGATCATTTAAGGTGGAGTGGGTGAAATTATTGTCAGCAACAATGTAAAATTATGTAACTACTATCTATATATGAGATTTATTTTTTGACGTTACCATGATTTTATACTGAAATTAAAATCGATTTTAATACCATGCTGTGTTTTCTCGTGTCCTGTTTAAAGATGCCAGGATGTCAGAGCATTGTAACTGTAGTTTTCTGTCCACTCCGCTGGATTCTGTGGGCTCGGTTATCGGATCTAATTTGCAGTTTCCTCCAGTGGGCGGAGAAGCAGCCGCACAGCGCTGCTCTCAGCTCCGCTCCCCCTCAGTGCTTCCCGCTGCCTCAGCTTCTCTCCAGCTCAAGCCGAGGCTCATGGACTAACCGCGGTTCTGACCGTCAGCTGTAACGGACTCGCTGCTGGACCGCTCGACGCCGGTGGAGGACCGGACTATGGCGGCCAAGGAGGACCTGTATAGCAAAATTCTCCCCCGGAGGCTTCGCCAGAGCCGATCGGGCTCGATGAAATCCAGCTCCAACCTGGACGTGCTGTTGTCCATGGGCTTCTCCAGGCACAGGGCGTAAGTAGCCGGACCCGAACAACGTATGGCTCTGTGTGGGTGGGTGGGGGGGGAGGTGCAGCTGGGGACACGGCCACTGGGAGAGCTCAGTCGCTGGGAGGAGTAGTGGACCGGTCAGGCGCGGCATCGCTCCGCTTAGCCGGTCAGCATTAACTAGCTGGAGTGAAGCAGAGGAGGGAAATAAATAACAATAACAGTAATGATAAGAATGCTAAATTATTTATAAATATTCAGAAGGCTGGAAAAGTGGAGTGTGTCAGAATGGGGAGGAAAGAGTACCTAAAAATTGTACTCAAGTAAGAGTAGCACTACTTCCAACATATTTTTACTCAAGTAAAAGTACAAAGTAACTATCCAACAAATTACCCAAGTAAAAGTTGTTGTTTTTTTTTTGTTTTTTAAAGTATCCAGTTAAAAGACTACTTAAGTACTGAGTAACTGATCAGAACATCTGATTTGATATTTAAAGATGGTGTCACCAGACAAAAATGTAACGTTTCATCCAAATTCTGGTATTTCAAAGACCAAAATAAAAAAATAATAATAATACAAATCAATAACCTGATTACAAAATAACCAGTTCAGTTAGCACTTTGCCAAATAATAATAAAAACAAAACCTGTTAAACTAATATTTACAGTCTAAAGTGCAAATAGACTGTATGTTAGAACAGGGTGAAGTACTTCTAGTTCCAAATGGCACAAAAAGTTCAGCAGGTGGAAAATAGCATTAGAAAAACACAGCTTGTGCACAAACAATAAGTCTAACTTTAGCTGAAGCTGTAGGTGTGTCTGTATCTCATGCATTTTCTTGTTTTTTCTTCATTCAGTGAAGTTTCCAGCAGTGGGTGGTGTATCCAGAAATTAAAGTACAGTGTATTAAAACTATTCCTAAAAGTATTTTTATTTTCCTAAAAGTTACTCAAGTAAATGTAACAAAGTAAATGTAACTAGTTACTATCCACCTTTGCATTTTACCAAACGGTTTCTCATATTTTTAGTCAGAGTAACTGTTTTATATCTTGGTTTTCAAATAAATGGTAAGTTTGATTTGAAATGGTGATTTCTAAACCCATTTGAATGCGGGACTTCAGGACCCTTGTGCTGGTTTCTGCCATGTCTCTGACTTGTTAATGAGCAGCTGTCATAAGTTAGTTAGTCAGGAGACATGAAGTCATGACTCTCTGCGTGAATGTGGAGGTTTCCAGGGCGGATTTAGGAGGATGTGGGCCCCTTGGCTAGAGTCAGTTCTGATGCCCTGTCCATACAGGTTCTTTTATACTCATGGAAATTACAGCTAAATGATAGTTTAGCATTTTTCCCTCTCTAAAAGGTTCCATAAACACATCATTTCGAGAAATGTCTGCACCTAAAGTGTTAGAATAACTCGAGGTTCTGGTCAAGGGTTATGTTAGAGGTAGGCTTTTACAAAAATCATTTTTTAAATAGTTGCACAGTGGTTATCTAAATGAAAATATTATGTATTAAAACAGCTCATATCATTGCGAGGTATTTTATAAGTTCCCAGAATACAGTTTGCAAACGTCCATTCATTAAAGAAAACATCCCTGCTGCCCGGGAATGCCTTACAAAGCCCAGTCTGTAAGGCCATGCTGCCTACAGTATGCATGATTAAAGCTTGACAAGGTGATGACAAGTCACGCCTGGGTTTATCTGAAATATAGATATAAAAATATATGTAAACATTAACTGCCAGAATCAGCTTTATTGACCAAGATTGTGTGCAGAAACAATTAATTTGACTTCAATCTCACATACTCACAGCAGACAGACATTCAGTAAAAATGTATGAACTTTAGAGGTAAACTAAAACATATTTTGGCCATATTATTAGATTCACCTTGCATCAGTGAAAAACTACTTAGAAATTACTTTTTTTTTTTTCCAAATACACTCTTCATTATATTTCTTTTCTTCATTAGTTATTAATAATACTTTCTTCAAGAGAAATTTAAAGACAGTTTGTTTTGATATCCATTAAGCACATATGAAATAATATGACTTAATAAATTAATCAGTGGCATCTTAGCGTTATCTTTAAAGATTGAAAATGAGAGTTTTAAATGGATTTTGGATGCAGTAGAACTGGAGCAAAAAATCCCATCACTCCTATAAGATATATGTTATATCATTCCTATAAATTTGTTTTGTAATTCTAATCACATGCCCAAAAATGATTCACACCCCAGAATGAAAATGTGACTAAAATTATGGCTGTGTATTTTCTTTAGGACTCCCCACGTGGTCCTGTGCACGCTTTACGTTTAAAAGTTTAGAAAATTGTTTCATTTTTTTTATAATATACATAGATTAAGTTTTCCCATTTAATGAAATAAAGGCGTGTGTTCCTTCAGCCCCTTCTGGGTGAATGATTCAAATCTAAAGCATAAGCTGAAGTTAGAGGTTGTGTCAGAGGTTCAACGAGAGCTCTTTACCGACACTAAAACTTACATACTTTTTACACATATTGGGACAGTATGTGTCAAAAATACCTCAGTGAACAGAATTAGCGATGCCTGTTTGACGGGCGAAGAGTTTCAGAGCACAGTTTTAGGAATAGAGGTTATAATTTGTGCAGAGATACTGTCACCCTATAGAATTCAGCTTTCAGTGACCTGCAAGATCCTTATTACTAAAAATTTGTTCCAAGTTCAGTGGAATTCATTTATATTCATAGTTCTGCTTCATTTACATATTTTATTGTTGTGAAATCCTGATTCTGTTTAAGCACATCAACTATAAAAAAAAAAATCAACATACAAGCATGCATATCTGAACTGTTGCTTCAGCTGAGAGAAAATGTAGAAGTGGCACAGCACCTTAAGCTGCTGGTGGGAGATGTGTATATTAACGGGGCAGCTCAGAGAGTGATTGCACACACTCCTGTTAAAATGTCAGGTTTCCCATAAAAAGATGAGAATTTCATTAATTCTTTCTTTTTTTTTTCTTCCACGGTGACATTTATCCTGCAGATTTTAAGTGAAAACACCACTTTTATACTAGGAAGAAAATAAGCATATAAAGCTGCTATGATCTGGTTTTTATGAGTATGCACACCCTTAAAGGGGTGGTATTATGTATTTTCCAGGCACATTGTGCCATAAAATGGTACAATCAAGTAACTATGTTACCTTCAGTTGTTATAAAGATGCTGTATATATCCAACATAACTAAAAAAAATTTGACTTCGCAATTGGTCCCCTGTCTCTTTAAGAAGCTCCTGCTGTTTCTCACACTCCGCCTTCAGCTCGTCATCACAACGTTTCTCCATTATGTTGTTTACAACCATTACAACCTTTACAACCTTAGGAGCGTTGGACTGAGAAGTAGTTCATACAATGAGCTCAGCAGGCACGCAGTTCCACCAGGTGTTTGCCAGTTGCTGCTGCCACTAGTCTAGAGGAGCTGAGTGGGGGAAGGGTGCTCTGTGAGATGGAAGCTCAGCTGGGGACTGCAGCTCCAAGGAGGAACTTTGTGGGAATAGGCGGCGCTTTGTGAGAGCAAGTGTTCAGGCACCTCTGAATGGTTGCCACGGGAGATTAAAGGATTTCTTAAACATGCATGAAAACAATCAAAGCAACACTCCAGGTATGTTTTTGATGAGGGAATAACATTATAACATGATATCAAGCTTAAAGAAGTTGACTTTACATAAACTCCCCCTTAAATTAATACTTTATTAAAGCACCTTTTGAGCTTTTTGTAGCACTAGTGACCTTAAGGAAATAGGCAGAGAGAGAAGGGGTCGATACATGTAGCAAAGGTCTCATCGTGGTGGTCGGGGATCGAACCCCAGACCATGATGATCCCCCCATCAACATCCCTCCTATATAGTGAATTTGACGAACCCTAAATAAGATTCAGCTGCCCAAGAAAGATTCTTCTGACATTTAGCCGTATGCATCCTTCTGCTAATGCCATACTTTAAAGACAAGTTAGAAAGAATCATTATAGAAAAGTATCAATCAGGAGAAAGGTAAAAAAAAAAAAAAAAAAAACAATCTACAGTACTTTATACACAACATGGCACAGTGAAAGCCATCAGTAATTGGAGAAAACACGGGACAATAAGGACATAAAAACTGGGGATTTCTCCGAACTGGATGAAAAGACAAAACTGAAACTACTCTGAGAGGCCAGCGCTGATGGAGCCGAGGGGATTTCTAACAGCTACTGGTTGTGTTCTACATGTCACAACAATCTCTTGTGTTTTCCATATGTTGTAACTATAGAGTAAGGTTGCAAGATGGAATTATTTTCCTTGCAGCAAAAACATCCAGGTCTGGTTTAAATCTCCTTAAACCTTGTTGGAGAATGTGTTCTGGTCTGATGAAACAAACCGAATGCTTAATCAATATTCATAGTTTAATTTTCTTCAAATGAAACCAGAGTCTTTGTGAAGATGGATTCAGTTTTAGCTAGTTTCAAATACCAGAATCTTCTGGTGTCTGCTAGGAAACTGAAGCAGAAGTGAGATTCTGTTTCTCTTGAAATGATTATAATGTTAAACATGGTATTTGAAAAAAGAAGGCATACACTTTTGAGAGGCGTTCATGAACATGTATGGGTAACAGGCTGAAAAGGGCACGGCACACACAGCAGTCACCTCGCTCCTACCTATGAGGGAAAATGTTGCATCTCTTTCTTAGCCGGCAGCAGTTTTATGACACCAGGATGTGATGCACTCAGTTCATGTTCGTCATGTAAAAGCAGCGTTGTTAATTGCAGAACACCGACAGCTATGCATATCAGGGGTGGAATACTTTCCAAAATCAAATAATTTTTGCTCAGGTTATTATTTCTTCTGTATTATCAGTGCAGAAGCTGAGTGAAAATAAGTCAGTTTGGCATTGCACCCATCATTGTGACTGTCCTATCAGTTCTGTTTTCAGCTGTACTTTCTAGTTTGTCACCTCAACATGAAGGAACACAACCCACGCATTTTAACATTTAAAATCGACACAAAAAAGCTCAGTGTGGCAAGTGTGAAATATGAAACGTACACAAAAATCAAACGTCTAAAATTTTCTTAGCTATCCCAGACAGAGTGAAAACGTCATTTACAAGAGCGTGCATGAATAGGTTCATTACTCTTGATGTGCTTGAGAAAGGACTGATGCAGAGATGAGGAGGTGAGATTATGTGGTTAGAGGAGCAATTGTGAAAAGAGCTGAGCTGAACAAACAGTACAATTCTCTGAGATGGTAACTACAACTTTAAATCGTTTCGTCCATTCCTTTTATGCTAAATAGGGCTGCAACTAACGATTATTTTAGTAATCGATTATTCCATTGATTATTCTGATGATTTATTGAATAACCGAATAAAAGAATTAGCACATTCTGCAGCAAACAGAATATTTTCTAATTAACTTAACATCAATATAGTGTAGAACTGGACAGGAAAAGATGCTTCATGGGAGATTTTTTTGTTTGTTTTTTTACAGAATTTGAACTAAATGAAGCTAAAACTGCCACTTGAGGGGTTTTGGGTTGAATATACTTACAGACAAAAGCTTTTATGTTTTTTTAATCTTAAATGCAAAATGCATATATTTTTTTGTAGAGTTTTGGCTTAATTACTGCTCTGAGTTTGTTGTTCTTAAAGCAAATGGCCTTTTTTGAGTCTGAATACTCCAGTTAATGTTTAAGCCATTACTAAATTAGTTGACGATTATTTAAATTATCAATTCGTCACAATTAATACGATTAATCATTTCAGCCCTAATGCTAACTAGAATACAGCAACATTTTTGAGGGCTGTATAACAGTGTAAAAAAAAAAAAAAATCACCTTTCAGCTCTCCCTCACTGTCCCCTGCAGGACCCACTTGTCTAGCGTACTGCAGCAGTACTGTGTGGAGATACAGAGTCTCAGCATACTTTCAACCACAGTTCTGTAAAAGGTGGTGAGGAAACAAGCAACATGTGATGTGTGCTATGGCCTAATAGGTATATTTTGGTGTTTTGCAATAGAGAAAAAATATTAATCTGTAGTTTGTGTTGGCCATGTTGGTGAAATAAATGACTATGTTGATGATACAGATTGTTGGTTTATAATCTAAAAGCAACTTAAAAAATAAATATTCTACCATAGGATTATCTGAAAAAGTAAATAAATAAATACCCCCCGCTTCCATCAGGTCATAAGCTACAGAGAATCATTCATGAAAGCATGTATTTGTCCTCAATATCTACAGACTTCCCTTTTTTTCCATTCATTCGCCCAACATTGGAAGTCTTCTGACCTCTCTCGCTCAGACATATGTTCCACATTGTGTGTGAATTGCTGAATGGACACAGAAGATGATGGCAGGCCCCAGGCAGGTCTGCAGTAGCCCAGTACAGACTCCCTGAGGGAAGTCACAACCTCTTATATCGACACATCACTGCCAGGATTTCTTCTATCCGTCTGCCCTCCTTTTATGACCTGAAGACTCTGACCCACTAAGTATCCTGTCCATTTTCAGCTCTTAATTTGCTGCTATAAAATTCTCAAACATCTCCCTACTGCTGGTCATGAGACTATTTTTGGTCTGCAGAACAAGAAACTTTTGTATTGGTAGAGGTTGTGAACTTAACCTTACAAGTACGTTCTATTATTTTTATCATATAAATGAATAAAAATTAGAAGAGCTACGTTCATCAGAGTTTTGTGAACAGTTTTGGGACCTCCGGATACCAATAAAGCAAAAAAAAAAAAAAAAAAAAAATCCTAGTGCTCGTACCGTTAGCAATCCCTAATTCTTTATAATAGGAGCAGAGGCGACGTCATACTGTGTGTGTGAGAGAGCAGTCGCTGTAAAACAAAGCAAAGAGAGATTTACTATGGCAATTAGCATCTTATATTAACAATTAGTACAACTAGCTTGACAAAGACAGCAGTCTCCATGTGTATTCCTAGAGAATCTAGATCATTATGTTAACTGTGAGATTTCCTAAAGGTTGCCAACATTTCCATATTCTGCATCTTGGGCTGTTACAAACGATTATTTTGGTAATCGAGTAATTGTCAATTATTCTGATGAGTAATCGAGGAAAAAATTGTCCTGTTCTGTTGTAGCTACTTAAGGTAGTAAAAGAAATACGTGAAATAAAAAATGCTAGTAAAAACAATTTAGTTCCTTCTTTTTAATAAGAAAACATTTTATTGCTTAAAATGCAAAACGATTTAAACATCACTTTTAGTGTTATGTTTGAAGTATGAAAAAACTTTTTGAAAGTGCAAAAACAGATGAGAAATAAAACATTTCATATTAACTTTTTTAAAAGCTTAAAAAGCAAACTTAAATTGAGACATTAGTAAAGACTGCCCTTTATATCACACTTCACTTTCAATCCTGAATTTAAGTATGAAAAAACTGTTCTATAAAATAGCTATTTCTGATCTGTTTTTTTATTTTTTTCATGTAGTTTACTCTTCTTGATTAGTAAGTGCATGTAATGTTAGCAAATGTATTCCTTGCAGATGTATAACATGCCAGATTCTGTAACTAACATGACAGATAAAAGATCAAGTCTTTTGCAAAAGGAACAAAAACGTCACCTGTTAGCAGCTACGAACGAGCTCTCGTCATGTCGTGGATGTTTTCCTGCTGAGGTTTCGAGTACGGAGCATCGAGGACGTGCTGGTTGTGAAACGCCAGTTCCTTTTTGCAGTACAACACGCACTGGGCTGTGTTATCTTTTCTATTCATTTAAAGTGATCCCACACTTTTGAAACTTTTCATCTCTTTCTTGGCAGCACACTTCTTTCTGCCCTTCGCCGTCTCCTTTATAGCTGCTAATAGCACTTAGCATTCATCAACAGCTCATTGGGTGGGAGTGAGAGCGTTGCGCTACACAAATAATCACTTGGCTGGAAAACAGAGCCTAAATAGTCAAACATAACTTAACGAAGTCTCGAGGCAGATAATTTGCGCTTGAGGCATTTTTAAAATCGAGGTCCTCGACTCATTCGATGAATCATTGCAAGCCCTACCCTCATCTCCCATTACAGACAGGGGCTAAAACTTTAAAAACAAAAGTGAAACATTGATGTAATTCATTTAGCCTTCCCGTTATCTGTTGAAAGTCCTCTCTCTCTCTCTTGCAGACCGAGATGAACCACAGAGATATCTGGACATGTTTCCTTTAAAAGCTTCTTCCATCTTCGGTTTTCTCTTCTTAATTTTCTTAACACTTCACCGATACTTACTAAATTTGAGTGTTCTTCACTCAGTAACAGTCTTCACATTGAAAGTGTTGTTGCCAGCAAAACCCAATAGCTGTTATTAAGATGCAGTTTACTGATCAGAAAAAGATCAGATTTTTCATTGGCCAATGTCAGTAAGGAGTCAATGTCCCAGTGCATTTCTAAAATGAATTGTAACACCTAACAACTGGAAGATGTTCCTGGAACCAGGAAACGAACGTGAGTACAGATGCACACTCTTTAGGATAAAATCGTTTGAAAACGGAATTGATTTTTTCACATCATTCCATCTTCCCAGAAAGCAGAGGCTTCCAGGAAGTCACAAGGTGTGTCTCTTTTATGTGGTAAATGTCATCCATGTGCATGTCAGGCCAACTCTTAATGTAATGATCAATTATACATGAAGCAGAGTCACGCTTGTTGTTTTAAGAGCTGTGTAAATGTCTGTCTGACTGGATGAGGGTACAAAGAATGTGTTCAGGATCAACTGTCTTTGTGTGCGTGAATCCTCGTGTGATAGTGCTGGCTGTTTGCTATAGTTCTCAGGCTTTTTGAGGCTTTTCAGAGAATATCACAACGTATTTATCAAAAAAAGCAATACTGTTGCTGCTGTAAAATAGCGAGCGTTAGCAAGTCACATACCAAGTTAATGTGTGAGTGATGTGGAAATCGTGTTAGCACTACCACAGAAGCTAATATTCATAGTCTTGTCTCTGCTCTTGGGGTTTCAGCCAATCAGCACCAAGAAAAACAAGTGGCACTTCTGGATTGGCTGCTTTGCAAACGCCAGCCAACAGCGTGTCAAGTAGCATTGTGGCTTGGTGTTTCAGCTTCCCAAGCTGCATTTTCTTTCAAATATTTTAGATATGCTCTACGAAGAAAATTCAGGAAACAGGCAAATTTTGTGGAAATAATTTGGTGTTACGTTCCACCGAAAAATCCTTGAATAAGTCAGTCTGCAAATACTGAACAGCGAATAGGCAGTCGTTCACTGTATTTCATTGATTTTTAGGACTGATATCCATTAACTTCATGTGTCTGAACATTGATACAGATACAGTGCTGTGACACTAGAGGCATGCACGTTTTAAAAATCACTTCTGCTCCTTATTTTTAAACATATACTCTTTTTTCCATCAAGTTTCCATCACATTTTAGAATCATAAATTACTAAAACAGAAGACAGTAAGTTATTGGAACAGTATCCATTATGTACCGTGTCTATTTTGACCTGTAAAATTTAGATCATTACCCTCGTACCAGTCCAGTCAGGCTTCATAACTGAGCACAGCTGCTTGTTGTGGTTGAGGAAATACCTTCTTTGCTGTTGTCGGCAAAAAAGGGGTGTTTATATTCTTTGAGGTTCACGTTCCAGCCTCATCTGGATTAAGCCTATAAGTCAAAAAGAAGCTGATGATACCTCATAGTGAATAGTTTTTTACCAACAAGCGGCCTAACAGAGACGACTTCTTCAAAGTAGCAACATTGGTGCTGCTAAAGATCAACTGTTTTATGTTACATCTACTCTGTTGTCAGTTAATCCTTGAGTTCTGATGAATAGACAGTCACTTCCTTTGTAGATTATTTTTAATTTATTTTTATACCAGTTGCTGTCTAAACTGTCATGCAGAACGACTAATCTCTTGCTCTGGATCTTTTGGGTCCTGAACATAGTAAGAGGTCAAAAACTCAGATGTTTAACTGCACTCTAAGTGCAAATACTCCTCTCCTGTGGACACAGCTGGGAGCACACTAACACATTTCTGTATAGCTCAGCTCAGAAGTTGCACAATTTGCTGATTTGAAGGAGGAAAAGGAAAATGTTCAGAATGTTAACCCTGTTTCTTCTGTGTGAGCTGCATATAGCATGGGCCCCCGCTATGGGAACTCTGAAGCGGTGTGGAGTTTGCTATCTCATGAATTATGAATCATTTCCTTTTGTTAAACTTGGTGCCTTTGAAGTGCAGATGATTGTGAGCTTTTTGCAACTTTAGCGGTATTCAGCCTTAGAAGCTGGTTTCAGCTTATGGGAACGTTTTTATAGGATTTTAAGAATCCAAATGATTTTTATTCATGCGTTTGATGTGTCGTAATTATATCTTGCAAGGTCAGATAAATGTCATTAGTCTCCTTCCTGAAATAGGAGAGGACGATCACCGTCTGCACGTAGCTGCCATCATTTATTGGTGCTCTTCAGCATGGGGATAGTATCGTGATCCATTTGAAGCTCTGTCCGGAAGCACGGAAACAGACAGCACTATCAGATTATAGGCCCATTGTCTCTACTCAAATATCTTACTGTGGCTGGAGGAAATGAAAGGTAGCCCCACTGCTTGTCGAAGCACTAATGGATGTGTGTCAGAAAGAAAGAATCTCTACATGCGGATTTGCTTAAAACTTTAACTTATTTGACCAATTAGGAGAAGATGTACCTTTTTCCCATGAACAGGGACATTCACATCAGGTTCCAGTCTACAACATAAGAATAAAAAATCCTCACTGTAGCTGATTTAAAAGCTCATTGCTGGCTGTGAAACACTGTGTGATAACTATATATAGTGTAAAGTTCATCTTGGTGTTTTGCTCAAAGATGTAAAGTCTGGTTAATAGGGCTGAAACAATTATTCAGATGAATCGTGATGAATCAGTTATTGAAATAATTGTCAATAAATGTAGTCTATTAATCGTTAATTGGAGAATACAGACTCAAAAAGGGCCATTTGCTGAAAGAACAACACACTCAAGCAGTAATTAAACCAAAACTGTTCAAAAGTATATACATTTTGCATTTAAGATATAAAAAAACTTTGTCTGTAAATATGTTCTACCTAGAACTGCTCAAGTAGCAGTTTTCGCTCACCCGGTTCAAATTCTGTGAAAAAAAAAACCTCCCATTAAGCGGCCTTTTCTGTCCAATTTTAATCGGTTAATCCAAAAAATAATCAACAGATCAGCCCCTACGCTGTACTGATGTTGAGTTAAGCAGAATGAGCTGAGCTTTCATATGTTGATTTCGGAAGTATTTTTATTGGCTGCAGATGCTTCCTTTGCTAGAAATGATCAATGATCATTCACTAAAGAAATGCTATGTTATTGCATTTTAGGCAATAAACCGTTAATTTTCTTATTTAAAAAAGGAACTGAATTATTTATTTATTTTCATCTTTTAATGTATTGCTAATATTGTATAAAAAAGGCTTAAATGGTTAAATGAAAAATCGGCAGAATGTGGCAATTTTTTTTAATCCGATTAATCAATCGTCAGAATAATTGATAGAATAATCACTTACTGAACTAATCGTTAGTGGCAGCCCTACCAGTTAATGCGCCAGGAAAAGTCACTGACAAACTGGCTGTAAGAAGGCTCTGAAACTTTTTGGTTAAACTGCCAGAAACACTGAAAAATGGTCCAGATTTTAGGAAGGATTCTTGCCTTTTTATGTTAAAGCGTTTAGATAGATTTGTGTTTTAAAGTTTTTGTAAAGACCTTTTCTTTTACTCATGTTTCTCACACCTTCCCATGCCTACTACATGCATCATGCTTTAGTGAGCATCTGTGTAAAGTCTGGCACTGTTGTCCATATTCTGTTACATAATGAATCTCATTGTCTCCAAGTTTTGAATTCTGTTCTTTCCAGATGGTTAACAAAACTTATTATACATGAAAAATGTTTCAGAAGGATTTTTAGCATTTGTTTTCATACAGAGACACTAAGGAGTATTTAAATTTTTCAAACGTGGCTGTTTAAGTTCATTTGTGGTGAATCACACAGCTTTTTTCTCACAGTGAGGAAACGCAAACAGTGTTGAGTTCCCAGAACACAGGAGCAGCTGCTGACATTGAACTAGTTTCTGGTATTTAATCAGTTTGCTGATATCAGCTGTACTGCAAAGGTAAACACATTTTTTGAAACTTACCTTTTAAACTACATTTTTACTAGGTTTAGGTCTTTTGTAAACCGCGAAGGAAGGAAATTTTATAATGTCTTCATAAAATTTGTGATAATATTGTTGCAATCATTAAAATTCAGTCATAGTCTTTGTATTAAACTGAACCCTTCATGTCATTGCATTATTTATATTCTTCAAGGTTATTTTCAAAATGTACTTTTAAGCTGACAAATAAGCCTCATCAAAAAACATACTCGAATGTATTATTATTTGATAAGAGTGACTTTTTTTTCCAAATTATTTCCGGAAAATTCGCCTATTCACAGATTTCTTTGCGTGGAACATAAGCTGTTCTAAATATTTTAACCTGAGATATCTAGTCACAATTCTTCTTGACACACTATTGGCTGCCAATCCAGGAGCGCCATTTTCCTCGCCGCTGATTGGCTGTACCCCCAATAACGGAAATAAGACTATAGGTATATAGATATTAGTTTCTGCCGTAGTGCCAAGACAGTTTCCACTGTGCGCATTATAAGATATTAAGATATGTTTGATGTGTGAACTATTAAAAAAGGCAGTTATAAGAGTTTTACAGAGGGTCTTCAAGTGGATTTTAGCTATTGTCGACTGTATATGTACATTTCTGAATTGTAGAGAAGGCTGTTTTGAAGCACATTATATCATTCCTTAAAGGGGCAGTATTATGTAAAATCAACTTTTTTGAGCTTTACATCATGTTATAATGTTATTCCCTCATCAAAAACATACCTGGAGTGTTGCCTTGAATCTTTCATACATGTTTGAGAAATCCTTTAATCTCCTGTGGCAACCATTCAGCTGTGCAAAAAGCCTGGGTGGAGCTAGCGCCACCTTCCCCACTCAGCTCCTTCAGACCAGCGAGCAGCAATTTGCAAAACACCTGCTGGAACTGCACATCTGCTGAGCTCATTATATGAGCTACTTCTCAGTGTAACACTGGTACAAACATTGTTAAAGGGTGACTTCCTGGAAGTGGCATTTCGGAAAGAGCAGGCATTTCTTAAGAGACAGAGGCGCAATTTCAAGGTATTAAATTATGAAGTCAAATTTTTGTAACTGAAGGTAACATAGTTACTTGATTGTGCTATAAAATGATTGTATGTGCCTGTAAAACACATAATACTGCCCCTTTAAATGAATTCCAGTCTCAGCATTTGCATGACCTTCGCTTTGATTCATCAGGTCCAGGCCTGCTGGGCTTTCCCCACTGAATGAGACATGTTCATTTGGTGAAAATATGTCCTTCTGTGGACTACCCCCAGAAAAGTCGGACCAAGAGCTTCACACCAAGACTGAGGCGTGTTACACACCTAGCCTTGGGGTTCCCTCAGCTGATTAGTGACAAATAACACAACCTCCACCACTGTATCTAATGCAAAACCACTCGGGTTTCAGAGCTCTCAGACAACAGCAGAATCCCACTATGTGTCATATCGAACCTCATGTGTGAATGAGTCATTTCAGTCTTGACTAATCAAGGTTACACAGATATATTCTCTGGTTACTGTTAGAAAGGATAATTTTTGGAACTAATGAAGCTGTAATGGTTTGCTTTTTAGTTTGTTGTTTGTGTGTTTGTTTTTTTTTTCCTTTTAAAGTGCCTCGAGATGACATTTGTTGTAAATTGGCGCTAAATAAGTTGAATTGAATTGAACTGAATTGAATTTGCTTACAGGTCAAATTCAATTCAACTGTTGAATGTTACAGCAATGCTGTCAGGCTTTATTTTCTGTATCACAGAAAGCTGAATGTTAAGCGCACTGACCATTACATTCATGCATTTAATGAAAAATAAACACAAGATCATGGACAAGGAAGGATTACTGTTAGTGTTGTGTAAAAAGAGAGACATTAGGGCTGCATGATATCAGAGAAACATGCAATTCTGGTAGTTTTGCTAGAAATTGCAATGATTTCAATTAGCCCACATTTTCCTGACTTTTACCCTTCTTTTCCATCAGTGCAATGTCTCCACCTCTCTCTTTGAGCCTTAGCATCTCAGCCACTAAAAATATACACCAGCTGTAATCATCACAGACAGTTAAAGAGTCCATCCAGCTGGCCAAAAAAATGTATTTGGAAGCCGAGCATTAATGCAAGCCAATAGAAACATAATGTCCTACCAAGTATTGCATCCAAGATTGTGCTGTATTGTGCAGCTCTAAAAGACACTGTTATCATATAGTTGCTTGACAATTTTAAGAAGTGCCATTTTTTACTTCTTAAGTTTGAGAAACAAATTAATAAATTTTAGAAAGTTACATTGTTCTGTGTATGAGATGACACAGTTTGTGAAGTTGGGGTGTATTCATACCTTATAATAACCATTAAACCTTCCTAAGCTAAGGGTTCATATATGGTATTGTAGTCTGCTTACAAACCCCTGAGATGCTATATTAATACTTCTGGTTTAAGGCATTTCAAGGTTTTCAAAAATATTTTAATCTTAAAATGTTAGATTAAAGATATATGGCGGGATTTCAGTAATAAGCACTTGAACAAAAAGTTCAATATTGTTGCTGGAATTTCCCTATTGTGGGACAATAAAAGGAATTTATTTTCTATTTTGAGAATAGAATCAACATGTCACCTCTGAAAGTTATGTATATGAGAAATTACAATACTATTATTCTAGCCTTGTTAGCGTCTTTCTGCTGTGTCCATGTAGCAAAGGCTCTTCACATCCATTCAGCTCTGTTTTTGCTTCTTTTTTCTTCTTGTGTGATTTGCCACTTTTTTTTAATTGCAAGAAACTACCTGATGTTGATGTGTTTTTGGAAAGCCTGAGGTTGCAGAACTAGATTCTGCTCCTCAGCTACTAAAGGCCAGTCTTATGAATATTTTGCTAGGGTATGAAAGCAGTTACCCGGCTTATGTGATTTTCCAAATGTTATCAGTAAAGATGTTTTTAAGTCATTTTTTCTGGTTATACAATCAAGAGGTCAATGCTAGAATGTGGTCGCATATTGGAGTTGTATTGTCTGCAGCGCCTCTCTTAAAGAGTAGACGTCTCTGCATAGAACGTAAAACCGCGACAAAGCAGGAAAAGCATCTGAAAAAGTGTCATAAATGAGGTACAGTCTTCATACTGGAACACAAATGGTGTACAAGTTTAATTTATTTGTTCACATCAAGGTTAAAATTCACATCAGTTTTTATAGAAAGTGTTTAAACAGTACTGTCATCGTTTTTGGATACTACAAACAAACCGTGTTACTGTATTACTACCAAGTCTATGTAGTTTTAAGAAAATATTTGGAAAAACACAGGAAGTGGTGAAACTGGAAATTAAATAATTTATTTTCACAGGGTAACAGGATGGATGGAGCCATCCATCTCTTCTATAAAAATCAATATTAGTCTTCACAACATCATATTTCAGACCGCGCCTTGCTGCCTCCGCCTCGAAATCAGCTCTCTGTGCTATCCCCGCACGTTTTAAAAATTCATAAACCATACAGCTGCCTGTTGGGCAGAGAGTAGACTCCTTCTGCATTACAAGTGTATATGTTTCAACCTTTCACCACTACAGGTAGTTTTGACTCACTGAAAAGTTATCTTCTGCCATACTCAGATTAAGAGAAGGAAAATTAGAGACTTTTGGAAACAGTTCTTCTGACACCTACTCTGACTGTCCGATCTAGTCATATCACATTCCTGTCACACTTTTGTATTAACTAAGCAACATTTTTTCTGCATCCTGTTCCCTATGGTATTTGTTTTCTTCATCAGACAGGCTTGTAAACTTCAACATGTTTTACTGGACTTGGAATATAACAGTCTTCAGCCACTGGGGTGAAACTTCCAATAGTTATTATTGTATTAAAATGAAATAACCAATAAAACCATGTTTAGTGAACTCACTATTAAAAACTCTTAACTTATATAATTACCAGCATTGCAGCCCAGGGTCTGTTTGTATTCAGCATGACGGCCAAAACGATAAGATGAAGATGAGACTGTGTGTGAGTTTTATCAGAGTCTGTTTGTTTAAACTGTCAATACAGCCGATGAGCTAAGACACAACTTCCAGCAAATCTTCACAATGAAAGCCTTAAGGAGTATGGAATGCATTTAACTTGAACTAACATATTTTAAAGCTGATTTTAACAGCTTACATAATAATAATAATAATAATAATAATAATAATAATAATAATAATAATTCAATTCAGTTCAAACATACTTTATTGATCCCAAAGGGAAATTAAGTGTTGTAACTCATTTAATTAAGCTGGTAATAATAATTTTTTTCTATATTTTTTTATCATTTTGAACAAAAATAGTGACAACTGCAATGAATTTTTACTCAACAGTCATAATTTTAATATCATTACATCCCCATCCTGGACTAATGTTAAAGGGGCCTGTCATGCAAAATAGTCTTTTTGCACATTTTTGTACTTCCATTTGGGTCTTTACTGCTTCTAGAAACAGTCTGAGCGCTAAAAAAAAAAAAAAAAAAAAAAAAATCCAGCTGTTTTTTAGCAATAAGTAAATGTTTATTGGTGTCTGTAAAATGAGCAGTTTCAAAAACCCCCTGACTGCCCCGTTACTTAGCAACCCCACCCAAGCCCAGCCCCTCATCAACCCAGCTCTGCTCACTTCATCATGAGAAGACGAGTGTGTTTGGTCAGCTGGTTTTACCACTGTATGTGCTGAACTGTGGCTGCTAGAAAAGACAAGTGTTTTGTTGTCGGCTGCAATGAACAACATGTGTCCATGTTGAGCTCATTCTCCTAGTCATGGAGAACAGAGCTGCTTGGCTTCATTTTACTTTTTAATGGCAATGTCCCAGCCACATTGCCAAAAAAAACTGTAGTTTGCCTGAATCACTTCAACTGAAGGAAAGTTCTGTCCGTACTTTTCCTTCCAGATCTGCAGATTAAAACCCTCATGCAGTCCTAGCTCGACACTCGGGAAGAGTGAGGCAGATGTCATGCTCAGACAACGGGGATGCAATAGGAGGGTTCTGTCAATTTCTTAAACCACGGGAAAAAAAGATAACTTGTAAAAGCGCATGCGGGGTCAGTTTGATCCCTCCAAAACAACATGTTGACCTGGCATTCAGAAACCGCTGCTGCATCCTGGATGGTTCTGCCAGTAGTTCCACTTCTTCTGCTTCTGGGTCTGACTCAGGGTCAAACATGTATCACTGTACAATTGCACATCTCCTTGCAGCCATTTTCACATTTATAAAGTGTAAACACTGAGTTGGAGGCGTGGCAAGCTGCAGCTTATTTGCAGAAAGTGACATAAGCCCTAAAACAGCTCATTCTTAAAAGAGCTCAAAATAGGCAGAACTGATCAGGTGAAATCCGAAAATATTAATATGTGTTGTATAGCCCGCAGACCTATCCTAACTTGTTCAAGGAAGCATAATAAGTCCCCTTTAAGGTTGTGTTTGGGAGTTTTTGAATCACTGCATCTTATTGGAACTGGGATGTGGATTGCTCCTGTTTTTTGGAACAAACAGAAACACATGGAGCACATTTTTTTTCCTGCCATTACCCCTGATATATACAAGCACACAAAACAAACCTGTGAGCACAGTTGCTGTTTATATTTTGCATTTTGTAAAGGAGGGGGCTACAGGACTGGAGAATGGGGAAGCAAAGTAGATTTGATGTGGCATTTAATCTCATCCCTAATTTGATGCAGACTAAGTGCATCTGCACGTATTTATTCACACATATTTGTCTGTAGGTGGTGGTGCATTAATCCGCTGGTGCTTGTTTGCCCCCCCTGTGCATGTGCTCATGTGTCGTCCTCAGTCAGGGGCTTTTCCGTGTCTATCTGTCTGTATCGGTGTGTGTTCAGTGACGACTGGGCCATCTGTCCCATTAGTAACTTTGCCAAAACAGTGACTGGAGCGGCTCCAGCAGCCGCCGTCCTCCACCTCCCGCCGTCTGCCCCTCACATTGGCTTCAGTGAGACACGGCAGGAAGCGGCTGCTCAGTCCCGGACCCGTTTCCTCTCCTCTCTCCCTCCCATGGCGCTCCAGGAATCCTGCCAGATGACTGCATTGAACTGAGTGGTGGTAAAAACAGACTCCATGAGACATTTAATTGCATCCCTGGCTGAATGTGGACATTACCTTATTGGTGTTATATAGTTCATGTGGAATGTGCACACTGCTCACTATCCTTGAATTGATGCAGTGAAGATTGAATCAATGTTGTTTTCTTGTTCTTGTAGCCTCACAAGAAAACCGAGTGAACCCACTCCTGCATAACCAAATCTCACCTCTAAGCACCAGAGAGCTAACCTATAGGTTCATAATGCAGAATGGAGCAATTCGGTTTGAAACGATTAATCAGGACGAATCGATTATTGAAATAATCGTCAACTAGTAATCGATTAATCATTAACTGGAGTATACAGACTCTAAAAAAGGCCATTTGCTGAGAGCAGGAATTAAATACATGACTCATGTTAGAGCTACACAATATATTGACTCGCTGTCGTAGTATCACAATTGCAAAGGACTGCTTGGATGCGATTTTTAGTAGGATATATTTTAGTGTGTTCACACTGTGCATAGTTGTAACATTTGTGGCTGGTTGAATAAACTCTAACTATTCGTAATGCAAACATCAGTATATTTCCTTCGTGGCTGACATTATTAGGTTCGTGGAGAGTGGTGGGGACTTTGTGTTATAGTAAAGAAAGAAAAGTCTCCCAGACATGTGGATTAATCATCATTAATATGTTTCTCACAATTTTCAGCAGTAGTATTGCTATTAAATATTTTTCTGAAATGATTCAGGCCTACACTCCATATGACATCCCATATCATGCAGTATCATGTCTCAGCAACTGGCATCGACTGGGGAAGTTTCAGGAATGACGATTGACATCGTAGTTCTGCCTTGAAGTTTGTATCTGCACTCCCAGGATGGCTGTCGTGTCCTCATACCACTGGACCGAGAGTCGACCAATCCTGTCATTGTGGCCACACAAACATCAGTCCCAGCATTACGGTGTTGGGACAAACCGCAGGGTAGGGCTTCAGCCCAACTCTGGCGGACATTCAGGAGAATCTGACGTTGCAGCACTATGTCAGCGATGATTGTTATTGTTTTAAGGTAATTGTGAACAGACTGGAAATTCTTGTGGCTTCAAAGTAAAGTAGTGGTTTTGGTTTCATTTCATGTTAACACAACAAATTAAATCTTAAGAGACATTGTTGTAATAGAATCATTCGAGGAATGAGTTAAACAGTCAAAGCGTTTCGTGGTCCTTTTTAGTAGCTGATCCACAGCATCACATTTGGCCCGAATCACAGGTTCTTATCTTTAACATCACAGATGCCTCTGCACCGAATGTTGGATTTTGCATAAATTATTTGCATCTTGTTCCATACAGCTGCCATTAGGCCAATAGTTCTTCACTAAGCACATTTACAGAACCATGAATAGTCCATGTGTTCACATGTAGAGAAGAGAACATTAGGCACTTCAGTTGATGAGATCTTATACAGTGGTGGGTTAGTGTGAATTTATTTATATAGGACATTCAAAGCAGCTGAAGTTGACCAAAGTGTTTTACAATTCAGTCACACAAAACAGTTAGAAAGTATCAACAATAAGACAAAAGAGGCAACGAACAAATAAAGTGGATAAAATACCACCGAGAACTATCAGATCTATTTGGGTCTCACATTCAAACGCCAAGGAGAAAAGGTGGGTTTTCAGCATCGACTCAGCAGTCCAGATATGAGAGGGTATTCCAACGGTTTGAAGCCACGACTGCGAAGGCCCGATCACCTTTACGTTTCAATTTGGATTGTGGAGCATGTAGGAGAAGCTGGTTGGTTGACAAGAGAGATCTCAACGAAGTGTAGATATAGAGAAGATCACATATAGGGCTACAAGTATTGATTATTTTAGTAATCAATTATTCGACTATTCTAATGATTATTCTAATGATTAATTGGATTTAAAAAATTGGTTTAACAACTTAAGCCATTTTATACAATATTAGAAATACATTAAAAGATGCAAATAAACAAATAATTAAATTCTTTTTTTTAAATAAGAAAATAAACATGTTATTGCCTAAAATGCAATAACATAGCATTCCTTTCGTGAATGCTTGATCATTTGTAGTGAAGAATGCATCTACAGATAAAAGATACTTAACATCAATACAGTGTAAGGCTGATCTGTTGAATATTTTTTGGATTAACCAATTATAATTAAATAGCAAAAGGTGCTTAGTTGGTGCTTAGTTGGAGATATTTTAATTTTATTTGACCGAATTTGCCCTAATCACATAAATATGTTGGAACCAGAGTGTTTGAGATTCTAGAAGATGCAATGCAGTAAAATTGGACTGTGCATGGCCTACTAAAAAAACATCTCCTTTTTGCTTCATGACATTTTTTAATTTTATTTGTTTGTGGTCATTTATGTGGTCAACAGCAGGGGGTTTCGTTTAGATATTTTTTCAACTCATTTAGTAATATTTTATCTGTACATGCTGAAATTGAGTTACAGGTAACTTGTTAGCTCATAAATGACTAAATAACTAAATTAGATTGAGTAGCAAAATGTATGAACTTGCAGCTGATTGCAATGAACAGCTCAAACAAGAGCAATTTAAATATCAACTAATATAGCAAGTGGTTTCTTTAAACTGAAGAACTCTTGAAGGATGGGGCGGCTTTCTCCCCAGGGATGTTGGAAGTGGGTGTGGGTTTTCAAATGTACCTTTAGATCAGAGGTTGCGTTAACCAAATGTTTTCCGTCTTTGACCGTTTTTTTTAAACGGTAGCGGAAAATCTGAAGGTTATCTGTCATACTTGCTTTGACAGGATTCCTAATCAAGATCATCTTGTGTTTTAATAACTTTATATCCTAATACACTTTTGAAAATAGTTCAACATATATATCATAGGTTTGAACTTTGCCTTACACTGCTCCCTATGTGTTTGGCATGTTTAAAACAACACTCAGGGGCATATTTCTGCTGGTTCTTGTCGATGAAAGCTTTTTCTGAAACCGATCCCATGTGTACGATATTATTTTTTAAAAGAATGTTATGGAGATATTTGTTTTTATAAAGACCCGGGTACGTGTGTACCAGGCCAGATTTTTTCAGGGATCAAAATCAGTGAAAAACCATCTGTTACTTCAATACTTTTAACTCAGAAACATAAATACAGGACTATTGTTTATCCATCCTGGTCTCTGACCTGCAGTTCATCTGGAAATAAATGCAGTAGACTTGTGTTAGTTGAGTAAATTGTATTTTCTCAGACCATTGGCTCCTGCTGAACCTCTGCAGTCAGACCAATCAACAGTACCAGAAATAGCCAGTAAAGTCAAATGTCTCCTTAAGGATACCAGCTACCCAGAGCGTGCTCCCCCTAGCACTACTTTATTAAAGTACATAAATTACAATGTGTACTCAAAGACTAGATCTGAGCTATCAGCAGTTTCAGTTCAACTAAATCCCAGTGCATATAAGTGTGGTTTTGTCTTTCCGGAGACTCCTTGAGACAATGTACAGTAACACAGGAAAAAGAGGATCGGTTCTATTATTGTGAGGGCGGAAGTTAGCGTCCCCATCCGCCACACACAACACAATGCTGGCTCATTTTAACAACAGAGACTCAGAGGACAAGCACACACTTCACCAGTAGAGCCATAGCTGATGAAGCTGCCTGAGAGTTGCCTTGTCTTGCCATAAATTCCCTGCACACCATGAAGGCACCGCGAACAACATGCACCACTTGCTGCTGCTGCAGATAGCTGCGTTTGGGCCTGACTGTAGAGATGTTCTGTAACCGACTGCTTGGGTTTTATCTTTGTAGTGTAGAGGCTAGAAAATGTGACGGATAAAGACGAGAAATTCATCTTTAAATAGTTCCTCTTGGTGGAGTTAAAGTGAGGACTTTGTCAAGTTTGTATATTTAGCAAAAAAGGTTATTTCAGCTTTAAGAAGTTTGAAGTTTTCTCATTTTATAGCTTGGGATTCAGGTCACAGCAATATTACTGTAACACAGTGAGATTATGCATAAATATTCTCTACACCTTTTCCTACAGTTTTTTCCTGGAAGGAGCACTTTCTTGGATTGGTTACCATGACAACAGTAGTACTCTCTTCTCACCATTATCTGTATTGCATTTCAATGGCGAACAAATATCTGCTGCTTTAAGTAACTCTGGGTTCACCTTTCTAAGCATTTAATACATCGATGACCTGTTATTACCCAAGCCTAAGGGTGCATTCACACCAGCCCTGTTTCATCTGCTTTAATCAATCTCTCGATTGTTTGCCTGGAAAGTCTGGATCGTTTGGGGAGGTGTGAACACACAGTCAAACTCTGATGCGGACCAAAAAAGCAAACTCTGGTCCGCCTAAAAGCCTCGGTCTCAGTTCGGTTGAAGTGAACTCTGGTGCGGTTTGAATGCAAATGTGAACGCCAAGCGGACCGGCGACCACTCCAAAAGCAGGAAGCAGACTGTAGCGCAGGGCTTTCTGGATAAATACAACCAAAACAAATGCGCGAGTCTAGCGTTGTGGGAGAAATGGTGCGTGGTCTTTTGCCAAAGACAATACAGAAATCCTACAAACGCTAAAATCTGACACCGTTCCATTTTTGTTAACATTTCGTGAAGAAGGAAGTTGCGCTCAGTGTCTCCTTCAGAGGTTTTCATGTTGTTTCCTTAAGCGGTTCTTGGTGCAGCAGGCAAAGGGGATAAACGGGTTTCTCCAATGGTTTGGTTTGTTTGACACAGTGCAGTGTGAAAGCGAACCACACCAACTGAAAATGGAACAAATGCTGCAATTTTAGTCCCCATTCAAACTGAATTGAAGGGCAAAGTGATAAAAGCGGAAAAACATGACTAACGTTGCGGGTACAAGTGTTTTAAAAAAGAAAATAAGGGGCGTCACGGGGTTCAGCGGTAGATGGTATACGCTATATTTAGAGACGACAGTCTTCAACGTAGCTGCCCCAGAGTCAACTCTGGACTTACTGCATGAATAAAGGCCGCTTGCAACACAAAACAGAAGCACGCTGTAAATTATTCACCTGTCGTCGAAATACACATGCAATACCATTCCACTCAATCCAAAAATCCTTTTTTTATCCCAAAGGGAAATGAGATGTCATGAATCATATCATCCATGTATCGAGACTCGCTGTGGATGGTGATGCTGAGAGCAGGAAGGATCTCTGGTAACAGTCAGTCCTACAACCAATCTGATGAGGCCTCTGTCAGAAGACTGTTGCTGTACAACAATCTCATGACTCTCATGGTATGGTAGCAGCTCAGTATCTGGGCAGCAGAGACGATATTCCACAGTAACATGTCCTCCGCTCCTCTTTAAATCTCTGTCTGGCCATATGGTTAGAAAGCCAGGCAGAGAGACGTTGGAGTTGGGGTTATAATGGATGGAAGAGATGGCTTGAACTTTCTCCTTCCCTCTCTGCTCTGCATCCATGAAACCCCGTTTTCAACTCCTCTGGGATTTGGGGTCATAGTTCAGGTGTTATTTGAGCTTTTGAGATGCGAATCAGCTGTTCCCAGTTGGAAAAAGCAATATCTCGTTGCCACGGTTACACATGACAGCTGTCCAAAATTTTAAAAAGTGCGGGCAAAAATCCTTCCAGCTGCACAGCATCCAAAATTAGAGGAAATAATTCTCCAAACATGCAACGTCTCAACCGAAACAAATGATGAACAAAATTCTCCAGAAAGAACAAATCAGAACTAATATTAAAGAGCTTCTCCAACATGCTGCCACCATGAGGCAATTCTAGAAAACTGAATTCAAGAAACATATTATAGCCTGATTCGTACCTCCTAGTCCTTGCGTCCACTTGGCCGCAAAGTCTGTGCTGTAATTTTGTCATCTTCTTCTCCTCATGCTCTTCCAGTCTGCCAGAGGTCAGTTAAATTGATTTTGGAATCTATTTTGAACTTGGATTTTGGATCCTTGAGAGATTTTCCAGGAACACTGGACTGGAAGGACACCCTCTGGAGGACCCAAACCATGATGCATGGATTACATATTCTTTCTGGCCTGGTGCTGTCTCCAGAATAAGCTGGACCTGCTGTAAAATTCTTAAATTGTGAGAGATTTTCTAAACAAAACATTGTCTGGAAAAAATTCTAAAGACCACCTATCATTCCATAGCCTCACACTGTTCTACAGGAGAAATATTGTGCACATTGTGTTTCAAAAGTTAAACATGAAATATTGATTTCCTCATCCCTCCTCAAGTCCTTGA
This sequence comes from Anableps anableps, assembly GCA_014839685.1. Classification (NCBI taxonomy): domain Eukaryota; kingdom Metazoa; phylum Chordata; class Actinopteri; order Cyprinodontiformes; family Anablepidae; genus Anableps; species Anableps anableps. Next base: position 5,701,024 of record CM026068.1, on the reverse strand, counting down.
TGCTTTATCAGATTTATCCAATGGTACCACCTTGAACCCGTGCTGGAAGATAACTGCTGTAGGGCTGCAACCAACGATTATTTTCGTTATTGATTCATCTATCAATTATTGTGATGATTAATCGATTAATTGGAAAAAAAATTGGCATTCTGCAGATTTTTCATTTAATCACTTAAGCCTTTTCTATACAATATTAGAAATACATTAAAAGATATAAATAAACAACTAATTTATTTCCTTTTTTAAGTAAGAAGATAAACATTTTATTGCCTAAAATGCAATAACATAGCATTCCTTTAGTGAATTTGAACAGGGTGAATATTTAAAAAAAATGCCACTTAAGGAGTTTTGAGTAAAAGATATTTACAGTAGAGTTTCGATTTATGGCCCGAGGTCGACCCAAATCCAACCCAAAATTTGGGCCGGGTCGGGCTAAAATTGTTTGCTTGACGGGCGGGCCGGGTCGGGCACAAAGAAAACTCAATGAGAATGTACGATATAAAATTTTGTTAATCTACTTATTGTAGAAGTGAAGGCAGTAAGTTTACTATGTTGAGGACGAGGAAAGAAAGAAAATAGAGTGCAGAAGTTAACCGGACTGTGAAAAGAGAGAGTAGCGCTGGCGCTTTGCACAACTAATTGTGCATGTGGGACATGCCCACAACCTTCTTTTAGGTCTAAATTAAAATAGCTTTGTTCTATAGTTTTCCAAATAATTTTGCTCTAAAAGTATTTTTGTTAATCTGTATAATAGCCTATCTTTAGAGTTGATTTTCAAGGCTATTCATTTTGTATGTTAATGTAAGATATCCATTTGTTGACTTGTTTATAAACAAAAAATCTTATATCTTTCTTTCTTTGAAATACGTTTTTTAAATGATGATGACAAACTGATTTGCTTATAAAAGCAGTAAAAGCTTAGGTAAAATAACATGTCGGGTTTGCTTCGGTTCGGACCTCTAATTAGAGTTAATTAGTCGGGTCGGGTTGGATCGGGATTTTTTAGGCCTGAACGAAACTCTAATTTACAGACAACAGTGTTTTTATCTTAAATACAAAATGAAGATATATTTTGTACAGTTTGGGCTTAATTACTGTTTTTTTCAGGAAATGGCCTCTTTTTTAGTCTCTTTACTCCAGTTAACGATTAATCAATTACTGAATTAGTTGACGATTATTTCAACAATCGATTCATCGCGGTTAACCTGATTAATCGTTTCAGCCCTAAACTGCTGGGAAACTTGGAGCAGCAGAAGAAAAAATGTCCACGTTTGATCAGGTCTTTGAGTTACAGCATATCAAAGAAGTGAAGTCTCATGCTAAGCCGTGTTCTCTTCCAAAACCTTTTCCAGCTAATATTATTCCTTCAGTTCATTATCTTCCCTCCTCTGTGGAGACTGTTGTGACCCGCTTAGGAATCTGTGCCTGTTCACATGAGCATACGCCTGCTTTCTGCTTTCCTCTATGCACAGGTCTCTGCTCTGTGTGTTCGTGTGTGTGTTTGTGTGGTCATGTGCATGGATCTCTTTGCAAGTGTGTGTGTGTGTGTGAGAGAGAGAGAGAGAGAGATTTGTAAACAGGAAGTGTGAGGATGCATGCAGCAAGGGGACACAGAGAAATGGGATTTCCCATAGTGACAGAACTGCTCAGCTGAATGAGGCTTACCACATGTGGGTGGTGTTTGTGTGTGTGTCACTTTTAACACGGGTGGGCTGCTCTGTGGTGTGTGTAGATCCAGCTGGCCACCAGCGCTGCGTTTAATTTCCCAACTAATCCTGTATCTGATCAGACGTCCATGAGAGCAGAGCAGAACGCCGAGCTCTGGTGTTGAAAATATGAGCTCTGTGGATTGGTCGCGCTGTGGAAGTCATGTGGCAGAGCAGCTGCTGGTATCGGGGGCTGTTTCTACATTTGTTGCAAACAGATGAACAAATTGCAGTTGTCAGACAATAAAGGGAGGGGCTCAGAGCAGGCTGGATTGGCTGACTTCCGGTACACTCGGGACGACTGCGAGTAGCTTTAGCATTAACAATGATAAACTAGTTCACTTCCTCTGTGGGCTCAACTTAGACCCACAGAGCTGGAGCTGAATAAGTGTTCATGATGGATTGCTTGGTCTGATGAGGCAAACTTTTAATTAAATCTAACTGAAGAATTAAGGTTTACTGAATAAAAATGTAGAATAGAGTTTTCTTTGTTGTTGTTCTGACCCCTGCAGCTCCACTGGGTCCCCTGATAATTATGTCGATATTACTGGTGAATCTCTTTATAACTAGAGGTGTCACTTTTGGCAGTTTTCTAGCCAGTCACCAATCTTTGAAAAGCCTGACCGGCTGATTCTGGCCCATAGCGATTTTTTTGGTCTGAAAAGGCACTAAATATAGCGACAAAGTCACTAAGTTGGCAACAGTGGGGTGACTATCGTTGACCACGCAAGTGCAGACGTGACCTGGTGGGCGGGTCTGTCAGTCAGCTCTCTCTGACAGCAGAGAAAAAGGGGACAGTGGCTGATTTCCAGATCTTTGCGCCGATAAGATCGGTTTTTCATGTAAGCATCGAGCTGATCGTCGATCTCCCAAAATTAAGCAAATCAGGGCCGATTTATTGGTCGGCCGATTTATCAGTGCACCACTATTTATCGCTGAAGATGCACCGATCAGTAATTGCCAATTCCCGATCTTCTGTTTCTGTAAAGCTTTGACTTGCTAATACAGATTTTAGCCGATTCCGATCTTTTTTCTTTTTTTCTTTTTTTTTTTTTTTTTTTTTACTCACGCTTTGTTTATTTATTTTTATTTTTTTTTGGAACTCAACAGGGTGCAAAATAATTGTTTCTGGCCATTCTGTGCTGAAGGGTTTGCTCGGTTAGTTTTACTAACCACTAACATGAGTATTACCTGGGGAATCCAGACCCAAAATGCTGCCAGCATGTCTAAATTCAGCAGGCTCCACCCAAGACAGAAGTCAAAAGCTTGATACGGAACAGAACAACCTTGCTGTAAAACATTCAGTGTTCCTGGTAACTACTGAAATAATCATTAATAACAAGTCAGATACGAAACAACCGAAGCTGCTAAAGTATGAAATGACGAAAGGCACCACCAAAGTCAAGCTCTCTGTGGTATCAGACTGAATGAACAGCTGACATCACCCTGTAGAGACAAGTTTCCTTTTAAAGAGTTCAGCTTCTATGCTTTGAATGACTTCATATTTAAACACCCTAATAGCTAGCTTTAAGTCCCCTTCCTGCATTAACAACTTCCACACCAGCAAGTGATGTGGTTTGTGTTACCTGATAGTATTAGAAAGCTGGTCATGTCGCCCTGCTGCCATATTTCACCTACGTGGCTTGGTGGTTTTGCTTTTGACTTTTTCAGGTATAAAATTGAGTCACCTACCATGGGACGTTTTGTACTGACCATGCATCAGTTTGGACCCACCTTAGAAACATTTCATACCTGCTTTCACACTGAAAATTTAAAGCTTCTTTAAACAATTGTTGGAAATGGAATTATGAAAGCATAAAATGGCAACACATGATGACAAAATAGTGTCCCATACCTGTGGTTCCTAACGTGTAACTAACCCCCCTGTGAAATCATAACCCCACCCCTGAAAAATTTTGGAAAATTCCTAAATTTGAGGCGGGGCCAAGATACACTGAGGGGCGTGGCCAAGTGTCAAGATGGGTAGAGGGGTTAAAGCGGGGGATGGTCAGGATGAAGTAAAGCACTGTTGCCAAATTAACAACTTTGTCGCTATATATAGTGACTTTTCAGACCACTTGAGTGACTTCTTATCAAAAAATCAACTAGTGACGAATCTAGTGACTTTTCTGTGTTGTTGGAGACTTTTTTTTGGTGACAACGCTTTTCCCGCTCTGTCCTGAGCAAGCAGCGAGTGCTGCCGTGAGCCTCTCCTGTTTCCTAAGCACTGCAGTCAATCTGACGTATTCGTCCGCTCAACACCATACCATCGCCTGTAGTCAGAGGAGGCCCATTCCACTCTGTGTCCACATTGCAAATTAATCACACGTTTGCAAAGCTGAGTTATGCCAGTGATCAATGCTCACTATTCCAAGTCCTGACTTGCCACCAGGTGAGGCCGTGTGTCTGAGTGAGACAGTTTTATACTCGCACGTGGGGCTGTGACGTAGTTGTGCTAAGCTAAACTGCTGTGACAAATAGGAAAATTCAACTGCAAAGCCACCGTTCCACTTAAGGAGGGCAGCACCAAGATGGTTTTAGGCAAAATATCACAAAACTAAACAAATTTACATGAAAACGTCAAAATTCTCACAGACACATAAAGACAGAACCCTAAATAACCTATTTAGACAGTTTTTCAGGAAAACAAAGAGCTGATTTTGGGCTTAGATACACTTTAAATATGGTGTTGTTACAGTTTGGAAACTTGTTTGATTTTCTACTTCCTGACCAGCTGATCAACAGTCAGGGCTGATTGAGCTAAAAATCGACCAACTCCGTTTACAAATGCAAATCTTTTCTACAAATGCATGCATTTTAGTTTCTCTGGTAGATTTCTCTTGGTTTGAAACATATAATTAGTTTATCCTATTAATTAGTAGCTCCTAATCCTGTTGACTCTACTTTGAGACCATCCAAGCAGCTGCTGCTGAAACAGAGCAGACAAGTGCTGCATCGAGGCCCACGGCCCAGCTTAGGGTTAACCCATTACTCTGCTGCACTGTACAGCTGATATTTGCCACAGTGTTGATTTCTGTGTCTTGCAACGTTTTGTCTGCTCTGTGCTTTCATTGGAACAAGTGAGAACAGTGTCACTGCATCTGGTGGAATGCATATCTTTTTGGAAGAATAAGAATTAGATTTAATACAAACAAATGTTTCAAAATGAACATATGGTAGTTTTTGTAGGAACGTTTTTATGTTTTCTGCTTGAAGAGAGTTTAAAGGTGTTTGGGTGTTTGGTTAGTTCACGGAAGCAGTGGGTTTTCTGAGAAGCATAGATGCACATATCTGATTCACAAATTGGTAAAAAATAAGTCAAATATTTTGGGCTTTCAGCTTGGTGATGTGGGAAAATAAATGACTAAAGAGATTATTCTAAATGTAAGAAAGTGGGCCCAGGTTTTTGATCATGAAAGCAGTGAGGTCATTTTCTCACTAAAAGTGACTCATTTTACTCCATGATCACAACAAAGCCCCAGTGTATTGTGGTTTTATACTGAATATTCAATAGCTTTCACAATTAATTATATATATAAGAAGCTGAAAGTGCCTTAAAGTCTGATTTATTTATTACATTTTCTATACATAAAGTAGACAAAAAATAAAAACAACAATATTCACAGCCCTCCTGTATAATTAAATAACAATATACATTTAAAGTGTAAGAGCAGTAATGTAAACTGATTTTCTCCTGACAATTATGTCGTCCTGCTTTTAATTTTAAGTAGAGGTGAGGAAAAATGTCAGACAGACAGTGAACTAGACAGATTTTTTTAAATTGTCAGTCATAAGTCACTCACTACTGGAGAAGCAACCTCCTTCTGAGACAGATCTGTAAAAACGATACACGTGAATCACCTGAAATATCTCCACCACCGTTTTTTCTACACTGTAAAACATTCGAGCCACACTTAGTTGTGTTATCTAACTTCTGCTCTTTAAGTCAAAGAAATCTTGCAAGGTTTAGATTTCAGTCTTAAGTGTGTGAGTTTGTGAAAGATAAACTTACAGTAGTAAGTTGTGTTAACTTTGTTAATAATTTTGTCAGATCTCCAATCGTTAAGTCAAGGAGGGTTTTTGAGTTAGCACTTAAAACAACTGAAAGAATAAAAAGGCAGGAGTGGAAATCATTTCCCAGGGTGCTTTGCGGCTTGTTGCTGTATATTGTGTTGCACCTTGAGTAAGATGGAAATATGTTGACCTGCCGCTTGTATGTTTTTAAGGCAGATATTCATTTTAAAGCAGCTGTCAGTTTGCTATGGTGGTTTATTGTTTTAAAGGAGGAAAGTGATCTTGAGTTCCAGAAATAAACATGGGTTGCTTCATCAGAGTGTTCTGATCACCAGTGGATATTTATTGTAGTGCTAACGAGGATTGTAATGTTAGGATGCAGGTTAGTTAGGGAGAAAAAATAGTTAAAGCTGATTTCAAATTAATAAATTGTTAAGTATTACATTAACATTTTATTATCTTTTCCTCTCGCTTCATTTAGAATCAATCATGCCTTGAAGATAATGCGCTCCCTTTAAGAAAGAAGTGCAGCATCTTGAAAACACAGTCACTCTAAGTTAGTTCAGTTTATTTTACAATAAATCAATTAATTGCATGATAAATTAAAATGATCTTGATGATTAATATTTTTTGAAGGGCAATTTTGTTTACAGAAACATCATATTCCATACTATTTATGGTTTCGGTTGTGTGTGCTTTTTTTTTTTATGTCCGTTTTATTTATTGTTTTTGGTTGCCTTGTTTTATTTTGGATATTTTAAATATCTTTCAGTTCCAGGTTTAAGTATTCTTTACAAATTTAAAGTTTATTGGTATTTGAGAGGGCGAACTTGCATTATTACACCATTATCAATATATTTCTTGAAAATGGTCTCAAAACAACATTTTTAATTGTTTATCGCACTAATTACTGGGACAATTTAATTTATCATCCAGCAAAATTGGTTTTCTTGACAGGCCTCGACACACGTCTCATAAACAGCAATAGAGTCACAATAATAACAGCAGAGAGTTTAAATTTGTAGATTTTCATGTATGTCATCACAACATAAAAGAAGTTAAACTCAGAAGGAAACACACGAAAAGATTTGTGCAAAAGTACATAATGCATAATATAATATACAATCCGTGTCATTTGTTGTTCAGTACATCTATAAATGTTCCGAGCTTTTCACTCTCTGTGATAAAGCCTAAAAACAAAGATGGCTTCTGTGTATGTTTTGTTTTGTTGGAAATATGTCAAACTTTTGATCAGTAGATAAATATTTCACACCGATAAAGGCCAGAGAAACGGTGTTTTTTTTTTCTCGTTAAACTAGCTGGATACATTAATCTTGGTTCCCACTTCCTTTGGTTTTTGTTCTACAGAAACCAAAGGTTTTATGTGTTATAAGTATGTACATGTAGTTTAATGTGCTTTAGGCCATGCTGCAACATGTTTAGCTCTGAACTGGAACATGCCAGTATGATGCACAGGTCTGAGCAGGGCTGCGTGGGCGCGCTTGCCTTGTCTGTTTCTCTTCCTGTCTCTGTCAGGCTCTGCTAGCACTTAACAGAGGATCTCTCTATGGTTGGAAAACTTGCTTTCACATCTGTGGGCGACAATCAGCATGTGGTTTTCGCACAATAAATCCATTTTGAGATAAAAAGGCAACAATATTAAAGGCCTGAGCAAGCTTAAGCTGAAGCCAAAGAAGACCTGTGAACGCTCTAGACTGCGCCTTTTCTTTTAAAATAAAAACAAGAACTTATGCAGAGCGGTTGTGCTTAGAACCTGTTAACTTTCTAGTTTATTCATTGCTGATTAGGGAACGTTTTGATCAAGGGACATCTTCTTACAAAGAGCATTTATTCATTCAGTTTGGTCAGCCCACGCGGCTCTGTCCGCTCCAAACGTGGGGAGACAGTTTTTCTCAGGACGGTGAGGCGCTGAAACAGCTGCGGAGAGATTGGTGTGTCATGGGAACGCAGGGAGTGGTGACTACAGGAGTTTGACCATCTCACTGGGCCAACATAAGCTTTCAGAACTTCTTCCATCTTTGATGTGACTCATATGCTGCACAATTTAATGAGGTAGATAAATAATCAGTCCCTCCAGGAAGTTGCGATGTCGCCTTCACAACTATTAATGCAAATTCAGTCATCATTCGCAAATTTTGTGCAAAGTTTTCCACATATTTGGCCAATCATCTTAATTTTTTCTGTATTTCCTTCATTTCTGACCAACCACAGCAACTCGGCTGCATTTTGACCAATCCCATTAGCCTCCTTCTAATTTAACCTCCTGACATCTCTTGAAAGCCGAACCTGCAAGATGAAAGCATGTGTAACACTGAATGGTAACGTTTGCTTTTTTTTTTTTTTTTTTTTTTTTTTTTTTTTTTGGAAAAAAACATTTTCCAGTGTGCTGTAGGATTTGCTTATATATGCCATACTTCCCGTATCTGTGCCCCCACACCACTTTTTTCAGCCGTTTCAGCTGTTTAATTGGTTGTTAAGATGTGGTAACGTGATTTTCCGAGACGTCTTTAAACACACCACAAGCGTACACATGCTGACGCCGGTTACACCTGTGGTTGTGATCACCGAGGGGAGACATGCTGCTGACATGCTGCTGCATGCATGCAGATAATGTTAGCTTAATGATGACCAGTTAATCCATGTCGGTATATCATCTTAAGCTTGTTAACAAGAATACTAATGTTCTTGTTATCTATTTTGCACCCTTGCTAGTTATTTAATGCCAGGAATAAACTCAACCCTCTTTAATTTCTGTACAGCAATTGTGCTCACTGTTTTTTCCACATATTTGAAAGCAATCTTCATTGTCACAATAGAAAGACAAATAGTCAGGGAGGAGACATTAGAAAAGAGGCCAGCGGCAGGACGATGATGCAGGGTCTTCTCAGGTTAGGAGAGATTACAACTTGAGAAGAACAGAAGGAAAGAGAAGGTTATGTGCACCAATTTCAACTTTTTTGTCAGACTGTGTTGTGGCAAAAACAAAGCTTAAAAAATGACTGGAACTTTTTTTAAAAAGTGGCACAAAGTCAGTAATTTTAGGCTGCAGCAATCAAAAAACCATTGCAACATCCTGGAGGGTCTGAATAATATACAAATAAAAAGCTGCAATAAAAGTGACGTTTTTGAACTGTGGGAGGAAGCCGGAGTACCCTGATGGAGTCCATGCATGCACTGGGAGAACATGCAAACTGCTGGTCATTTCACCTATTCTCCATTTTGTTCCTCACTAGTTCCGGTCAGTTTGCACCAAGCCTACCAGCAGGAGGTTACGCAAAGTGTTTTTGGTTTGACCAGAGATCATAACTATATTCCATTGGAGTTAACCGGTCCAAACAGGGAGCAGACCCACAAGCAATAGAAACAGGGTGTAATACATCCAGCTGTTTTCCTCCGCGGTCAACACATTACAGTCAGCTGTTCTGATCACCAGCACATTTGTCAATGGATTTCTAAACCAAATATGTCCTCTACTTTAATCTTGGAGTTGAAGCAACACATGTTGGAGATTCGCAGTACGTCGGTAAAATACATCCCATCTATGGAAGGTGGAACGCTTAATAGCAGAACTCCAGTGTTACCCTGTTTAAATTTTAGTCAAACTTTGTATTTTAAGTATTTTAGAAGCAAAATATTTAGAGCAGGGACTTTGACGTGTTCATTTCGAATAATTAATTACATAGATTTTAACACGTTAAAAATGTTAACGCAACTAATCGCATTTTCTTTTTTTCAATCAAAAAGTCCCAAGATGGAACTTTTTTATTGTGTTTCTGGTACGCCTGTAAATCTGGCGCACAAGTGGCATTCACAAACATTAGTGATGGACGACAAAGCCATCTCTCGGCCCACTGGGGGTTAACTTTTGCTTCAAAAAAAGATCTGATGCAACGCTGGAAAAGACATTGTTGTGTTCAAGTTGTGCTAAAAGCAGTGGGCCTATCACCGAAGCTATTCACGCCTAAAATAGCATTTCAATGCTAAACATGTTGCAGCAGCTAATATCTTTGTCCACAATCACATTTCTAAAGAAGTATTTTTTCAAAGAAGTTGAATGAATGATCAGAGGTTCCTGAAACACTTGAAAATTGAATGGGTATAATCTCACTTTCCACCAATCTAAAAAATATATATATCTTCGTTGTTGAGCTCATATGACTGTTTATGCAATAAATTAGCACCAAAAAGGGCTTTTGAATTGAAACCAGTGCTTATTTTGTCGATATATGGTTTTCGATTAAAATGCAATTAATTAATTCCAGACCCTGCAATTAACACAATTAAAAATTTTATCGAGTTCCTCCACTAAATATATTCCAAATATTGTAGCATTTTTGGGTATTTATACCGGAGCATTTAGAATCACTACATCGTTTTAGAAACAGTAATTAAAATGTAAATATTTAGTGGGTGGGGGGACTCTTCAACATTTGTGACATGCATAACTAGAGTTCAGAAGCAGAGCAACATGCACTATACGCACAAAACATCCTTTAGCAGCATCAGAGGGTGGAAGTTGGCATCTAAAATAACATCCTCCAGTGCCTTCGTGTTAGCGAGCTGCCATGTAGCTTCGACAGAAACCTCTGTCTCAGTTTTTGTGGCTTTTGCTTGGCAGCTTGGTGTGGTTGGAGCTCCTCGGGCTACTAGCTTTTGCTCAACAGAGCTGACTTGAAAAGTGTCAAAGGCTGAAAGAGCAGAGTTGTGCTATCACGGATGAGGACTGGTGAGTAGCGTCAGCGAGGTACTTCCCCGTTCCCAGCAGGCCGAGCTGATCGTTGCCTGCTTTGACAAGAAAACCTCAAGCTTGCCTTCCTAACAACTACTTTCTCTTTGGGCTTCATTTGACTTTTGATTCAAAGTGAGCAAAGTCTGTTTGCTCCCAGTAAAGATGCACAGTGTGTTTACACGGGAACCTCCTCGAGCCCTCGCTAAACTCATAATTGGCATGTGTGACTCATCTTAGGGCTCGCCTTGTGAAACAGCAAACCACAGCTGTGGAAACCCTGTCAAGCAGCGCAAAAAAAGGGAAGTGAAGGTTGTCTCTGAGAATACGAACACACTTCATGCAAGAGTCTTTCTTTTATATTTCTCTGAAAGTGAGTAAAGTCATGGTAGAAAGAAAGCACACCTTTAAATTCTTATGTTTCCCATTTTGTCAACGTAGGGTGTTTTGTAAAAGTTCACTGCAAAAACACAAAATCTTACCAAGTATTTCTGCTCTAGTTTCTCGAGCAAATATCTTGAATACACTTGAAATAAGACAAAACTTACTTAGAAGTAATTTTTCAGCAGATATAAGGTCTTGTTCCACCGGTAGATTATTCACTTATAACTAGAACTTTTTCATCAATATTAAGGAATTATTGACTTCAAACAAGCTACTATATCATGCTAAAAATACTTGTTAGTTTTGTGTTATTTCAAATATTCTGAAGACATTTGCTTTAGAAACTGGACCAAAAATACTTGGTAAGATGTTGTGTTTTTGCAGTGTGTTAATAAGCATTGAATCTGTCCACCTCTGCCATGTTATAACCTCAAACTTAAATCTATTTGATTTGGATTTACATGATCGTGAAAAGCTTTTAAGTGTCAATCTTTTGAAGATCCTCCCTTTACCACAGTTCCAGCTGTAAGACTGTTGAGCTATATCTCAACCAGACTGGCACGTCTACAGACCGTAGCCTTAAATCTTCTTCCTTGCAAAACAGCTCAAGCTCAGTCAGACTGGATGGAGAGCATCTGACTTGTTCCCTATACTCAACTGGATTTAGGTCTGATCTTTGACTAGGCCATTCTAACGCATTAAAATTATTTGATCTAAAATATTGTGTTGTAGTTCTGGCTGCTTGCTGAAAATGGCAGCTGCAAACCTACATGACCGTCCACCTAAGCCACCAGGCCAGCCACAGAGAGCGTTAATCTGAGAAGCAGTAAAGAGGCCTGTGGTCACACTGGAGGAGCTTCACAGAGCTGCAGCTCGGATGGAAAAGCGTGAATAGTCGTGCACTCCACAAATCTGACTGTCATAGAAGAGAGGCAAGACAGACAAACGGGAAAAAGAAGTCTTGTTTGCAGTGTATGAAGAAACAAGAAACCTGTGGAAGAAGATGCTCTGGTCAGATGAATCGAAGGGTGTCTTCACACCTGATAGTCCGGTAGACTCGGTGCAATTGAGGTCCAGAATTGCAACATTTGTTACATTTTCAGCTTCTGCAGTTCGTGTTTACACTGCTCTGTGTCAAACGAGCCAAACCCTTTGAAAAACCTGTTCCCCACCTCGCCTGTGGGGGCGCTGCACCAAGAACCACTGAAGGAGACGACATGAAAACCTCTGAAGAAGACGCTGAGCGCAACACCCTTCTTCACGAAAAGTAAACAAAAATGGAGTAGCATCTGATTTTAGCGGTTAGAGGATTTCTTTTTTTTTTTTGTCTTTGGCAAAAGACCACGAACCATTTCTTCCGTTAGCGAAAGACTCGAGCGCTTGTTTTAGTTGTGTTTACCCAGAATGCCTGGCGCTGTAGTCCGTTTCCTACTTTTGGAGTGATCTCTGGTCTGCTTGGCGTTCACATATGCATTCGAACCACACCAGAGTTCGCTTCAACCGAGACTCGGTAGGCGCACCCGAGTTCACTTTTTGATCCGCATCAGAGTTCGATTACGCATTCACACCTCCCCAAACGATCTGGACTTCCCAGGCAAACGAACTAGAGTTCGAATAAAGTGGACTAAACAGGGCTGGGAAGAATGCACCCTAAAACTGATTTTTCTGGTCTCCATGCAAGATTCCATGTGTGGCGAGACAAATAACACTGCAACTTTTTCCCAAACACACTGACCCTGATATGAAGCACGGTGGTGCCAGCATCATGCTGTGGGGAAGCATTTCTTCAGGAGGAACAGAGAAGATGGTTAGAGTTGGGGAGAAGCTAGGGCTGGGCTATAGGGCTAAAAACTAAAATCTCAGATTCTTCATACCAGATCTGATTTCCGATTTTAATCGATCTTTTTTTTCTCGCATTTTTTTTTTTTTTAAGAAAAGAAATTACAAATGACAGAAAACATTTTCAAAAAGTGTCTTTTATTTCAGTCATCCCTTCTGTGAATTGTACAACCAAATATTTGGGCCAGGCTACGAGAATTTTTGTTTAACGAGAGTATAGTCATAATATTAGAAGAATAAAGACCTAATTTTATCAGAAAAACGTCTTAAAATTATGAGAGAAAAATTATTTTAATGAGAAAAAACTTCGATAGGGTTATCAGACTCTGACGTGACCAGCTCAGTTTGTGTGGTTCTTTCTTCGAAACAGACTCATTTGTTTGCACGACTGTTTCAAAGTCCTTCTACTGATAATAATATTACAAACTAAAATCAATTTATCACTCAGCCCTCGATGGAGCTAAAGCTAAAGCTGCAGGGTAATCATGGAAGAAAACCTGTAAGAGGTCAACTTAAAAGAAACCTGGGCTGGAGGTTCACCGTCCTGCAGTAGAACTGGTTATAATCAAGCATATTCATGAGTTAGAATGGCCCAGAGTGCAGAACCCAATCCAGCTGAAAAGTCCTGTTCACTGATTCTCTCCGTCCGTTCTCACTGAGCTTAAGCTATTTTCAAAGAACAGTGAATAGAAATTTTAGTCTCCAGATGTGAAAAGCTGATAGATACATACCCTGGAAAAAGGCACAGTATTGAGGGTTTTCCAAGTTTGTCATGTTTCTATTTTGGCTCTGTCTTTGTTTAACTAACAGTGACAGTGAGCTGTGTGGGCTTTTTATACACTTGAGGTTAGATTGAAATAATTATAGAACCGGACGATGAGCAGATCACTTCAGCTCTGAAAACCCTGAACTGGAAGTCGTGTTCTTACTTTGACATGTTCAGGGTGTACGTTCTGCGATAATGATCAGTCTATAAGGAACACTGGCAGCTGAACACTACAAAAACACAAACTCTTACCAAGTACTTTTTGTCTAGTTTCTAGTGCAAATAAATATTGATGAAAAAGTTCTAGTTAGAAGTGAAATAATCTGCCAGCGGAACAAGACATTTGGGGAAAATGTCTTGTTCCGCTGGCAGATTATTTCACTTCTAACTAGAACTTTTTCATCAGTATCAAGGAATTATTGACTTAAAACCAGCTCCTACATCTTGCTGGAAAGTTGCTTGTAAGTTCGTTTTGTCTTACTTCAAGTGTATTCAAGATGTTTGCGCTGGAAATCAGACCAAAAATACTTGGTAAGATTTTGTGTTGTTGCAGTGATGGGAATTTCATTCACTATCTCATGTTCTGCTGTGAAATGATACATACCACTCTGACATGAATCACTCACTGCCCACTGTGCCTGTATTTGGATTCTCTGGAAAGAACCACCCCGCTCCCCCCCAAAAAAGGAACCCACACAGCCAGGGCATAGACTCAGCCTTCGATTTTCCACAGACCTCAAATGGATTAAATATTCGTGGAATGCGCCGGAGCAGGCTCTGTCCAGGAATCTCCTTAACCCAAATGAGCCGAAGGATCTGCTGCCAGCGACCCGTTCCTTAAGATCACAACTAGGACCAGATCTAGATTTAATAATGATGATAGTTTTTATCAGATTGGATCTATCTTTGAAAACATTTTCATGCAGGCATCTTCTAATTACTGCCATATATGTTTTACCCTTTGCTTTCAGTAGAAATGGACAATATGGCAAAAAACATGAGATAGTAGGGGTTTTTTTTTTTAGGACAAAACTATTATAATAATAAATATTGTTGTTTAACAGTAAAATCTCATTACATTTTTAGACTTTTTTTTTTTTTTTTTTTTTTTTTGTTTACATGTCAATAATCAGAATCAGCTTTAATTTCCAAGTTTGTGCACACAGACAAGGAATATGACTTCAGTTCTGCTTTGCTCTCTGTGAAGACATTTAAAATATAAAGATATAAAAAAGGCAAAATTAAAAATGTACATGTTTTTCTTTCATGTATGTATATATATATATATATATATATATATATATATATATATGTATATATATATATATATAAAAACACCTGGCGTGGCATTCAACAGGCTGCGTTCTCGTTTGTTTCGGGAATCGCCACACCATGCGATATCAGGCCAAGACAATCCAACATGTTGAATATCCCTGACTTTAGATCGCAGTGATCCCGACGTCAAGCTTGCATTTCAACATAATTCTTGCCACTGTTGTAAAAATAAAAATAAGTCTGATATCCAGACTGTAATGCTTTGCACTAAGACTGTATTTTAAATTTTGTTTTCCTTTAGCACTACAACCTTGATGAATTAAAATAGTAATATTTATTTTTATTGAGTATAAAAGTAAGTGACTAAACTGCCACATTCTAATGCAAATATCTTGAATATACTTCAAATAAGACAACACTAACTTACAAGTAATTTTTCAGCACGACATAGGAGCTTGTTTTAAGTCAATAATTCCTTAATATTGATGAAAAAGTTCTAGATATAAGTGAAATAATCTGCCAGTGGAACAAGACATTTTTCCCATTTCATAAACTAAAATGTCTTGTTCCACTGGCAGATTATTGCTTAAATCAAGCTCCTATATCATACTAAAAAATTCTTGTTAGTTTTGTCTTATTTGAAGTGTATTCAAGATATTTGCGCAAGAAACTAGACCAAAAATACTTGGTAAGATGTGTTTTTGCAGCGTAGGAGTCAACAGATGTGTGTAACAGTCTTACTGCACCTCACAAACACAGCAGACAAGCAGCTTTTGAAAGTGACAGGTCAAAGTTCCATTTCATTGTTTCATCATTTCCAAGCTCAGCCTAAATATAGGTCTGCCGTTTCAGTGGTTTGCTGATAAAGAAATGTTGATGTTTTAAATAAAAAAACAAATTTTAGCTGAATAGTGTTCCCGTTTCATGCTTGGTTTACTTGCACAAGTTCTGTCTGGTTTGTCCAAAGAATGTCCTGTTTTCATGTTACTCAACCCAGCTTCTCATTGCTGTACAACTGAAGCTCCCACAGCTGGAGCCATATGCAAGGGTCCTAATCTAGAATGAAATGTTTTCCCCACGCCAGCTACACTCACTCAGCTCTGACTCATCCCTGCGCTTCACAGAAGACCTGGAGTTATTTAGATGTTGTCGACACATTCAAACCTGAGGCCAGTCTCACGCAAAGGAGCGTTTATAACACATTTTTCCTGCAAGCACAAATACAGTCACTTTTCCATAAATGAATGCAGTGGGTTTTTTTTTCTTTTGCTTTAAAATATTTCTGTAATTCAAGAAGTGTTTTGAGTTTTAGGGTCACAGTTGGTGGTATCTTCTAAATGATTCAAAAAGTATCAGGAAACCTTGACAGAACGTGTTCGACCTGCACGTGGGTGGTGATTGTCACGGTACATCTTCTGTCACTATGATTTTGTTTACTTACAGTGGTGATTATTGTTTTTTTCATTATGTTCATAAAACCTCTTTCTGTTTTTTGTTTGTCTTTTTATCTACACCTGATCATCCTTACTAGCTGTAAAGTTGTTTGTTTTAACCCGTTTAATTAATCACATGTAAGAGTTGCCATTAAACTGAGTCACCTGGCTGCTCTCTAACCTTTAAATGTCACTGAATGTCCCAGACCATTCTGGTACTCATCTACGTGTGTAAATGATGTTCCATGTTACCTCTGAGCTCGCTTTGAGCTGCTTGTAACCATGAGGTTGCATGCAATGGTCCTCCTCATTTTAATACCCACTAAAAGAGCATTCATGGTTTTTTGATGAGCTACTAATGTATTTATTGAGATTAAAATGTTATAGCTCAATGTTTTTTGTGGCGTTGATACTCAAAAATTTTAATCGAGTTAATTGCAGGGTCTGTCATTAATTCATCGAAATTAATCACATTTTAATCAAAAAACATACATGGACAAAATCAGCAACATTTTCAATTCAAAAAACCTTCTTGCTGCTAAATTATTGAATAAATAGACACATAGGCTCAACAACAAAGATATGTATTGTTTTTAATCTGTTATTTAGGTTTTTTACCCTTCAGATTGGTGCAAAGTGCTTGAATAGTTCCGCTGATCGGCCAACTCTTTCTAACACAACTTGCACACAACAATAGTCTTTTTCAGCGTCCCATCTGATCGTTTCTTGAAGCAAAAATTGGCCCCCAGTGGCCCAAGAGAAGCAGCTTTGTCATTTGTGGTTGCTGCTTGTGCGTCAGATTTATGGGCGTACCAGAAACACAATGCATAGGTTCCAACTCGGGACTTTTGAATGTAGAAAAAAAAGAGAAAATAGAAGCAATTAATTGCGTTAAAATTTTTAACGTGTAAAGACTAGCCTCTGTTTATCCACATCACTGTATGTCAAAAAGTAAACGACCACAAGTATTATATTGCCTACTCATATCTCAGCAAATCCCCACATTTTAAATCAAACTGTCCTTTTAAAACTGACTTGATATTTTATTTTTTTTGTAAAATGCCATATGACAACGTGTGTTGTGAATTAGCGCTATATAAATAAACTGAATTGAAATTTGAGGAAGTCGTTCTGCGAATGTTTGGCAGACAAAATTGGTTCCCTTAAAGTTGTTAAAGGAAGAGCTGATGCAATGCAGTGGGTAACACAAGCCTCCAACATCTTTAAAACAACTGAATCGCTCGCAGCTGTCAGTGTACACAAGAAAATGAATAATTAATAAAACAATGAGTTTCCAGTTATTTCTGTTTTCTTCTCATAAAATGCATGCTAAAAATTTATTTGAATTATGTTCTAAATCTACATGTTCATCTAACAAGCATCCTGCTGCATCTGCCTAATGGACTGCATGTGTGTTGCTAATTTTACATCATAGTCCACATAAAACGGGTTTTGTTTGATTCTCTTGAAGAAGTGAGAGTTTGTCAGCCTCACACTTTTGACAAACTAAATGGCAAATGCAGGATCCACTTCTCCTTTTTGGTTCCATTTCAGAGCTTTTGGTCAGATATTACGTCTTTATTAACACTAAATATAACCCAGGTGTGGAAAAACTTTTTTTTTTTTTTTTTTTTTTTTTAATGTGCTGACTGTGTGTTGAAGTGGTTAAAGACCATGTAGCAGCTTCTTGCAGCCCCTTTCTTCCTTCTGTGTAGTTCTCTTGAACACTGAGCTGAAGCTCTGTAGATCTTCCCCTGTGGGACAACATCCGCATCATAAAGACCGAGCTGGTGCTAGCTTGCAGGCGAGCTGAGTGTGCTGTGGTCAGAACTGCTGTTTGCTCAGGTCACAGATGTGAAGCTGCAACAAACAACTTCTGTTTCCTTTCTTTGGTGTGTGAAGCAGCTTTATTTAAAACCTCTTATGTAGGTGTGATGTGGTCAGATGTGGTGAAAATGAACTTCTTTTTCTTCTGTCCTTTAAATTAAACCAGTAGAAGTAGAAGTTTGAACTGAATCAGTAAGTAAGAGGAAACTGATGAATAGACCATTTTTAACACCTTGACATTTTCAACTCTGTCACACTCCCTGTGCCTCCTCATATGTCATGACTCTCTAACATGTCCTCAGCTATAGGATGTTTGTAACCTGAAAGACTTATAATCATACACCAGAACCACTGGTAAAATTGTATTGTTATTGTATTGTATCGATACAATGTAAAATATTAGCCTCGGGTGGTTCTAACATACGTTTTACACAGGTTTGTAGACTTAGGAGTTCATCATATACACTCCACGTTGGGCTATGGCTGCCACTGAATACATCTTGTATTAACTTGTACCATGTACTTTTCAGTGATTATATATATATATATATATATATATATATATATATATATATATATATATATATATATATATATATATATATATATATACATATATATATATATGCATATGTTTGTTGTGGTTTTTCGGTTTTGTTTTGTTTTTTCTCTTTCTGCCGGTCTAGAGGCAGACTTCTAGAGTGTTGACTTGTGTTCCCTCTATGCTTCTTTCTCTCTTCTACTCGTCTCCTTTTTTAAACATTTTCCCCACTTTTCTCCTTTTCTTTTTTCTTTTCTCTTTTCTGTTCCATCTCTGCATCCATTAATTTTAAAATAAACACAAAGCCAAATTTCTTGTTGAGTTTCATATATATATCAAGTAGAGCACATGTCAAACTCAAGGCCCAGGGGCCAAATCCGGCCCACCATAGCTTTTTAAATGGCCCTATAGACTCCAGAGGGACCTTTAAGATAACAGTTCTGTGCATAAATATTATTTTATCAATCAAATCAAAGTAATTTTATCTGTATACTGTCAAAGTATATCAATCAGTTGTACGTTTAGTGCAAATTTTCTGTAAAATGTTCAAAAACATTGGGTTTAAATGAATAACTCCATCCTGCAGATGGTAGTATTTCTTGCTTCTACTACACTGCTGCCTCAGCCATACTTGATGTCAAGTATGGCTGAGGCAAAAAAAGTCGAGCAAAAAAAAAAAAAAGTCACAGTTACTGTCATACATAAATGCAAATATCGCAAAATTTCTTGCAAACATTTCTAAATCACTAAAATCACTAAAACAATCACAAAATCCTGGAGGGACTGAACAATGTGAAAGGATGTTGAATATTATTTCATTTTAAGACGTTCTTATTGAATGCAGACATAACTATTTATTAATATTTTAATAGTTTGTTAATAGGTTTTATCAATGCAACCAGCCCTTTCAGAACATTCATGATGTTGATATGGCCAAAATGAAAATGAATTTGACACCCCTGAAGTAGAGCATCATGGCAAAAGCCTTAATGCTCCACTTGTGAAAGTAAATCTGTTGGGCCTCAACTTGACACTCGTACAACAAAAAAATAATAATAACAAAAACATACATTTTGCATATGCAAAGATTACATTAGAAATAATCCTTTTGTTTTTATGGCTGCACCAACAGGGTAAAAATAACCCACTATGGCATTTTGTGATGGTACTGGAAACCTGGTGGTTCTAGTGTTTTAATTAATATTTAGATAAAAACAAAACATTTAGCTGTTTGTAAATCTTGTGTCTAAAAGACCTTTTGCAGCTAAGATTTTGAATCCAAAAGACAATTATTAACAGTAGCTTAAAGTGAAAAATCAAACACATAAAGCTCATGCTCTAACAAAAAAAATTGAAGAAAGCATCATATGGTTTTATTTTCACAGAAATCCATTTTTTACTATTATTATTATTTTGAGTTGTTTTTCACCTATTTTTGCCGGGTTGTTTGCCGGTTGTAATTTCTGAGAGTTCAATAAGCAACAAAAACTAGACTAATTGCCTCATTTGTTCGTAGAACGTCACAATATTCATAACAGTCATCAAATGGGGTCAAATATTTCATAAAGTGTATAACAAACTATATCTCCTACAGCTGCAATTATGTAAAACTAATTCTTTTCCAATATAAAAGGGAAATCCGTTTAGTCCTCTCTTGCATCTTGACGAAACTGACAGAAACCAAACTGTTTATACATTTATATCTATATATATGTATCAAAGCAGCAGAAGTTTTCTCAGTATCAGTTTAAGCCACAGCTTATGAAAACTGGATAAGAAATAAGGGAGCTATGAATATTTTTGCGACAGATTCAAGCTCATCCTACTTCGGAACAGTATGATTTTGTGGACGTCACTCAATGCATAGTAATGCTGCCTGCAGGTGCAACTCAGTAATATATATCGCTGGTTTAGACATGTTTTCAACCAAAAAAAAACATGTTCACTGCAGACTTAAGAGGAAATTTACTGAAGGGCTGATTTTACAAGTTAGACTTTAATGGAAGCTGATGAGATGAGCCAGCCTGCAGTGTTGTTTTGTACAATAATGTTAATCTGTGATTTAAGGTAAAGACCAAAGCAGACACACATAGTTGGGTTTTTTTTTTTTTAATTCTTTTAAGTACTCACTAATTAAAATCATAAAGTCAAAAGAAGTTTAACAAAGTCTTTGAGTTTTCATCAGAGAATATTTCCATCCACCCTCAAAGATGTGAAGGAAACCTTTAACCAGTGGAGTCATTAATCAGCAGCACACACCTCCACTCCACACGCTGTGCTGAGGACGCTGCTGCTCCCCTGAGACAAGCACCGCTCTACAGTAAACCCATCCTCATCCCCTCAGCGCTGCTTAATTAGACGCCGCAGCTCTAAAATGATTAATCAGTTCTGCTGCTCCTCCTCTTCATCAGCCAGACCTGAGGCGGATGAGTAAATCACTCCTCAATCCGCTCGACTTCATTTACGCACGTAAATGAAGTCGATGCATCTGGTGATGCATCACCCATTCCACAGGGGGGAGAGGACAGGAAACATAACGACACATAGTAGAAAGTAAACAAGTAACTTTTGCGGGTCACTCCCAGTCCACCCATGCTGTTTGTTCATAATTCATATCAGCTGACACTGCGAATCACCTTCTGTGCTGCTCTCAGGGTCTTACGAGGAACTGGCACTTCCTCTGACTCGTGATCCAGATTCTTCTGCCCACACTCAGGCTTTCTCAGTTCCTCCTGTGACATAAAGGCGCTCTTACTCACCGATGCATGCCGGCCTTTCAGAACACACGGTGGGGTGTGGAAACAATGAGCTCCATTCTTTATAGTTTTATCTTAATGTAGGCAGGTTTAACTGGAAAATAAAACAAATACAGTCCTTCCATTCAATGATACATTGAATGGAAGGAAAACTGATGAAACCACTGATTCAATGTACTTCAAAATTGAAATGCAAATGTTTGTGTGACACACTAATTCATAGAGTAAAGTTGGGCAGAAATGATTAATCAGATTAATCGATTATTGAAATAATTTAATTAGTAATCGATTAATCATTAACTGGAGTATACAGACTCAAATAAAGGCCATTTGTTGAAAGAACAACTCCTGCAGAGCAGTAAATAAGCCAAAGCTATACAAAAAATTTATTCATTTTGCATTTAAGATAAAAAAACAAACTTCTTTGTCTCTAAATATGTTCTACCCAGAAATCCTCAAGTGGCAAAATTTTAGCTTCACCTGGTTCAAATTCTTTTAAAAAAATCTCTTATTAAGCACCTTGTTCTATCCAATTATTAATCAGTTAATCCAAAAAATAATCAACAGGTCAGCCCGACGCTGTTGATGTTAAATCAAGCAGAAAGGGCTGAGCTTTCACATCTTGATTCTAGAAGTATTTTTTTTAGCTGCAGATGCCTCCTTTGCTACAAATGATCAAGTGCTCACCAAAGGAATGTTATTGCATTTCAGGCAATAACATGTTTATTTTCTGATTTAAAGAAGGGAACTGAACTATTTGTTTGTTTGCATATTTTAATGTTTTTCTAATACTGTATAAAAAAGGCTAAGTGGTTAAATCAAAAATCTGCAGAATGTGCCTATTTTTTTATCCGATTAATCGTCAGAATAATTGATTGATTAATCGATTACTAAAATAATCGTTAGTTGCAGCCCTAAAAATACGCAACTATTCTGGAAGAAAACCTGTCAGAGGTTGAAAAAGAAAAATGCACACCACACTTTTCAGACTTTTCAATTGTAACAGTAACAATTGAAAACTATGCATGCTTCACAGTTATGTGCTACCTGGTGTCAGTCGATTACATAAAATCCCAATAAGCTGAAGTTGTGATTTGAATTTAAAGTTTGAATACTGATGTTTGAAATTACAAACATCAGTATTGTTTGACACATTACAGGAGAAATGTGTCAAAAAAGCCGTATCCTGCTGCAGACAAGCAGCAGTCATCTTGCTGTATATTCGGCCTCTCTGAGTCAAACAGCAGCTGAATTTCCGTTAGCTTCACCTCTGCAAGGCAAGAAGGAAAAGCTGAATAATTCACCAGCTTGCTTTTTCCCCTCCATGCCGTTTGTACCCAACTCCCACAGCATCTCTGCTCAGTGAACAGCTTTGAACCATTCCCAGCTTGTTTCCTTTTCTTCCACAGCCCTCGTTTGGATCTGTTTCTAAAGTCACACTTTCCTCACAGACATCAGTCCTCAGTGCTTCTCTTTTTAAGTCTCCATCTGAAACTCAACAGCATGAAGATGTTTCTGTGCTGTCATCCGCTCTGATTTCTTTCATTTTCAAGCGTCTGCCTCTGAAACCTATTGTGGTCACACTGTTTATTTGTGATATCCGCTGTGTTCTTTTCCAGCCAGAAATCTTTGGTGTCAACCGGAGGTCGGAGTGTACAAGCAGCATGTGACTGGTGAGTTTAAACACGTGTTTACGTTTATCCATCCTCAGTTAAACCTCTCAATGTGTGTGCAGCACAAAACATATACTTATCATAAGCTAGGGTTCAACAAAACAGTGTGTTATAGCGCCCTCTGCTGTTGATTTGTGGTCCATTACATCTTAAAGGTGACCTATTATGCTTCCTTGAACAGGTTAGGATGGGTCTTAAGACTACAAAACATGTTCATTACATTTTTTCACAAAATAATTCTTAGATAATGGGATTTTAGTCTGGTTAGTTCTACTTATTGTGAGCTCCTTCCAGAATAAGCTATTTTAGGATCTCTTATCACTTTAAATCCAAATAAGCTGCTGCTGGCCACGCCTCCCAACTCAATGTTTACACTCGCACATGTAAATGGCTGCAAACAGATGCGCAATTATACAATTGTTCATCTTTGAAAAGCAGCAATAGAGCCTCCTGCTCAACCAATAAAAATGCAGCAAGTTGTTTCTGAATGGCAAGTCAGCAACAAAACTCTTGTCTTATCCAGCAGCCATTGTGCAGAGCATACAGCAGTAAAACCAGCTGACTACTTGTGCTGGAACTCCGCTTGGGTTGCTAGGTGTGGGGCTGAGGTAGGCTGGGGTTGCTAGGTAATGGCGCAGTGTGATTTTACATTCCAGAAAGATTAACTTATTGTTAAAAAACAGCTGAGTGGATTTTTTTTTTAAGTGCTTGGGCTGTTTTTAGAAACAGCTGAGACCCAAATGGAAGAACGAAGATGTGCAAAAGGTGAATTTTGCAAAATGGGTCCCCTTTAAATCTAAAAATGGAATATTTCAGGAATACATGCTGAGATAAAAAATTGAAGATATTAATATAGTCCTGCATTTACCAGCAGTTTAAGCTGAACGAACTGAGAGTGCAAAATACTTAAAGCCCTCAGTTATTAATGACAACATTTAGAAGAGCCTCTAAAAAGCTGCATTAGTTCCACTTGAATTATTTATTTATGTTGCTGCATGAAGAGCTATCCCCCACTCCTCCTTCCAAACAGGCTTTTCTCCCATGTGGACGACCCGTTCCTGGACGACCCTCTTCCCAGGGAGTTCGTTCTCTACCTGCGACCCAGCGGGCCGCTCCAGAACCAGCTCTCCCACTTCTGGCAGCAGAGCCGGGTCACCTGTGGCAAAAACAAGGCCCACAATATTTTCCCACACATCACTCTCTGCCAGTTCTTCATGGTGAGCTGAAATTACAAGATGCTTTGTCAGTAAATCCCATCAAACGCCAATGTCAGGATGAAACTTTTGAGTCTTTCTTCTATCCAGTGTGCCGACCCCAAAGTGGAAGCTCTGTGCGAGGCCCTGCAGACCACCGTGCAGCAGTGGCGGGGCCGATTTCCCCGCCCGCTGCCTCTGGAGCTCTACACATCTTCCAACTTCATTGGGCTGTTCGTTGAGGAGCAGGTGGCTGATGTCCTCAGGCAGTTTGCAGCTGACTTTGCCACAGAGGCAGTCAGGAAAACAGGTAGGAATCACCAGAAGATTGTGGGAAAATACACAAAGCTGTTCCATTTTTCTTAGTCTAGCATCAGTGAAAGATAGCCAACATCTAATGCAGTGGTTCTCACTGCATCACTCTCTGATATTTGATCATTTATCTTTTCAAACCACTAGCACCAGCATTCTGTGACCTGATTATTAAAACAGATTAATAAAATGAGCTGCAACAACTTAAAATTTCAAGTTGTTGCAGCTCATTTTATTGTTTTAAGCCTCAAAACAATTCCAAGTTCAGTTTATTAACTCAATAAGTAACATTTAATCCAGACTGCTCAGTCTGTGTGATTCTCAGAAGAGAAAAAGTGAAAATGATTCACTGGGACGTGCATTTTTAGATTTAACACTGTAAAACCTTTTAAAACTGTAAACACTGGGAACTTGTTAGCTTCTTCAGCTTATTCCTTTTCAAAAAGGTATATAGCTTTTGAAATTTTTTGTGCAAAATTTGTAACAATACTGCTTATATTGTAGCTTGTCAGAAGAGATAAAAAGGTCATAACATTTTGAATTCACAGTAAACCCAATGGTTATTCAGGCTTCGTCTATTTCCTGGTCTCGTTCTGTGAGCTACGGTCACTTGTTTACAACCATTAGGGCCAAACTAAAGTTATTTTTTTATTACGAGGATAAAGTTACAATAATATAAGAATAAAGTTGTAATCTTATGAGAACTCCTACACAAAACTGCGTTAAAATGAGGAATATTGAGCATCTTGTTAAGTTAAACTTAGTATCGGTTTTACAAAAAGAAAATTACTAAATCTTTTATCACAAATTATTATCAGTAGCATGACTTTGAAACAACTGTTTAAACAATTGTCCATTTCAAAGAAAGAACCACTGACTTGCTGAGCTGGTCACCTCAGATCGTTATTACTCCATCGAAGCTTTTTTCTCATTAAAACGACTTTTTCCTCAAAATTTTATGACTTTCTTCTGGTAATATTTCATTTTTAGTCTGCTAATATTATGACTTGATGCTCGAAATTAAAAAAAGAAAATCTCTTAGTCTGGCCCTAATTCTCCGTTGTACTTGCTTTACTTGCCTCTGCTGCTGTTTTTCTTTTCACTGTCACAAACTTCTCCGTCTCCTCCGTCAGCTCTGTTGACACCAGTGTGTAGGCTACTTCTTCTACTGGGTTTAACATGTAGACTGTTGATTAATTTGAACACTGCTGCTACCTAGTGACTGGAGGCTTGTTTATCAGTCAAGCATGAAAAGGCATTAAAGTCCCCCTTCCTCTTGTGCCCCTCCTGACACCTCGCTATTTGGGAAGTGCTGATCTAATGTGTGCTGGGCTGTGTTTTGGACCAGAAGCTGACAGTATATGGCAGAATAATACCAAATTAACGAAGAAATGAGAAGTTTTATAAAATGTTCAAGCCTCTCAATCCCTTCTCTTTTCAAGAGGTCAAAGTGGAGCCTCACAAGAAGCAGCTCCATCTGACGCTGGCCTACAACTTCCCCAGTGATCACCTCGCCTCACTGGAGAAGCTGGCCAAGGGAATCGAGGTGAAGCTGGGTTGTGATTGGCTGGCTGTCCTGTTCTCTCGGGATATTCGTTTTGCTAACCATGAGGTAGCTTATACACTGAAATTCTCAGAGCCTTTTTATCAAAGTTTTATTTTTCCGAAGTGTGACCAACATGCCTGTGAATGTGACTGCAGACGCTGAGGGTCATGTACCCCTACATGCCACAGAACGATGATGAACTGGAGCTTGTTCCTGGGGATTATATTTTCACGTCTTCGATGGACCAGACCAGTACCAGCGAGGGCTGGGTGCATGGAACGTCCCTGGCCACCGGGCTGTCTGGACTTCTGCCAGAGAACTACGTCAGCCAGGCCGATGAGTCCGACACCTGGGTGTTTCATGGGTGAGGAGTATCTCATGGTGATCAGAATTATGTGAACCAGTTAGAGAGATGAAAAAACATAGACATTACGGGCGCACCGATTGCAGTTTTCAGGACGATCACAGATCTTTAAAAAGCCTGACCTGCCGATTCCGCTTTTAGCCAATACCGATATTTTTTGTCTGAAAAGTTGCCAAGTTGGCAACAGTGAAGTGACTATTTTTAGCGATGCACGTTCAGATGTGACCTGTAGAGCTGCAACTAACGATTATTTTAGTAATCGATTATTCTAGCTATTATTCTGACGATAAATCAATTAATTGGATTTTTAAAAAACTGGAACATTCTGCAGATTTTTCATTTAACTGCTTAAGCCCTTTTTATACAATATTAGAAATACATTAAAAGATGGAAATAAATGATTCAGTTCCTTTTTTGAATACGAAAATAAACATTTATTTCCTAAAAGGCACAAACATAGCATCCCTTTAGTAAACACTTCATCATTTATAGCATTGTAGCAAAGGATGCATCTGTAGCTTAAAAAAAATACTTCTATCAACATGTGAAAAGCTCAGCTCATTCAGCTCGACTTAACATTAAAACAGTGTAGGACTGATCTGTTGACTATTTTTTGGATTAACTGATTAATAATTGTATAGAAAAAGATGCTTAATAGGAGATTTTTTTGACAGAATTTGAACCGGGTGAAGCTAAAACTGGAACTTTAGGAGTTCTGGGAACAAATTTACAAACAGGTTTGTTTTTTTTGTTTTTTTTTATCTTAAATGCAAAATGTATATTTTTGTACAGTTTTGGCTTGATTACTTCCCTGAGTGTGTTGCTCTTTCAGCAAATGGCCTGTGTTTGAGTCTCTAGACTCCAGTTAACCATTAATCGACTACTAAATTAGTTGACGATTATTTCAATAATCGATTCATCACGATAAATCCGAGTTATCGTTTTAGCCCTATTGACTTGGGGCCCGGGTCTGTCAGTCAGCCCTCTTTCACAGCAGAGCAAAGGGGAACAGTGGCTGATTTTCAGGCCTTTGCGGAGGTAGATAAGTGGATAAGATTGGCTTCACTTGTAAGCATCGGCTGATCGCCGATCACCCATAATTAAGGAAATCGGGTCCAAACGATTTATTGGTGCACCCCTAATAGACGTTACATAAAGAATACAAATACAGCCATTTAGCAATAAAAGAGTAGAGCTTCCGTAGCATGCACAAATCCACAATATTCCCAAAAGTAAATCTCTGGGATTTGTTGCTTCAGAAGGAAAATGAAAGAGAAAATTTGGTGCTGTAAAAAATCCATCCCTGTAAGATCACAATTCCTTTAGTGAAGCATGGTAACAACAGTATCATGATGTGGGATAGTTTCTCATCGGTATTGCCTGAAAAATGAGTTAGATCTAATTAAACACTACGTGCTACAGAGTATAAATTTTGTAAAGTGGAGCATTTCACTGCAATTAGCCCCAAGTGGCTAGCAAAAGACTCAAAGTTTTATTTCAATCCAATATCAGGTAACAAAACCAGAGTGAATCAACCAAAAGACTCTCAAGTCAAGTTTAAAATCATGCAACTGAATTTTCAATCAATTATCCCTCTTGTCCCAGCTCCCATTCCTTCTTCAGCTGTGGATCCAGTGAAAAAGGTGGTAAAGAGAAAGGATTGTTTGATGGACTGCTGGACAGCCGACGTCCTGACAGCACCAGTCCCGGAGACACGCCTACACTCAGTGTGATCTGCCACCCTATGCAGGTACTTTTTATTGTTGTGCTGTTTTAGACATTGGTATAGAATATAATACACTGCCTGCCCCGCCCCTAAAGAAAACGAACGAAAAAAAGGTCAAACTGTAATATCGTTTCTGGACGTGTTTGATTCCAGCAGGTCCTGCGAGTCAGTGGCACCTACACTCGGCAGCCCAAACGGACTTTTTTCGTGTGCCGGCATGGTGAGAGGATGGATGTGGTCTTTGGGAAACACTGGCTCACTCTCTGCTCAGACAGTAAAGGTGAAACTTTTAAGTCTGAGAGGTCTGACATTAAACTAGAATCCTTGAAACTTGCAGGGAAACAAAAGGAGTTAAAGACAAAAATACTATTTTGTTGACCTGCAGGCAGATACGTACGTTCCAACCTAAACATGCCTCCTGCGCTGCCTCTGTGGGGAGGACAGAGAGACTATGACATGGACTCTCCCATCACTGTGTTTGGATCCACTCAGGCTCGATTAGTGGGTACGTCAGTAAAAGAGTGATCAGGACTCTAGTTTTTGAACTGTATCTATGCTAAACATGTGCTCCCTTCCCAGGCGAGGCTCTGCTAGAGAGTAACACAATGATAGACTTCGTGTACTGCTCTCCGTCCCTGCGGTGTGTTCAGACTGCACAGAACATCCTGAAGGGTGAGATGGTTCTCCGCAGTTATCGGTTCCACTGTGCTGTCTTGAGTATCACACACAGTCACAGCAGAACATCCTCAGTGATTCAAACCGCCTGTGTTTGTGTGAGCAGGGCTGCAGCAGGATGGGAAGCTAAAGGTGCGTGTGGAGCCGGGGCTTTTCGAATGGACGAAGTGGGTGTCAGGAAACTCAATGCCAGCATGGATCCCACCCACAGACCTGGCGGCAGCTAACTTCAGTGTGGACACAGCTTACAGGTGATGGAGACATCCACTTCCATGGAAACAAATTACATTGGAAGCCTAAGAAACATTCTGTTTCAAGCGGAGGAGTTAAAGTGTAACTAACCCCCCCGTGAAAACGTAACCATGCCCCACGGCAAATTTTCAAAAATTCCACCAAAGTGGATGGGGCCAAGAGACAGGGCCAAGTCTGGGGATTAGCGGAGGAGGTAAGAAGCACTGTTGCTAACTTATCCACTTTATCGCTGTATTTAGCGACTTTTCAAACCCTTCTTGCGACTTTTTTTTTTCATAAAACCAACTCGTGATAAATCTAGTGACTTTTTTCTGTGTTGTTGGAGACTTTTACAGCAACAATGCTCTGCAGCTCAGCTCTGTCCTGAGCAAGCAGCGAGTGCTGCCATGAGCTCCTCCTTCTTCCTAAGCACTGCAATCATTCTGACAGTCGTCCATTCAACACCATACCATCACCTGCAGTCAGAGCAGAGGAGACCC
Organism: Anableps anableps; assembly: GCA_014839685.1. NCBI lineage: Eukaryota > Metazoa > Chordata > Actinopteri > Cyprinodontiformes > Anablepidae > Anableps > Anableps anableps. The sequence goes on along the minus strand of CM026068.1, from coordinate 5,671,516 downwards.
ATTCCACTGCTAAGCTGAGTAATGCTATCGATCAGTGCTCCCTATTCCAACTCCTGACTCGCCACAGGCTGTGCGTCTAAGTGATATGGGTTTTATTGAAGAACTCAAGCATTATGTACAAAACTAAGAATCTTGTTTTTAACATAAAAGAAAATCTCCTTTTTAAAAAATGCTTTAGAGTTAATCTGAACACCAAAATATTTGTCACAAAAAAAACCTGCAAAAAAGAAAATCTTGTGCACACTTCCATAATGATCAGGACCTTTGTTTATTTTTATTTCTTCCATCTCCATTAAAGTAATGACTGTCTTACAACTTTATTCTCATATTATTATGACTATTCTGATAATAGTATGACTTTACTCTCGTATAATTGCGACTTTTTTTCTTGCAACATTACAACTTTATTCTCGTATTATTTCAACTTCATTGTCATACGGCATTTTTGTCATATTATTACAACTTTATTCTGGTAATATTATGACTTTTTTCCAGAATTAATACCACTTAGTTCTCATAAGACTATGACTTTTTGTCATACAACTTTATTCTCGTATTATTAAGACTTTATTTTCATAACATTATGACTTTATTCTCATATTATTACGACTCATTTTTCGTATCATAATGTTTTTTGTCGCATAATATAACTTTATTGTCATAATTTAATTTTTTTTTTCTTAGCCAGGCCCTAATACTCCATCAAACATTGTTTTGTCAAAGTAGATGATGAGTAAAATTTAGAAAGTTGTTATAAAATGCTGGTTGTCAAAGAAGTTACAAAATGTCCCCCTGGTCGATATTTTCTCTGTTAAAAGTTGCCTGACGTTCTCTTTGTCTCTGCATAGACCTCTGATCCCAGCCAGCAAGCTGACCGTGTCTGAGTCCTACGAGAACTACATGAGTCGCAGCTACCAAGTGACCAAAGATATCCTGTCAGACTGCAAAAACACTGGTAGCTGAAGCTTCTCTGCTTTCATTGTTCTCCACGTTCATGTTTTGGTGCTGTGCTGATGCGTCCTGCTTGGATTTCCGCTCTGCGTAGGAAACAACGTGCTGATTGTAGCCCACGCGTCTTCCTTGGAGGCCTGCACTCGGCAGCTGCAGGGCCGCAGCCCTCAGAACGCCAAGGACTTCATCCAAGTTGTACGAAAGGTCTGTCTGCACCACATTAGTTTTATTTCTGCAGCCCACTCTCTCTGTCTATCATAGCTTCCGTCTGCTACAGTTCCTCTGTTCCTCAGTTGTGGTATGGTATGCAAAAACATGGGGGGGGATTCTTAAAGCTTCATGTAAGAAGGCCACATGAGGAAGCAGGTAAACAAATGGAACAAAGTTCTTTAGATGTTGAAATATTTAAACGCAAACATTTATTCTGGTATCAAAAAGATAAATATAAATACCAGCATTTTGTTAGTTTCTAATGAAACATTTTATTGTAACTTTCTGTTCAGTTCAGTTTATTTATAAAGCACCAATTCACAGCAAATGTCGTCTTGAGGCACTTTACAAAAAAAAATAATAATTTCAATTAAATTATACATACTTTCCAATTGATCTTTGTTATCAAACAGTACAGTAAGGTCAGTGAATTATTCAAAGTAGTTTGAAGTTTCTATCTTGGGAAACCCAGCAGTTTGCATCGAGTCATTGACTTGCAGCGTTCACTCCTCCTGGATGAGCACGTAGCGACCGCATGGCGTTGTGTTGTTGACTTTGCAGCAATCTCTCATACCAAGCATGCATGTAGCGACAGTGGAGAGAAAAAAACTCCCCTTTAACAGGAAGAAACCTCCAGCAGAACCAGAAACTGGCTCAATAGAAGTGGTCATCTGCCACGACCGACTGGGAGTTTGAGAAGACGGAGCAGAATACAGAAGAAGAAAAAGATGAACTGATGTAGGATTATTTTCGATGTTCATGAAAGTAAAAAGTTAATAGTAGGAGAAGGAGAACAATGAGTTGATGGCAGCATTATCTCAGCTGAAGCCCTCCTCCAGGAAGGTATCACAGCCAAACAGAACGCCAGACCAGGTGTAGCTTCTATGCAGAGAAAACAAAAAGTTAACAGTTGAAAAAACAGCAAACAATACAAATTTGAGAGGAGTAGAAGAAGAAAGTGAGATAAAGTGGTCAGTTTGTCCTCCAGTAGCCTTAACTTATAGAAGCATAACTACAGAAATAGCTCAGGATAATCTGAGACAGTCTAACGATAAGCTTTATCAAAAAGTAAAGTTTTAAGCCTAGTCTAGAAAGTAGACAGGGTGTCTGCCTCATGGACTAAAACTGGGAGCTGGTTCCACAAGAGAGGAGCCTGATAACTAAAGGATCTGCTTCCCATTCTACTACATGTTGTCTTTATCCTGTGTTTCCTGGTTTGTTGTACTGTAAATTATTTAACACCATTTGTAGTTTTTCCTACAATTTAATTAGGAACATTTTGATTCATAACTACCCAAAGTATTACCACTGGTTTACTGTGCCATACGCCTCTTGAGATGCACCAAGAAATTAGCCAATGACCAAATTTGTCAAGTTTCCAGCTTTAACGTCCCTGACTGGTGACAATCTGGAAACTCCAAAAAAAAATTCTGATCAGTGAACACAAAATAAGTTGGGTTCTACCAGCTTGCACAGACAACAATGGATGCTGTTTTGGACAGAAGACTCACAGCTCTTCTCATTATCAGTGAGTTGTTTAATAACTTGATTTAATATGAAGTCAAAGGAAGTGCAGAGATTTAAGTTATTTAAATAGAAAACGTGTTTTCTGCAACACGCCAAGACATTTTTGTGGTTCATTCAGGCTTGGAGAGAGAGCAAGACTTAAAGCAGGTAACAGGAAGGCTGAACGGAAACCAGCAAAGTTGCTCTCTTTTATTATTCTGAGCTTTCAACATGCTGGATTTATGAACGTTACAAATCTTACCATTAAGGTAAGGATCTATGTTCTCTTCAAAATATGCACAGAGATGGTAGTTTTAGCAATGCTTGAGCTACTCATGCAAATTTTCTACCCCATAATCATTTTGTTTGTTTTAAAATCATGAAATCTTGTTTTACAGCTACTGCTTTCTCACACATGGGGGTGACTTTGCCTCAACTTCTAATATAAATAATTCATGACTGACTGGCATACTGGGAAAAGTATTTTAAATATTGTTCCTATATCTTCTTATAACAGGACAATTACTTCTTAAAGAGAAGTAGGGATTGGCTAAAATCAGTATCACACAGCATTTACAGGAACCTGAAATTGGAAATTGGCCACAAGCTGATTAGTGCATCTCTACTGGGGCTACGTTCACACAGCAGGTTTTGATGCTCAATTCAGATTTTTTATTGAAATCTTTTTTTTTTTTTTTGCATGGTTGTTTATACTACTAATTAAATGCAACCACGATCAGAACTGTGTGAGCGATTTACCTCCCCAAAGCGACCCGCATGCGCAGAAGAAGAACGTTGCCATCACACAGCAGCACACTGTTTAGGAGTAATAATGGATGGAGCTGTTTATGGATTGATTTTAAAGATAATTCAGCAACGGGAGCCGACAGTATCGTCCCAAGATCATAACAACACAAAGGAAGCTGATAAAAAGAAAGCAAAACTAATAGCAATGGCCTTCTGTGGAGCATTGACTCCAACTTGTGTAGATAAGTCTGTCTGGATGTGTAGTTGGAGCCAGGAGTGGTAGGATTGTGATGTGATGCGCTTTAGTGACTCAGACTTCATTCATAATTTCATAATCATGATTTTCAGCCATTGTTTACATCCTGGTTTACAGACTCTGGCTTTTTCTGGTGCAGAATTATGACGAATGTCTCACATCAAAGCTGGATAAAATGCGACATGACCATTCGGACTGCAGACGCTTTGAAAACGGATCGGATATGTATCCAAATTAGTACCACATATGGAATTAGCACAGGTCGGATTTTTTGGGGGGGTGAAAAGATTGAAATTGGGCCATTCAGACTGCCTTGAAATAGGTCGCATATGAGCAAAAAATCAGATTTGGGTCACATTTGCCTGCTGTGTGAACGTAGCCTTAATTACAATTACAAAAGTTGAGGTGGAAACAAAACCAGAAACCATGATCTCCTCTGCTTGCTCCTCAGATCCCGTACCTGGGCTTCTGTGCCTGTGAGGAACAAGGAGAAACAGGAATGTGGCAGTTAGTGGACCCTCCTATACTGCCTCTAACTCATGGACCAAACCACTCCTTTGACTGGAAGGAGACACTCCTGCAAGAATGACATCCGCCTGCTCCAAGCCCCTCACAATGCTCTCTTTGCACTCTGACAGACTGCAGTGTCATAATTCATACCTGTGACCCCTACACCCAAGCAAACAAACTAGAGCTTTTGTCCTTTCAGTCCATTAGCTGGTGATTCACCCAGCAGAGAAAAGTGCTTCCTGTCTGCAGATGAGAAGTACCAGCGGTGGATTGGATACATCTTCAGGAAATAGCAGCCTCTGATATGGCATGACTTAGTCTGTTTGAAAGCATCAGTAGGTTTTTACCTGCTCTGTGTGGGAGATCTTATGTCAGCACAATCTCTGAAATTTGGTCAAATTAACATTATTCAATTAATACTTCCCATGCGGACTTGTGCATGTTAGCAGGCTAATATGCTAATTTAGAGGTAAAGTCACAGGTTTAACATAGCTTCTTTTTATAGATTCAAAGATGAAGCAGAACATAAGCATATGTACCAACAAAAAAGACCATTGTCTCCCTTCGTGTGCCTTGCACATTTTTTATTTTGTTTCGTGTCTTGGCAGCTTAGGCTAATGAAGATGGTCTGGTTGTCAGGCCAGATCTCTGCAGATTGGGAAAGTTCCTCCTGTTGCATAATCGACTTCCTTTTCTTAATGAGAAACAAAGGGCCCAGCATGGTCGGACCGAAGTCAAACTGTCAATGTGTGGTCATGTCACGTGCTCGTTTTCACACAGACCCTTCACGGTCCACAAGACCCACCGAGCCGAGCTCCAGAGAAACCCCTCCCATTGCAGTGTAACGTCATGTTGTATGTGGTTTACAACAGTATAGAAACACTACGATCATGGCAGAGAGGATCGAATATTACGAGTTCACAAGTTTGGAGGAGGAGGAAGTAATGATTGAGGAGGTTATCAGAAAATAAGAATGGAAGGCATCGTTGGGACGTTCTCCTGCTGCATTGGACCAGAACCAAGCGGGGGGAGTTTAACGTTTCAGTACATACTTCCTCGCGGCCTCGGGAAATTGCTCCTCAAAACTATCCATCCTGCTCTGTGGCTGAAATACCGTCTTCTGGAAGTTGAGTAGTTGGGGCTGTTTTCTACATAAATAAACACACCCACAAAATTTAGACCAATCACCCAATAGTTTCAGATGGAGAGGGGGGCGAAATGTTCACCAGGGGGGTTGTGACAAGACACGACACGAAGCTGAGAACAAAATGACGCGATTTTCTTCACGCAAACAATGCGACAATGAGAACCGATTTTGGGAGTTTGGGCCGACCATGCAGAGGCCTTAATAATCAAGCAACAAAGTTGATACGTCGCAACATTTCCAAGAAATTCTAATGTAAGTTTTCCTGATCTATGCTGTGGCTGCAGGTTCAGTTATGCATGTATGATGATAGGGCAAGTTGGTGCATATCCGGATTTTTTGCTTTTTTTTGTTTGCTAAAAAGCCTCCTACAAAGACCATCAGAACACCGGGGTCAACATTTCTTTAACTTCGTCTGCATAGAGCCTTGTTTTCTACGATTCTGCGAACACCTGATAAAATTTTTCTTTATGTATGTCACAAAACTAGGGCTGCAACTAACAATTTAGTAATCGATTATACTGATGAAAAATCGGTTTATCGGATAAAAAGAAGTTGGCACATTCTGCAGATTGTTTATTTAAGCCTGTTTTTATACAATATTAGAAATACATCAGAAAAAATACAAATACACAAAAATGTTTTATTGCCAAAAATTCAATAACATAGCATTCCTTTAGTGAATGCTTGATTATTTGCAGCAAAGGATGCATCAGCAGCTAAAAAAAAAATACTTCTAACATCAACATGAGAATCAGGAGAAGCTAAAACTCCCACTTGAGGAATTTTGGATTAAACATATTTACAGGCAAAGGGTTATTTTTATCCCAAATGCAAAATGTGTATATTTTTTGTTCAGTTTTGGCTTAATTACTGCTCTGAATATGTTGTTCTTTCAGCAAATGGCCTTTTTTGAGTCTGTATTCTCCAGTTAATGATTAATCGATTACTAAATTCGTTGACGATTGTTTCAATAATCGGTTAATCACGATTAATCCAAATAATCATTTCAGCCCTACATAAAACATATAGCGTCAAAGTCTCCTGGTGATGGTGGATGTTCTCCCACACAGACCAGAACTGGAGGTACTGATTGTATTTAATAGGAAACGCATCCTTTTATTCTGGCCGCCTCACTTCACAAGCAGAGCTGATAGGCACTAGCAGAGCTAGCAGTGACTGCGCTGTTGCTCCTCCCACAGCGTGACTCTTCAAGATGTCCCCATGTTTGGTTCTCAGCAGAGAACAGAACATTCTCCAACTCGTTTAGTGTATTTTAAAATATCACACACCCAGCTTTGACAGCATATGTTGCACTTAGTGACAATCATCCAGTAGCATCTTGATTCTGGCCCAGCAGGAATTGTTGTCCAAAGGGTTGGAGTAGCTGTGTATATATAGAGAAAGGTCTTCCAGTTTTATCTTTATTTATTTTAGCCTTTTTTTTCTTTTTTTCTTTTTTTTTTTAGGAAAAACGTGTAAAAAAAACTAAACATTTTTACCTGCATGCAATAATTTAAGAAAGAGTGTCTCAGGTGTTGACTGCATTTAACACAGGCATTTTTGCAGCTTTGCACCAACTGACCCATTGAAATGTTGTGCCTCTGAGAATTCCTGTGATGTCTCCTTATGTTTTTTATTTCTCGACTGCAGAAACCACAGTCAGAAACACAAGAAGGATGTTTGCATCGCCACATTTCACTTGTATCTTATGAAAACATGCCATCAGTTGAGTTTCACAACTGATTATCATTTACTTGTAAACAAAAAGTTTAGACTGAAGTTTTAATGGCTTTTTTTGATCACGATCTTATCTTAGAATGTGGTTTGTGAAGGACTGATCACAGTTTACTCTGTCGCCATATCCAGATTATTCTCAAAACATTAACTTTATGCCGCTCTGGCTCTACTGAAAATGTTGATGACATATTCTGACAGATTTTAGGGGGACATGATTTTAAGAACCAGTCTACTTTCCTTCACTCATTCACGGAGCTAAACCACTACGACGTAGTATTAGGGCCAGGCTAAGAAAAAAATTTAATTATGCGGATAAAGTCATAATATTATGTGAATAAAGTCATGATAATACGAGAAAAAAAGTCACAATGATACAAGAATAGTCATAAAATTATCAGAATAAAGTTGTAATATTACAAGAATAAAGTCATAATAATATGAGAAAAAAAAGTCATAATGATATGAGAATAGTCATAATATTACGAGAATAAAGTCGTTATAATGCGAGAAAAAAGTCGACAATAAAGTCGCAATAATATAAGAAAAAAGTAAAGTCTGAATATTAATATAAAGATGTTGTAATTTTATAACTCCAACACAAAAAATATTAAAATATTAAAATGAGGATTGTTGAGCATCTTGTGAAATTATACTTTTGTATTGGTTACAAATAGGACATATCTTTTATCATATCAGCATCAAATTATTATCAGTAGTAGGACCTTGAAACGATTATATGAACGACTGAATCTATTTCAAAGAAAGAACCATGAACTCGACGAGCTGTTCATGTCACATCTTGATAGCTATTGAAGCTTTGCTCTCATTAAAACAGCTTTTTTTTTAGTAATTTTATGACTTTCTTCTGACAATATTATGTCTTTATTCTGCTAATATTATGACTTTATTTTCATAATATTATCACTTTATTCTTGTAATTTAAAATAAAAAAAAAAAAAACTTAGTCTGGCCTAATACTCTGTCGTAAAACCACCACTTCTTCAGTTTTTCCTTTTTTTTAACATCGCCTCTAGCCAAATATATGCCTATGTAAAAAGCATTCTAAGTGTTTCACAGATATTGTTCAAAGTCATTTTAGGGATGTGTATTCAACTCCAAAACAGTTCTTTCTAAATCTTGGTATCCAAGCTCCTAAAAGACTTCACACACTGCCAAAAACATGACTGTGGATTGCATGTCTTCATCAAATCCAGGCAAATCATTATGTATATTGGATACACTTAGAGAAATACCATGAAGTTGGAATAAGTCTTACCTTTGATCTTCAGTTAAAATCTCAAATTCAAGTTCAGAAACACCATATTTGCTGTACCACTGTTTCATATCTTGCCACATAAAATAAGAAAGCTTTTAAAAATGTGTCTTAACGTAAAGCATGAATATCAGGTGTATCTTGGGATGACAAATTAATGCCATATACATAAATTAGCGATTTTCATCATAAAGTAAAGCCAGATTATCTGTCATGTTAACCACATCATGTCAAGGTTAGGGAATCTTGACTGTTGCAGACAGTGTCGGCTTAACGTACCATGAGATTTAGTGATGTTATTATTCAGTCATTGCTGCAACATTTGAGTTGCACTTGCTCAAATATGTAAAAAAAAATCTTCAAATACCCTATAAACTAGGGTATTTGATCAGATAAAAAATTGGAACATTCTGCAGGTTTTGCATTTAACCACATAAGCTTATTTTATACAATATTAGAAAACATTAAAAGATACAAATAATTATTTTTTTTTTTTTTTTACATAAGAAAATAAACATTTTGTTGCCTAAAATGCAATAACAGCATTCCTTTAGCATATGTTTGATCATTTGTAGCAAAGGACGTATCTGCAGCTAAAGAAATACTTCTAATATCAATATGTGAAAAGCTCAGCCATTTTTGCTCGACTTAACATCAATACAGTGCAGTTTTGGATGAACTGATTAATAATTGGACAGCAAAAGGTGCTTAATAGGAGTTGGTTTTGTTTGTTTGTTTGTTTTTTACAGAATTTGAGCAGAGTGGAGCAAAATTATGCCACTTAGCAAGTAAACCATATTTAGACTTTTTTTTTGTCTTAAATCCTATATATATATATATATATATATATATATATATAGTGCAATTTTGACTTAATTACTGTTCTGAATATGTTCTTTCAGCAAATGGCCTGTGTTTGAGCCTATACTCCAGTTAACCATTAATCAATCACTAAATTAGTTGACAATTATTTCAAAAATCGATTCATCATGATTAGTCGTTTCAGCCCTACTATAAACCTGACTGAGCTGGAGATCATGATGTGTATGCTACAGTATCAGATGCATAACGTGACTATGTTAGAATGTTATTTACTTAATGTATCATCTGCTGCCGTTGAAATGCAAGGCAGATATACCACCATCTTGTGATGGGAGTACAAAGTGGACATCACAGAGGTTAAAACTTAAAAAACCAAAACATAGTAACTGGTAAATGTGTATCATCAGAAAAGATGAAAACCTAAGAGAGCAGTGGAACCAATATCAAATAGTTGCTCCTTTCAAACCATCAACAAGCCAACGAAGACCAACAAATGACACCACTAGCTACGTTTTGAAATAGCGCAATTTGAAATAACGAAAATGAATTTACTTAATGCAAACACGCCATTTTCGAGAAAAAAAATCTCCTTTTTCGAGAAAAAGTTTTGGCGCTAGGGTGAGGTGGTTTTTCTGCTGTATCAAAATAGATTTATTTCACAAAACTGCAACGGAAACACTTTTTTCGCATCACACAAGTCACATGATCAACAACCGGATGTTGCCACTGGCACAAACCACGAAGAAGACGACAACAGGAAGTAGTTGGAGGATCATGGCGGAATGTTTTTAATGACTTATCGTGTGAACAAACTTATTCATGTGTGATTTTAATTTCATTTCTTATTTAACGGAAACAACGCAATTGTGAAATTGTGTTTTTCGACATCAGCAGAAAATTGACAGATTTGCGAACCTTTGTAACGGAAACGCAGCTAGTGTACTGATAATTATGTTATTTCACTGAGAAGCACAAACTGGATCCATGCACCATTGCCACACCACCACTTTGCCATTTTTTTAAATGTAAAACCTAATCATACTTTACAGCTTTTTTAAGTGAGTTTTTGTGACGTTATTGACAGTTATAGTTTCCTTACCTGTTGCAGAAAAGGTGTCATACTACTGTGACTTTGCTGAAACATGAAGACATTCTTAGACATTCTAGCTGGCTTTATGCTCATTTCAGCCATTTTTTCCTCTCTAAATAATGGAGACATGTTTGTTGGATGGAAAGAGATGCATTCATTTATCCCACAAAACTTGAGAAGAAAAAGAAGAAGAGAGCCATGTGAAGGAGACTTGGAGGAAAAAGCCATATTTTTCCTGCATTTCTTATTTATTGTCTGAACATATCAGCAAATGTGTACAGCATATAAGTTAAAGTTCCACCATTTCAAGCCAAAATGTATCTGTTGATGTGTAATTTAAGATGAAGTGTGTGTGTATGTGTTCTGTTTATGGCTTGTTTGTTCACTTTTACAAGCATGCAGCTATAAAAGAGAAATGGCTGCTTTTTTTTAAACAGCTTCCATATTTTCATATACGGAGATCTCTGTGGAGAAGTAGGGCCAATTTATTATTTTTTCGTGACAATCTTCATTTGGTTTTCAAGTTGCATTTCCGATTTAAATGTTATGAAAACAAGCACCATTATTTCCTTAGCAATAACTTTTAAAACAAATGGGTATTCATCATTCATTTGTATTCATTTGTTTTGCATCTTAGAGTAATTTCACAGTCAGATAATCTTGTCTTTCTGTCCAGTTGGGATATTTCTGCTCTTGCTTCTATGAAAAGCATAACAAATGTATCAACATTTTAAATAAAAGAGAATATAATTCTTTGGATACTGGACTCCCCAGACTCCCACTTCCTGATTTAAAAATAAATTATTTCTACACCTTGGTTTTTTTCCTTACATTAAACTACCAACTTCTATGTATTTTATTGGCATTTTAATTGATATACCAACAAAAGTGATGTAGAATTGTGAGGTGGATGACTAATGATTTCCAAGTAATTTTTATAATCTGCCCATATCTTAAGAAATGTGGTTTTATGACAGCATTATGTAATACCTGCCTGCAAGAAGTCACTCAAGAGTTATGGTTTAATCTGGGATCATAATCTGTCGTATTTTCAAATAGACCAAAATAAGTGAGAAGAAAAGCTGGAAAAAGTTAAAATTGCAACTTACAACAAGCCGTTTAAAGGACACACCAAATTTGAACTTTTTGCTCTACACGCAAAATCCTATATTGGGTGGGAAGTTGATATGACACTGCTCATCATTCTGAACCCTCAATCCCCACTTTGAAACATGGTTGCACTTTGTTGTAGGGGATGAATTTCTTCAGAATGAAGAGGGAAACTGGTCATAACTGAGGGGAAGATATATGGAGCTAAATACAGACTGGAGCACAGGTTCATCTTCCAGCAGGACAACAACCTTAAACATGCAGTCAAAGCTACAATGGAAAGATTAAGATCAAAGCATGTGTGACTGGCCACGGCAAAACCAAGAACAAGTCTACTCGAAGGCATTTTGAGTTATTTACAGATTCTGAAAATGTGGATTCTAAGCTTTCCAATGATGTCAAACACATGGAAATCAAAAAAGTAATTAAGATGATATGGCCATTTGAATGTTGTCACTCTGAAATTACCTCTAAAAGTTCTTTCCCTAGTTTCCTCCCCAAAAACTGGGGGAGTTAGCAAAGGCTGTTCGTTTACATTACTTTTCAATAACCCAGTGCCCCAGCATGGACTGTCCGTCCTCTCATAACAAGCCACATTATGCGTAACATAGTTTTTGAAGTTCACAAAAAGTAGAATAATCTGTATTAAGTAAAATTAATACATATTCAAACATTACAAGATACAACCACAGTATGTTCTCACAGAAAAACATGGTTATGTATTTTCATAAAATACAACATTTTAAAATCTAAATGTCACAAACCCATGTAGTTCTGTACAAGCACTAGAATGGCCTAGTCAAATCTCTAGTATATCCAGTTGAGAATCTATGATAGGGCTTGAAAACTGAGGCACTGAGCTCTGATTGAGCTTGAGCTTTTTTACAAAAGAATACAGGAATGGGCTAACATTTGAAAACATTTGAACATTAACCAAATAATTATTTTACAATATGCAAGAAAACTGCCCTCATGTAGTTGAACGACGACACATTTCCGTGTTATTTTCACTCACATTACCAAATTAAAATAACTATTTAAAGTTATAACAATTTAAACTCCTGATTCAGTTTGCATGAACCAAATAAAATATCTGATCTGATTCTGCATTTTTTATTGTCACAATGAATTCTGCTCTGAAACACATAGTTTGAATATAAACCACATGATATAAGAAACCATTGTCCACTTTCATATGAATATCTGCTTTAAAACACACAAGAGGCAAGTCAAAGCAGCACAGCTTACTACTGTAAGTTTATCTTTCACAAGCTCACACATTTAAGTTCAAAATATAAAACTTACAAGATTTATTTTGATGTAAAGAATAGGACATAGTAAAAACAACTAAATGCAGCTCAAATCTTTTGAAATGTATAAAGCTGATAGATAACCCAAAGGATTTGCTGCTGTGGGTGCAGATAAAGTTGGTTCTACAAAGTATTGATTCAAGAGGGCTGCATACAAACGCATGCCATACTTTTAAGATTTATATTTGTAAAAAAAAATAAATAAAAAACAAAAAAAGGAAGTACATGTTTTTCTGTCTGTCTCACAACAATGTTCTACTACATGTTGGTCAAGCACATTCAATCCCAATAAATTATGTTGAAGTTTGTGGTTGTAAAGTGACAAAATGTGGAAAAGCTGAAAGAAAAATGACTTAAGGCACTTTAGTGTAATGGGTAAGTTTTTCACATCAGATCGGCTACAGTTTCAAAAGTAAGTAGAAATCCAAGCCAATGAGATGCCTTCAACTGTCACTGAACACTATTTAGAGGTAATTCTTAATAGAATGTTTCTGTTTAAAATGAATGTTGATGGCAACACATACAAGGGCCTCTGCCAGGCTAAGAGGGAGTAGGTAGGTCAGAAAACCTGCAGAAACTCCTGTAACAATATCAAGTTAATTATTCAAAAGGTCAAATGAAATATCTAGAGTTAAAAAGAAGGTAATTGTAACAAGTACACAGAATGCCAGAAAATTATACAGATATTCAAAGTTATAGTTAAAAAAATTCATTGGTGAAAAACACCCTCTAGCAGGGTATTAGCTAGAGCTGGTTTTAGCATAAATAGTGTCAGTGGAGTTCATTAAAGTTTAATTTCTCTGCATGTTATTAAGCCATGAAGTGTTTTATGTTTAATTGAAAATGTATGGGAGGGAATTATGGAAAGCTCCAGTAGATAACACACTTTCACTCAGCTGTTACTGTTATTTATGCTATGCTAACTATCTGCTAACAGATGCTCCTAGAAACTTTTGAGTGAAACTTGGAGTGAGAAAAAAACTGAAACCAGAACACTTCTGTTTCACAAAAAGAAAGATTGTACAGAAACATTTAACTGCCAGAGCTAGGAAATAAATATAGGAGCAGCATCTCATTAAAACGAAATGAGTTTTATACATTTTTCCTCTGACAGATTATGACTTCTTAAAAAGGCATAACGGGGCTCCCTCTGATGCTCCATTTTCTCACTCCGTTTCTTCTATATGACACCAAACATCCTGTGAGGTGTTGCCAAGATAAATCAGTTTTATATCCCATTATTATGACTCCTGTATTTATTTCCTAGCTCTGGCAGTTAAAGGCTTTCACATGCTTGTCCCAACTAAATACTCGTGTCCCTGGAAAAAGATAAACACAAAGGCAGAGTTGAGCCTAAAATTATCCATGCTCCTAGCAGATTTAGTTTGGATTCGTACAAATCTGACTTTTTGTGAAACAAAGGTGTTCTGGTTTCAATTTTTTTCTCACTCCAAAGAGCATGTGTTAGCAGATAGTTAATGCAGCATTAATAATAGTAACAGCTAAGAGGAAGTGTGTTATGGTAAACGGCCTGTACTTAAATAGCGCTTTATCAAGTCCAGAAGACCCCAAAGCGCTTTACACTACATTGGGGTAGTCTGACAGTGGTGGCACCACCAGAGTCTCTGACTACCACCAAGGTGGGTGAAGTGCGTTGCCCAAGGCCATAACGATGGAGACGGAGTGGGGTTCGAACCAGCAACCCACTGATTACAGGACAAACGCCACCGTCGTCCCACAGGAGCTTTCTATAATTCGGGCGTCCCTTATTTTTTTATTTCTAAAAGGTGGCAACCCTAGGTAATACCAATAGGAATGCACTGAGAAGGGTACACATATTGCAAATAAAAGTTGAAACAACTTTTACACTGTTTTATAATTATTTTGAGAGATACCAGTCTCATATCCAATCATAATTTTAAATCTAAATACTACTATTCTTCTGTGGTTTTAGCATAAAGCTGAGCTTTGGGAGAAGGCTGACCATCGCATCATGACTCACGCTGCTGATGTCATGGATGACATGACACCTCTTAAATGGCCCATGGCTCCAGATGGCTACATCCCCAACTCTGTGATCAGGAGCTGGAGGAAAAAATATAAAAGTCACGGCGACCCAGACCCCTGGGATGACCTCGTGTTTAACGTTGAGTCAGACGAGGGTGAAATGAGTGATCTAGTGGAAGAGATTTATGAAGACATCTGGTTTTTAAAACTCGAAGAGTTACCAGAAGACATTTCTTTTGAGGAGATAAAGATGCCTGAAACAAGCACGGAAGAGAAACAAAGTCAAAAAGAAAGCAGAAATGGAGGAAATAAAATCAAAGTCAATGAAGGAATGGGTGCAGTCAAATCAGAAAAGCATCAGGGGAGAAAAGAGGGAGGTGATGAGCTGGAATGGTTTCCTGACCAGCAGCTGCCTGATGCCCAGGTGAAGAGGAGTCAGAGTAAGAGCCAGAAGGTTTCAGCTGAAAGAAGCCAGGTGCCTCAGCAGCAAAAGGTCGACTTAAAGCTGAAAAAGACTGATGAGTTCATGTAAGAAATCCATCTGATTTCTGATTTTCACTTCACAGTTACCTACGGTACAATACAGTATGTTTGTGTTTGTGTATGATAGAAGCTCCAGACCAGGAACTGAAGAGAGTGGACCTGGTGAACCACAGAGAGAGCTGCAGAACAACGCAGTGCTTCGTGAAGATAACCCACCTCCCTCCGTGGAGAGTCCAGCAATCCAAAAATCTGGCTTGACACTTAAAGGTGCAATAAATTAATGCTCATATGTATGAATTGGTATTAATGGTTCAAAATTCTAAACATTTGTTTTTTTCTACTTTTACAGAGTTGCTCAAGCTTTCAATGATCTGTGCAGATGCTGCCACCTCAATACAGGGTAACATTGGGTCTCATACCAGAACTTTTCTTAGGACCATCAAAGCATAAACATGACATCAATCGCATGGCATTCAAAACAGCAGCTAATCTTATTCTAAGCAGCGCATTGTTCTTTCTGAGAACATATTAGGAAACAAGAAATAATTAAAATACAATACACTGGCATCAAATAGTTGCCAACTAACAATTATTTTGGTAAATGCTTATTCTGATTAAGCAGATGAAAAAATAGGTACATTCTGCAGTAGTACTTCCCCATCTGCTGCTCTGAGCTGTCAGTCAGCTGTGTATCATCCCCAAAGACGAGGAAGACATCAAAGTTTTACAGTGAGGAGATAAAAGAAGAAAGATCACCATCCATGTCTGCTTTAAGAGAAGAATATTTAGAAAAAAAAGCATGTCTTTTGTTGAAGTAAACAGCCAACTGTAGGCAGATAACAGTAAATTAACTAGCTAATAAATGCTTATAAGGTTCCCTATAAATCCAACAATCCAGCATCATACTGAGAAGTGCAAAAAATTAATGCTCATGTGTATGAATTGGTATTAATGGTTCAATACACTAAACATTTGTGTTGATTCTGCTTTTACAGAGTTGATCAAGTCTTTCATGGCCTCTAGAGGTGCTGACATCTCAAAACAAGGTAACATTGGGTCTCACACCAGAACCCTTCTTATGACCATCAAAGCATAAAGTTGACATCAAAAGCATCGCATTCAAAACAGCAGCCGATTTTATTCTGAGCGGCGCAGTGTTCCTTTCTAAGGATATATTGGGAAACAATGAATGATTAAAATTTTTTAAGATTTACAGGGAGCCTCAATGCTCTGGCATCAAATAGGTGCGATCCAGCATGATATCAAGAGGTGCAATAACTTAATGCTCACAAGAATGAATTGGTATTAATGGTTCAATACACTAAACATTTGTGTTGATTCTGCTTTTACAGAGTTGATCAAGTCTTTCATGGCCTCTGGAGGTGCTGCCATCTCAATGCAAGGTGACATTGGGTCTCACACCAGAACCCTTCTTATGACCATCAAAGCATAAAGTTGACATCAAAAGCATCACATTCAAAACAGCTGATCTCATTCTGAGCGGCGTAGTGTTCCTTTCTGACGACATATTAGGAAACAATGAATAATTAAAATACAATGCCCTGGCATCATATATCATATAGTTGCCAACAAACAATGATTTCAGAAACTGATTATCTGACCATTGATCAGATAAAAATGTTGGTACGTTCTGGATTTTTTTTACTTTAACCGCTTTTATGCAATGTTAGAAATATGTTAAAAATGTAAATAAACAAAAAAGAAATTCATTTTGTAAAAAAATTTTTTTTGCCTAAAATGCAATAAATCAAAAAAAAAAAAAAAATCTACCTCCTATTTAGCATATTTTTCAACCCAATTATTATTCATTTAATCCAACAATTAACCATTAGATCAGCCTGACACTGTGTTGATGCGAAGTCAAGCAGAAAAGACACATGTTGATGTCAGAATTAATTTTTTAGCTGCAGATGCATCCTTTGCTACACATGATGAAGCATTCATTAAAGGAATGCTACATTATTAAATTTTAGTTAATGAAATGTTTATTTTATGATTTAAAAGAGAAATTGAATTATTTGTTTAATTGCATTTTTTTATGTAATTTTTAATATAGTGCAAAATAGGCTTCAGTGAATAAATGAAAAATCAACAGAATGTGCCAGCTTTTTATCTGACGACTTGAATAATTGTCGGAATAATCAATAGATTACTCGATGACTGAAATAATCGTTAGCTGCAGCCCTGGAGTGAAGTTGAGCCTAAATGTGTGTTTTTGTGTCAACAAAAATAAAGAATAAAATAAAACACATTCACTAACAGTGTGGAGCCAGCACTCTCAGAGTTAGGCTGGACACCGCAGTGGTCATCACATTTAAAGCTGCAGGATGTAGCTTTTATGAAAAATATGTTTTTTACATATTTGTTAAAATTATCATTATGCTGTGACAGTATAATATAAGACAGATAATTTGTGAAAAAATCAAGCTCCTCTGCCTCCTCCCAGTACTTCCAGTACAAACTACAGAAATACACCGCTCAGTCAGAAGCAACCAATCAGAGCCAGGAGGAGGAGGGTCTTGGCGCTGTCAATCATCCTCATGTCCACATCCTGCACAGTCTGCTCTCTGTCATGGTCAATTGGTTGTTTTAGGTCGGGAGCGGTGCATTTTTTAGATGACAATAGCAGCTCAGGGAGGAGGTAGAGGAGCTCCATCTTTCACAGATTATATGTCTTGTAAAAATATATATCTTTATAAAAGTTACATATTGCAGCTTTAAATCAAGCAAACAGAGGTGGGGGGGTCAGTTTCTGGCTTCAAAACAACTTAAAGTGTCCATCATGCCATTCTTAACATTTACTGTACGTTAAATAGGCTGACAGAGACAGTGGAAGGTTTTCTCAGGCATAACAGTTCATAGAGTAGCACTTCCCATCTGCTGCTCTGAGCTGTCAGTCAGCTGTGTATCATCCCCAAAGACGAGGAAGACACCAAAGTTTTACAGTGAGGAGAAGAAGGAGTTGGATTTTGGATCTATTTTCTTGTAGGAAAAATATGAGGATCACAGCTTGACTAATGGAAGATCATCATCCATGTCTGCTTTAACGAAAGAATATTTAGGAACAAAAGCAGGTCTTTTGGTGAAATAAACAGCCTACTGGAGGCAGATAACATAAAATTAACTAGCTAATAAATGCTTATGAGGCTCCATGTAAACACAACAATCCACATCATATCCAGAGATGCAATAAATTAATGCTCATATGTATGAATTTGCATTCATGGTTCAATACACTAAACATTTTCTGTTTTTTCTACCTTTACAGTGTTGCTCAAGCTTTCAGGGGTCTGTGCAGATGCTGCCATCTCAATGCAAGGTGACATTGGGTCTCACACCAGAACCCTTCTTATGACCATAAAAGTATAAAGTTGACATCAAAAGCATCGCATTCAAAACAGCAGCTGATCTCATTCTGAGCGGTGCAGTGTTCCTTTCTGAGGATGTATTTAGAAACAATGAATAATTAAAATACAATGCCCTGGCATCAAATAGGTGCTAACTAACGACTATTTTAATAACTGATCATTCTGACAATTAATCCAATAAAACATTTTGTACATTCTGCTTAACCACTTAAGCCTTTTTATACAATATAAGAAATACATTAAAAATGCAAATAGACATATTTAAATAGTTTTTTTAAAATAAGAAAATACACATTTTATTGCCTAAAATGCAATAAAAAATCTCTTATTCAGCACCTTTTGCTATGCAACTATTAATTGGTTTGGCAAAAAAAATAATCACGATATCAGCCCTACATTGTATTGATGCTAAGTCAAGCAGAAACAGCTCAGCTTTTCACATGTTGATGTTGGAAGTATTTTTTTTAGCTGCAGATGCATCCTTTGCTACAAACAATCAAGCATTCACTGAAGGAATGCTACGTATCGCCTTTTAGCCTAGGAAATGTTTGGGGGTTTTTTAAAGAAGGAATTGAATTATTTGTTTACTTTCACTTAATATGTATTTTAAATATACTACAAAACAGGCTTAAGTGGTTAAATGAAAAATCTGCATGATGTGCCAAATTTGTTTGATCTGACTACTCAAATATTCTGCAAAATAATCGATAGGATACTTGATTGCTAAAATAATTGGAAGCTGCATCCCAAAAAATTAAGAACAAAATAAAACACATTCACTAACTGTGGAGCCAGGACTCTCAGAGTTAGGTTGGACACTGCAGTGGTCATCACATTTAAATCAAGCACAATAAGGGGTGGGGGGTCAGTTTCTTGCTTCAGAACAACTTAAAGTGTCTATCAAGCCATTCTTAACATTTACTGTACGTTAAATAGGCTGACAGAGACAGTGGAAGGTTTTCTCAGGCATAACAGTTCATAGAGCAGCACTTCCCATCTGCTGCTCTGAGCTGTCAGTCAGCTGTGTATCATCCCCAAAGACAAGGAAGACACCAAAGTTTTACAGTGGGAAGAAAAGGGAGTTGGATTTTGGATCTATTTTCTTGTAGGAAAAAATGAGAATCACAGCTTGACTAATGGAAGATCGTCATCCATGTCTGCTTAACGGGAGGAATATTTAGGAATAAAAGTATGTCTTTTGTTGAAATAAAATGCCTACTGTAGGCAGATGACAGTAAATTAACTAGCTAATAAATGCTTATGAGGCTCCATGTATATCCAACAATCCAGCATCATGAGTTGCAATAAAATAATTCTCATATGAATGAATTGGTATTTATGCAATACAATGCACTGAACATTTGTGTTTTTTTCTGTTTTTACAGATAGGCTGAAGTCTTTAGTGGACTCTGAAGATGCTGACATCTCAAAACAAGGTAACATTGGGTCTCATACCAGAACCCTTCTTATGACCATCAAAGCATAATGTTGACATCAAAAGCATCGCATTCAAAACAGCAGCTGATCTTATTCTGAGCAGCGCAGTGTTCCTTTCTGAGGACATATTAGGAAACAATGAATAATTAAATTACAATGCCCTGGCATCAAATAGTTAACATCTAACAACTAGTTTAGTAATCAATTAGTTTATCGATCTTTCTGGTAATTTTCTCGTAAAAAAATAGGTATATTCTGCTGATTTTTCATTTAACCACTTAAGCCTTTTTATACCACTTTAGAAATACTTTAAAAATGGAAATAAACAAATTAAGTTTGATTTTTAAAATAAGAAGATAAACATTTTCTTGCCTAAAATGCAATAAGTGCAAAAAAGTACCTCTTATTAAGCACCTTTTTCTATCCAGTTATGACTCAGTTAATCCAAAAACTCATCACCAGATCAGTCCCACACTGTAATGATGTTAAATTAAGCAGAAAGGGCTGAGCTTCACACATGTTGATGTTAGAAGTATTTTTTTTAGCTACAGATGCATCCTTTGCTACAAATGATCAAGCATTCACCAAAGAAACAGAATAGAATAGAATAGAATAGAATAGAATAGAAACTGCCTTTATTGTGCCACAGAGGAAATTCATGTTTAACATCAGCCACAGATATAAAGTTTCACAGGAAAAGTTCTTAAAGTGGAAAAAACATTTTTTAAAAGACAAGATTAACAATCACAATAATAGTAATAATAATATACTGTACAAGACTCTAGCAGAAAATACTGTGCAGTTATTAGGAATAGGTATGGCAGACTCACAATCCTCAGGCTGTGCAACTGAATTGGATCACTTTTTCCAAGAATTTATATAATATGCATTGTTGAACATTAAATAAAGATGTATTTACAATACAGTGTATCAGTGCAGAAAAACAGATGTTATTTAAAAATGAATAAAAACAGAGTAGATGAGTGTGAAAATGCAAGAAGTGATGTAAACACTAACTGATTTTGTTGGGAGCAGTGATGGTTATAAAGTCTAACAGCTGCTGGGAGGAAGGATCTCCTATAACACTCCTTAGTGCACCAAGGATGCAGCAGTCTGTCCTTGAAGGAGCTCTCCAACTCAGCAACAGCTAAATGAACGGGGTGGGATATTTTGTCCATCAGTGATGTTATTTTATCTAGAGTCCTTCTGTCTCCCACCACTTGCACCGGGTCGAGGGGGCATCCTAGCACAGAGCTGGCCTTCCTGATGAGCTTATCAAACCACATCCTCTCAGCTGTAGATAAGCTGTTGCTCCAACATATAATCCCATAGAAGATGGCTGATGCCACCAGAGTCAAAGAAGGTCTTTAAGAGCACCCCCTACACTCCAAAAGACCTCAGCTTCCTCAGCAGGTAGAGTCTGCTCTGACCCTTCCTGTAAAGCACATCAGTGTTATGAGTCCAGTCCAGTTTATTGTTCAGGTGAACACCCAGGTACTTATAAGAGTCCACGATCTCAATGTCCACTCCCTGGATGTTCACCGGTGTCAGTGAGGTGGGTCTGCACCTGCGAAAGTCCACCACCAGCTCTTTGGTTTTCACAGTGTTGATCAGGAGGTGGTTCCGCTGGCACCAGTGGAGAGTTGATGGAGAAGTCTGCAGTGTAGAGAGTGAAGAAGAGCGTTCCCTGAGGGACCCTCGTACTGTACATCAGCCTGTTGGAGACACAGCCCTGTGTCCTCACATACTATGGGCAGCCACAGAGGTAGTCCAGTATCCACTGGGACATGTAGTGGCCCGTTCCTGACAGCTGCAACTTGTCCCTCAGAAGTTCTTGCTGGATGGTGTTGAAAGCACTGGAAAAATTAAAGAACATGATCCTCACAGTGCTTCCAGGTTTCTCCAGGTGGGTTAGAGCTCAGTGCAGGAGGTAAATGATGGCATCATCCACCCTGATGCCAGGCTGGTAGGCGAACTGCAGTGAATCCAATGAAGACGTCACCAGGGGGCGAAGATGTTTAAGGACCAGCTTCTCGAGGGTCTTCATCAGATGTGACATCAGGGCTACCAACCTGTAACTGCTGAGGTTCTATGGATCTTTGGTCTTTGGTACCGGAACCACACAGGAGGTCTTCCACATGTATCCCAAGATGCCACACAGTTGATCTGCGCAGCTAAGGATGATGGCTGAGAGGTGTGAAGTCCTGAGAAGAATAGCTGGCAGTCATTACAGATGAGGGGAGTGACAGCAGGGTGGACTGGTCTGGGGGAGGAGTGGGTGACTAGTCAAACCTGTTATACAACTGGTTCAAGTTGTTCGCCCACTCCAAGGATCCTGAAACCTGTGGGTTTGGTTTGTGGCTTGAAATTGACTTCAAACTTCTCTAAATCCCACTGATGTTGCTCTGCTGCAGCTGATCCTCCATCTTCTTCCTGTAAATGTTTTTTTCCATCCCGAATTTTCCTTCTCAGCTCCTCCTTGTTTGCTAATCTAAAGGCTCTCTTATTCTCCTTCAGGAGAGCCTTTATTTCAGGGTTGATCCAGGGCTTGTTATTGGAGAAACCCCGTGCCATTATGATGGGCACAGTGTTGTCCACGCAGCAGTTGACAAAGTCTGTGATAGCGTCTGTGATGCTTTCAAGGTTCTCCCCATGAGGAGTACAGAGTTCTTTCCACACAGCAGAGCTGAAATAGTCCCTCAGAGCTTCCTCAGACTATCTCTTCACTGTGTGTGTCACAGCTGGTTCTCTGTGTACCAGGGGTTTATAAAGAGGCTGGAGGTGAATGAGGTTGTGATCTGAGCCCCCCAGGGGAGGTTGAGGGAATAAATGCTACGTTAACAAATTTAAGGCAATGAAATGTTTATTTTCTTATTTAAAAAAAGAATTGGTTATTTATTAACTTGCTTTTATTATGTGTTTTTAATTTAGCACAAAATAAGCTCAAGTGGTTAAGTGGAAAAAATTTCTTTTATCTGACTACTTGATTAATGATTAACTGTCAGAATAACTAATAGATTACTCGATTACTAAAATGATCATTAGCTGCAGCCCTAGAGTGAAGTTGAGTCTAAATGTGTGTTTTTGTGTAAACAAAAATGAAGAATAAAATAAAACACATTTACGAACAGTGTGGAGCCAGCACTCTCAGAGTTAGGTTGGAGACTGCAGTGGTCATCACATTCAAATCAAGCACAACAGAGGCGGTTCATCAAACCATTCTTTATATTTACTGTGTGTTAAACAGGCTGACAGAGACGGTGGAAAGTTTTCACAGGCATAACAGTTCATAGAGCAGCACTTCCCATGTGCTGCTCTGGGTTGTCAGTCAGCTGTGTATCATCCCCAAAGACGAGGAAGACACCAAAGATTTACACAGTGAGAAGAAGACGGAGTTGGATTTTGGATCTATTATCTTATAGCGAAAAATGAGAATCATAGCTTGACTAATGGAAGATCATCATCCATGTCTGCTTTAACAAAAAAATATTTAAGAACAAAAGCATGTCTTTTGTAAAAATAAACAGCCTACTGTAGGCAGATAACAGAAAATTAACTAGCTAATAAATGCTTATGAGGCTCCATGTAAATCCAACAATCCAGCATCATATCCAGAGGTGCAATAAATTAATGCTCATATGAATGAACTGGCATTAATGGTTCAAAACATTAAACATTTGGTTTTTTTCTACTTTTCCAGAGAAGCCCAAGCCTTCAGTTGTCTCTGGAGATGCTGCCATCTCAAAACAAGGTAACATTGGGTCTCACACCAGAACCCTTCTTATGACCATCAAAGCATAAAGTTGAAATCAAAAGCATCACCTTCCAAACAACAGCTGATCTTATTCTGAGCGGCACAGTGTTCCTTTCTGAGGACATACAAGGAAACAATGCCCTGGCATCAAATAGGTGCCAACTAACAACTATTTTAATCATCAATCATTCTGAAAATTAATCAAATAAAACATTTTGTACCTTCTGCAGGTTTTTTATTTCACCACTTAAGCCTTTTCATAACGAAATAGAAATACATTAAAATGCAAATAAACAAATTAAATTCATTTTTTAAATCAGAAACATTTTATTGTCTAAAATGCAAAAAAATGCATAAATCAACCTCCTATTTAGCATCTTTTTCAATATAATTATTATTCAGTAAATCCAAAAATAATCACCAGATCAGCCCTACACTGTGTTGATGCTAAGTCAAGCAGAGAAGACAAATGTTAATGTGGGAAGTATTTTTTCAGCTGCAGATGCATTCTTTGCTACAAATGATCAAGTGTTCACTGAAGGAAAGCTGCGTTATTAAATTTTAGTTAATAAAATGTTTATTTTGTTATTTAAGAAAGGAATTTGATTGTTTATTTGCATTTTTATGTATTTTTAACATAGTGCAAAATTGGCTTTGGTAGTTAAATGAAAAATCTAAAGAATTTGCCAAATTTTCTTTATCTGAATTTTTTATTAATTCTCAGAAAATCGATAGATTACTCGATTACTAAAATAATCATTAACTGCAGACAGAGAGTGAAGTTGAGCCTAAATGTGTGTTTGTGTAATCAAAAATAATGAGTAAAATGAAACACATTCACCAACATTGTGGAGACAGCAATCTCAGAGTTAGGTTTGACACTGCAGTGGTCATCACATTTAATTTAACCAAAATCGAGGGGTGGATCAGTTTTTGGTTTTTAAACAACTTAAAGTGTCCATCATGCCATTCTTAACATTCACTGTATGTAAACAAGGCTGACAGAGACAGTGGAAGGTTTTATCAGGCATAAAAGTTCATAGAGTAGCACTTCCCATCTGCTGCTCTGAGCTGTCAGTCAGCTGTGTATCATCCCCAAAGACGAGGAAGACACCAAAGTTTTACCGTGAGGAGAAGACGGAGTTGGATTTTGGATCTGTTTTCTTATAGGAAAAAATGAAAATCACAGCTGTACTGTAGACAGATAACAGAAAATTATCTCGCTAATAATGCTTATGAGGCTCCATGTAAATCCAACAATCCAGCATCATACCTAGAGGTGCAATAAATTAATGCTCATATGTATGAATTGGTATTAATTGTTCAATACACTAAACATTTGTGGGTTTTTTTCTACTTTTCCAGAGAAGCCCAAGCCTTCAAGGGTCTCTGGAGATGCTGCCATCTCAAAACAAGGTAACATTGGGTCTCATACCAGAACCCTTCTCATGACCGTCAAAGCATAAAGTTGACAAAAAAGCATCATATTGAAAACAGCAGCTGATCTCATTCTGAGCGGCGCAGTGTTCCTTTCTGAGGACGTATTAGGAAATAATGAATATTTAAATGCAATGCCCTGGCATCAAATGGTTGCTCACTTACGATTATTTTAACAAGCAATCATTCTGAAAATTAATCCAATAAAACATTTTGTATCTTCTGCAGATTTTTAATTTAACCACTTAAGACTTTTCATAACAATGTTGAAATACATTGAAATGCAAATAAGCAAATAAATTCATTTTTAAAATCAGAAAACATAACTTTATTGCCTAAAATGTAAGAAATGCAAAAATCAACCTCCTATTTAGCATCTTTTTAGACATAATTATTTTTCAGTTAATCCAAACAATAACCACCAGGTCAGCTCGACACTGTGTTGATGCTAAGTCAAGCGTAAAAGACACATGTTGATGTTGGAAGTATTTTTTTAGCTGTAGATGCATCCTTTGCTACACATGATCAAGCTTCAACTGAAGGAATGCTATGTTATTAAATTTTAGGCAATAAAATGTTTATTTTCTTGTTTAAGAAAGGAATTTGATTGTTTGTTTACTCGTATTTTTATGTATTTTTGCTGTCGTGCAAAATTCTCTTAGGTGGTTAAATGAAAAATCTAAAGAATTGCCAAATGTTCTTTATCTGACTACTTGACTAATTGTCAGACCAATCGATAGATTACTCAATTCCTAAAATAATCGTTAGCTGCAGTCCTAGAAAGAAGTTGTGCCTAATGTGTGTTTTTGTGTCATCATAAATAACAAGCAAAATGAAACACCTTCACTAACATTGTGGAGTCAGCACTCTCAGAGTTCGGTTGGACACATTCAAACCCAGAATGATGGAGGGGGGTCAGTTTCTTGCTTCAGAACAACTTAAAGTGTCCATCATGCCATTCTTAACATTTACTGTACGTTAAATAGGCTGACAGAGACAGTGGAAGGTTTTCTCAGGCATAACAGTTCATAGAGCAGCACTTCCCATCTGCTGCTCTGAGCTGTCAGTCAGCTGTGTATCATCCCCAAAGACGAGGAAGACACCAAAGATTTACACAGTGAGAAGAAGGAGTTGGATTTTGGATCTATTATCTTATAGCGAAAAATGAGAATCATAGCTTGACTAATGGAAGATCATCATCCATGTCTGCTTTAACAAAAAAATATTTAAGAACAAAAGCATGTCTTTTGTAAAAATAAATAGCCTACTGTAGGCAGATAACAGAAAATTAACTAGCTAATAAATGCTTATGAGGCTCCATGTAAATCCAACAATCCAGCATCATATCCAGAGGTGCAATAAATTAATGCTCATATGAATGAACTGGCATTAATGGTTCAAAACATTAAACATTTGGTTTTTTTCTACTTTTCCAGAGAAGCCCAAGCCTTCAGTTGTCTCTGGAGATGCTGCCATCTCAAAACAAGGTAACATTGGGTCTCACACCAGAACCCTTCTTATGACCATCAAAGCATAAAGTTGAAATCAAAAGCATCACCTTCCAAACAACAGCTGATCTTATTCTGAGCGGCACAGTGTTCCTTTCTGAGGACATACAAGGAAACAATGCCCTGGCATCAAATAGGTGCCAACTAACAACTATTTTAATCATCAATCATTCTGAAAATTAATCAAATAAAACATTTTGTACCTTCTGCAGGTTTTTTATTTCACCACTTAAGCCTTTTCATAACGAAATAGAAATACATTAAAATGCAAATAAACAAATTAAATTCATTTTTTAAATCAGAAACATTTTATTGTCTAAAATGCAAAAAAATGCATAAATCAACCTCCTATTTAGCATCTTTTTCAATATAATTATTATTCAGTAAATCCAAAAAATAATCACCAGATCAGCCCTACACTGTGTTGATGCTAAGTCAAGCAGAGAAGACAAATGTTAATGTGGGAAGTATTTTTTCAGCTGCAGATGCATTCTTTGCTACAAATGATCAAGTGTTCACTGAAGGAAAGCTGCGTTATTAAATTTTAGTTAATAAAATGTTTATTTTGTTATTTAAGAAAGGAATTTGATTGTTTATTTGCATTTTTATGTATTTTTAACATAGTGCAAAATTGGCTTTGGTAGTTAAATGAAAAATCTAAAGAATTTGCCAAATTTTCTTTATCTGAATTTTTTATTAATTCTCAGAAAATCGATAGATTACTCGATTACTAAAATAATCATTAACTGCAGACAGAGAGTGAAGTTGAGCCTAAATGTGTGTTTTGTGTAATCAAAAATAATGAGTAAAATGAAACACATTCACCAACATTGTGGAGACAGCAATCTCAGAGTTAGGTTTGACACTGCAGTGGTCATCACATTTAATTTAACCAAAATCGAGGGGTGGATCAGTTTTTGGTTTTTAAACAACTTAAAGTGTCCATCATGCCATTCTTAACATTCACTGTATGTAAACAAGGCTGACAGAGACAGTGGAAGGTTTTATCAGGCATAAAAGTTCATAGAGTAGCACTTCCCATCTGCTGCTCTGAGCTGTCAGTCAGCTGTGTATCATCCCCAAAGACGAGGAAGACACCAAAGTTTTAC
Source organism: Anableps anableps (assembly GCA_014839685.1). Lineage (NCBI taxonomy): Eukaryota > Metazoa > Chordata > Actinopteri > Cyprinodontiformes > Anablepidae > Anableps > Anableps anableps. Next base: position 5,643,723 of record CM026068.1, on the reverse strand, counting down.
CGTGAGGAGAAGACGGAGTTGGATTTTGGATCTGTTTTCTTATAGGAAAAAATGAAAATCACAGCTGTACTGTAGACAGATAACAGAAAATTATCTCGCTAATAATGCTTATGAGGCTCCATGTAAATCCAACAATCCAGCATCATACCTAGAGGTGCAATAAATTAATGCTCATATGTATGAATTGGTATTAATTGTTCAATACACTAAACATTTGTGGTTTTTTTTCTACTTTTCCAGAGAAGCCCAAGCCTTCAAGGGTCTCTGGAGATGCTGCCATCTCAAAACAAGGTAACATTGGGTCTCATACCAGAACCCTTCTCATGACCGTCAAAGCATAAAGTTGACAAAAAAGCATCATATTGAAAACAGCAGCTGATCTCATTCTGAGCGGCGCAGTGTTCCTTTCTGAGGACGTATTAGGAAATAATGAATATTTAAATGCAATGCCCTGGCATCAAATGGTTGCTCACTTACGATTATTTTAACAAGCAATCATTCTGAAAATTAATCCAATAAAACATTTTGTATCTTCTGCAGATTTTTAATTTAACCACTTAAGACTTTTCATAACAATGTTGAAATACATTGAAATGCAAATAAGCAAATAAATTCATTTTTAAAATCAGAAAACATAACTTTATTGCCTAAAATGTAAGAAATGCAAAAATCAACCTCCTATTTAGCATCTTTTTAGACATAATTATTTTTCAGTTAATCCAAACAATAACCACCAGGTCAGCTCGACACTGTGTTGATGCTAAGTCAAGCGTAAAAGACACATGTTGATGTTGGAAGTATTTTTTAGCTGTAGATGCATCCTTTGCTACACATGATCAAGCTTCAACTGAAGGAATGCTATGTTATTAAATTTTAGGCAATAAAATGTTTATTTTCTTGTTTAAGAAAGGAATTTGATTGTTTGTTTACTCGTATTTTTTATGTATTTTTGCTGTCGTGCAAAATTCTCTTAGGTGGTTAAATGAAAAATCTAAAGAATTTGCCAAATGTTCTTTATCTGACTACTTGACTAATTGTCAGACCAATCGATAGATTACTCAATTCCTAAAATAATCGTTAGCTGCAGTCCTAGAAAGAAGTTGTGCCTAAATGTGTGTTTTTGTGTCATCATAAATAACAAGCAAAATGAAACACCTTCACTAACATTGTGGAGTCAGCACTCTCAGAGTTCGGTTGGACACATTCAAACCCAGAATGATGGAGGGGGGTCAGTTTCTTGCTTCAGAACAACTTAAAGTGTCCATCATGCCATTCTTAACATTTACTGTACGTTAAATAGGCTGACAGAGACAGTGGAAGGTTTTCTCAGGCATAACAGTTCATAGAGCAGCACTTCCCATCTGCTGCTCTGAGCTGTCAGTCAGCTGTGTATCATCCCCAAAGACGAGGAAGACACCAAAGATTTACACAGTGAGAAGAAGGAGTTGGATTTTGGATCTATTATCTTATAGCGAAAAATGAGAATCATAGCTTGACTAATGGAAGATCATCATCCATGTCTGCTTTAACAAAAAAATATTTAAGAACAAAAGCATGTCTTTTGTAAAAATAAATAGCCTACTGTAGGCAGATAACAGAAAATTAACTAGCTAATAAATGCTTATGAGGCTCCATGTAAATCCAACAATCCAGCATCATATCCAGAGGTGCAATTAAATTAATGCTCATATGAATGAACTGGCATTAATGGTTCAAAACACTAAACATTTGGTTTTTTTCTACTTTTCCAGAGAAGCCCAAGCCTTCAGTTGTCTCTGGAGATGCTGCCATCTCAAAACAAGGTAACATTGGGTCTCACACCAGAACCCTTCTTATGACCATCAAAGCATAAAGTTGAAATCAAAAGCATCACCTTCCAAACAACAGCTGATCTTATTCTGAGCGGCACAGTGTTCCTTTCTGAGGACATACAAGGAAACAATGCCCTGGCATCAAATAGGTGCCAACTAACAACTATTTTAATCATCAATCATTCTGAAAATTAATCAAATAAAACACTTTGTACCTTCTGCAGGTTTTTTATTTCACCACTTAAGCCTTTTCATAACGAAATAGAAATACATTAAAATGCAAATAAACAAATTAAATTCATTTTTTTAAATCAGAAAACATTTTATTGTCTAAAATGCAAAAAATGCATAAATCAACCTCCTATTTAGCATCTTTTTCAATATAATTATTATTCAGTAAATCCAAAAAATAATCACCAGATCAGCCCTACACTGTGTTGATGCTAAGTCAAGCAGAGAAGACAAATGTTAATGTGGGAAGTATTTTTTCAGCTGCAGATGCATTCTTTGCTACAAATGATCAAGTGTTCACTGAAGGAAAGCTGCGTTATTAAATTTTAGTTAATAAAATGTTTATTTTGTTATTTAAGAAAGGAATTTGATTGTTTATTTGCATTTTTATGTATTTTTAACATAGTGCAAAATTGGCTTTGGTAGTTAAATGAAAAATCTAAAGAATTTGCCAAATTTTCTTTATCTGAATTTTTTATTAATTCTCAGAAAATCGATAGATTACTCGATTACTAAAATAATCATTAACTGCAGACAGAGAGTGAAGTTGAGCCTAAATGTGTGTTTTGTGTAATCAAAAATAATGAGTAAAATGAAACACATTCACCAACATTGTGGAGACAGCAATCTCAGAGTTAGGTTTGACACTGCAGTGGTCATCACATTTAATTTAACCAAAATCGAGGGGTGGATCAGTTTTTGGTTTTTAAACAACTTAAAGTGTCCATCATGCCATTCTTAACATTCACTGTATGTAAACAAGGCTGACAGAGACAGTGGAAGGTTTTATCAGGCATAAAAGTTCATAGAGTAGCACTTCCCATCTGCTGCTCTGAGCTGTCAGTCAGCTGTGTATCATCCCCAAAGACGAGGAAGACACCAAAGTTTTACCGTGAGGAGAAGACGGAGTTGGATTTTGGATCTGTTTTCTTATAGGAAAAAATGAAAATCACAGCTGTACTGTAGACAGATAACAGAAAATTATCTCGCTAATAATGCTTATGAGGCTCCATGTAAATCCAACAATCCAGCATCATACCTAGAGGTGCAATAAATTAATGCTCATATGTATGAATTGGTATTAATTGTTCAATACACTAAACATTTGTGGTTTTTTTTCTACTTTTCCAGAGAAGCCCAAGCCTTCAAGGGTCTCTGGAGATGCTGCCATCTCAAAACAAGGTAACATTGGGTCTCATACCAGAACCCTTCTCATGACCGTCAAAGCATAAAGTTGACAAAAAAGCATCATATTGAAAACAGCAGCTGATCTCATTCTGAGCGGCGCAGTGTTCCTTTCTGAGGACGTATTAGGAATAATGAATATTTAAATGCAATGCCCTGGCATCAAATGGTTGCTCACTTACGATTATTTTAACAAGCAATCATTCTGAAAATTAATCCAATAAAACATTTTGTATCTTCTGCAGATTTTTAATTTAACCACTTAAGACTTTTCATAACAATGTTGAAATACATTGAAATGCAAATAAGCAAATAAATTCATTTTTAAAATCAGAAAACATAACTTTATTGCCTAAAATGTAAGAAATGCAAAAATCAACCTCCTATTTAGCATCTTTTTAGACATAATTATTTTTCAGTTAATCCAAACAATAACCACCAGGTCAGCTCGACACTGTGTTGATGCTAAGTCAAGCGTAAAAGACACATGTTGATGTTGGAAGTATTTTTTTAGCTGTAGATGCATCCTTTGCTACACATGATCAAGCTTCAACTGAAGGAATGCTATGTTATTAAATTTTAGGCAATAAAATGTTTATTTTCTTGTTTAAGAAAGGAATTTGATTGTTTGTTTACTCGTATTTTTTATGTATTTTTGCTGTCGTGCAAAATTCTCTTAGGTGGTTAAATGAAAAATCTAAAGAATTTGCCAAATGTTCTTTATCTGACTACTTGACTAATTGTCAGACCAATCGATAGATTACTCAATTCCTAAAATAATCGTTAGCTGCAGTCCTAGAAAGAAGTTGTGCCTAAATGTGTGTTTTTGTGTCATCATAAATAACAAGCAAAATGAAACACCTTCACTAACATTGTGGAGTCAGCACTCTCAGAGTTCGGTTGGACACATTCAAACCCAGAATGATGGAGGGGGGTCAGTTTCTTGCTTCAGAACAACTTAAAGTGTCCATCATGCCATTCTTAACATTTACTGTACGTTAAATAGGCTGACAGAGACAGTGGAAGGTTTTCTCAGGCATAACAGTTCATAGAGCAGCACTTCCCATCTGCTGCTCTGAGCTGTCAGTCAGCTGTGTATCATCCCCAAAGACGAGGAAGACACCAAAGATTTACACAGTGAGAAGAAGGAGTTGGATTTTGGATCTATTATCTATAGCGAAAAATGAGAATCATAGCTTGACTAATGGAAGATCATCATCCATGTCTGCTTTAACAAAAAAATATTTAAGAACAAAAGCATGTCTTTTGTAAAAATAAATAGCCTACTGTAGGCAGATAACAGAAAATTAACTAGCTAATAAATGCTTATGAGGCTCCATGTAAATCCAACAATCCAGCATCATATCTTGAGGTGCAATAAATTAATTCTCATATGAATGAACTGGCATTAATGGTTCAATACACTAAACATTTGTGTTTTTTTTCTACTTTCCAGAGAGGCCCAAGCCTTCAGTGATCTCTGCAGATACTGCCATCTCAAAACAAGGTGACACTGTGTCTCACACCAGAACCTTTCTTATGACCATCAAAGCATAAATTTGACATCAGAAGCATCATATTCAAAACAGCAGCTGATCTTATTCTGAGCAACGCAGTGTTCCTTTCTAAGGACATATTAGGAAACAATGAATAACTAAATAACAATGCTCTGGCATCAAATAGGTTCTAACTAACAACTATTTTAGTAATCGATTAATCTGACAATTAATCCAATGAAACATTTTTTACCTTCTGCAGATTTTTCATTTAGCCCCTTCATTCATTTTATACAGTGTTAGAAATACATTAAAAATGCAAATAAACAAATTAAATTTATTTTCTTAAATCAGAAAAGGATATATTATAACTTAAAATGCAATAAATCCAAAAAACAACCTCCTATTTAGCATCTTTTTCAATTAATTTATAAATCTGTGAATCCAATCGATAATCACCAGATCAGCCCTAAATTGTATTGATGCTAAGTCAAGTAGAAATAGCTCAGCTTTTCACATGTTGATGTTGGAAATATTTTTTCGCTGCAAATGCATCCTTTGCTCCACATGATCAAGCGTTCACAAAAGGAATGCTACGTTATTAAATTTTAGGCAGTAAAATCTTTTTTTTCTTATTTAAAAAAGGAGATTGATAGTTTGTTTATTTGTAGTTTTTATGTATTTTTACTTTAGTGCAAAATTGCCTTTAGTGGTTAAATGAAAAATCTACATAATTTGCCAAAATTATTTGCCAAACTAATTGATTAATTGACAGATTTTGGATCTATTTTCTCATAGGAAAAAATGAGAATCACAGCTTGACTAATGGAAGATCGTCATCCATTTCTGCTTTAACGAAAGAATATTTAGAAACAAAAGCATGTCTCTTGTTGTAATAAACAGCCTACTGTAGACAGATAACACTAAATTAACTAGCTAATAAGTGCTTATGAGGCTCCATGTAAATCCAAAAATCCAGTATCATATCCAGAGGTGCAATGAATTAATGCTCATATGAATGAATTGGTGTTCATGGTTCAATGTCCTAAACATTTGTGGGTTTTTTTTTTTACTTTTACAGAGAGGCCCAAGCCTTCAGTGGTCTCTGCAGATGCTGCCATCTCAAAACAAGGTAACATTGGGTCTCATACCAGAATCCTTCTCATGACCATCAAAGCATAAAGTTGAAATCAAAAGCATCATATTCAAAACAGCTAATCTTATTCTAAGCAGCACAGTGTTCTTTTCTGAGGAGATACTGGGAAACAAGAAATCACTAAAATACAATGCCCTGGCATCAAATTGGTGCTAACAAATGAGTATTTTAGCAATTGATCATTCCAACAATTAATCCAATAAAACATTTTAGTGCAGTTTTTTTCACCTAACCACTTAAGCCTTTTTATACGGTATTAGAATTACATAAAAAATGCAAATAAACAAATTAAATTAATTTTTTAAATCAGAAAAAAAGCTCCGAAAATTCATTATCAGAACTGATATTTCTTACTTCAGTTAGAAAATGTACCGCCAGGTACTGCTATGAATACCCTCTTGAGTACCCAAAAAGCAGGCTTTACTTCATCAGAACCAAATTTTTGCCCATCAGAACCACCTGCACTCTGTACTAATTAAATTAGTGCCTCCTAATTAATTTTTTTAAATGAGAATAGAAAGAATAAGAAGGGCATAGGCTTTGCTACAATATTTCATAATTCACCAAACTGTAAAAAGCTTTCCACGGGCAATTTTGACTTTTGAATATTTGGGAATTGAGGTAAAAAGCCATAAACAAACTCTGACACCAAATCTATACAAATCCTCAAAATATGTGGCAAATTTTTCAGTGATTTTAGTGAATGGTTATCCATGATATGCATTGATTATCGTTGTTTAATAATTATCGGAGACTTCAACATCCATGTCAACAACCCAATAGACAGAGAGGCAAAACAGCTAAATGATGTACTTCAAAGCTTTGGTTTGACTCAACATATTAAACAACCAACACATAATTGAGGATTTGATGATCAGTAAGGGTGTAAATATCTCAATGTTCTCTGTAACTGATGTCAAGCTGTCTGATCACTTTTCTGTTTTTGAAAGTACAATCTCTGTTGACATGTTTAGTAAAACAGATATTACTACAAAATGTTCTTTTACAGACAACACAGCTGAAACTTTTAATCAAATCTACTCCTCAAGCCCAATTCTATCGTGTATCCCAGTAGATGAGTTAGTGGATCATTTCCATTCTTAAGATTTCAGACATCATTGATTTAATTGCTCCAGTTAAAGTGAAGGTCATGTCTGGTAGGAAGAAACCTCCATGGAAAAATGCTCCACAAAACAAAAGAAGCCTTTGTCAAAGAGATGAACGTAAATGGTCTAAAATGGTCTAAAACTTGACTTCATGTTTACCATGAAATCTACAAATAAAGGCTGTGAAGCTATCACTCATCATTAAAACATGCAAGGGAAACATTCTTTGCAGAAATCATAAGCAAAAACATCAACAATACTCGCGCCTTGTTTGCCACAGTTGACAGATTGACAAACTCACTTGTGACTGTAACACCTGAGCTCCACTCTACAAGGGCTGCAATGAATTTGCCAACTTTTTTACAGAGAAAATTTTAAAAATTAGAGGGCTAATCTGCACATCCACACATAATCCAGTATCAGTGCTATGCCCAAACATGACAAATGCAGAGAAAATGGCTGAATTTCACCAAGTCAACCAGGAAAACTTAGAAGAAATTTTGAAATAATTAAGCTCCTCCTGCTGCTGTCTTGATATCCTGCTGACAACCTTCCTGCAGAAAGTTTTGTCTGTCATTGCATCTGACCTGATTCAAATCATAAACTCATCCCTCTCATCAGGTGTTTCCCCCCCAGGCTCTAAAAACAGTAGTTTTCAAACCACTGTTAAAAAAGAACAGTCTACACAAATCACTATTGCAGTTTTATAGGCCAATCTTCAACCTTCCATTCATTAACAAATTATTGAAAAAGCTGTTTCAACAGATAAACAGCTTCTTAACCATGACAAACCGCTTTGATGTCTTTCAGTCTGGTTTCCATGCTCACCATAGCATTGAGATTGCCCTTGTCAAAGTGTTCTATGACATCCACACAAACACAGACTGTGGAAAAACCACATAATTGGTTCTGTTGGACCTCAGCACATTTGACACTGTTGACCATGAGATATTATTGTGTCAATAGGCAACTTCTCATCAGAGCAGACAAAAGTCACATGTGGAGTACCCCAAGGCTCAATCCTGGGACCACTCCTATTTAATATCAACATGCTCCCACCAGCTAAGATTTTAACAAGTAATAAGATTAGCTACCACAACTATGCAGATGATACACAGCTCTACATTATGATGTCACCAGGTGACTCCGAATCCATCCAAGCACTGAACAGATGCTTAGAACTAATCAATGCATGGATGTGCCAAAACTTTCTCCAGCTGAACAGTAACAAATCTGAAGTTATTATTTTTGGACCTGCAGAGGAATGATCTCGAGTCAGCATGCAGTTTCAGTTACTATAGCTAGAAACTAGTGATCAGGTCCAAAATTTGAGTGTAGTGATGGACTCAGACCTCAACCTCCAGAAACACATAAAGACAGTTACAAAGTCAGCCTTCTATCACCTGAAGAACTTTTCCACGATTAAAGGACTAATGTCTCAACAAGATCTAGAGAAACTCATCCATGCATTTATCTTTAGTCACATTTATTATTGCAACAGTGTCTTCACAGGTCTGCCTAAAAAAATCAATCACACAGCTGCAGATGATCCAGAGCGCTGCTCGTGTTCTCACTAAGACCAGGAAGAAAGAGCACATCACCCCGGTTCTAAAGCCCTCACACTGTAGCTCAGAAAAACTACTTCTGTTAGTTTTTAAATCACTGAACAGCTGAGCACCAAAATACATTAAAAACATGTTGTCATTGTATTAACCTCCCAGACCACTCAGGTCTTCTGGTTCTGGTCCATTCTCGATCCCCAGAACCAGAACCAAACATGGAGAAGCAGCTTTCAGTTTTTATGCTCCACAAATCTGGAACAAACTTCCAGATAAGTGCAAAACAGCTGAAAAACCGAGTTCCTTCAAATCAAGGCTAAAAATCCACCTGATTAGAGTTGCCTTTCATTTGTAGTAAGTGGAACATTGATCAATATTTTTGAATTATATTTACTTGATGACCCTCATGATTTTGATGCATTGATATTTTCTCGATGATTTTGATGATTTTGCAATATACCTGATTCAGGTTTTTGTGATGTGAAGCACTTTGAACTGCCTTGCTGCTGAAATGTGCTATACAAATAAACTTGACTTGGCTTGACTTATGAGGCTCCATGTAAACACAACAATCCAGCATGATACCTCGAGGTGCAATAAATTAATGCTCATATGTATGAATTTGCATTCATGGTTCAATAGACTAAATATTTATGTTTTTTTTCTACTTTTCTAGAGAGGCCCAAGCCTTCAGTGGACTCTGCAGATGCTGCCATCTCAAAACAAGGTGACATTGGGTCTCATACCAGAACCCTTCTTATGACCATTTAAGCATAAAGTTGACATCAAAAGCATCACATTCAAAACAGCAGCTGATCTTATTCTGAGCAACGCAGTGTTCCTTTCTGAGGAGATATTAGGAAACCATGAATAATTAAAATACAATGCCCTGGCATCAAATAGGTGCTAACTAACAACTGTCAGCAATTTATTAACCTATCAATTAAGCGCATTAAAAAAAATTGTACATACTGCAGATCTTTCATTTAACCACTTAACCATTTTAACCACTTTTACAGGGAAGCCCAAGCCTTCAGTGGACTCTGCAAATGCTGCCATCTCAAAACAAGGTAACATTGGGTCTCACACCAGAACTTTTCTTATGACTATGAAAGCATAAAGTTGACATCAAAAGCAGCTAATCTTATTCAAATTGGAAACTTGAAGCCTTTTTTTTATACAATGTTAGAAATACTTTAAAAATGCAAATAAACAAATTAAATTTGTTTTTGGAAACCAAAAAACGTTTTTGCCTAAAATGCAATAAATGCAAAAAAAAAAACAACTTTCTATTAAGCAGCTTTTTCTATCCAATTATTATTCAGTTAATCCAAAAAGTAATCACCAGATCAGCCCTACACTTAATTGACACGAAGTCAAGCAGAAAAGGTTGAGGGTTTCATCTTGATGATAGAAGTTTTTTTTGGGGGGGGGGTTTAGCTGCACATGCATCCTTTGCTACACATGATCAAGCATTCACTAAAGGAATTCAGTGTATTCAGGCATATTAGGAATCATGAAATAATTAAAATAGGCATCAAATAGGTGTCAACTAATGTCTATTTTAGTAATCGATCATTCTATTGATCATTCTGATGATTATCCTGATAAAAAATAGCTACATTCTGAAGATTTTTCATTTAACTTCTTAAGCCTTTTTAGACAATATTAAAACTATATTAAAAATGCAAAGAAACAAAATAAGTTTGTTTTTTAAAATAAGAAAATAAACTTTTTTGCCAAAAAATACAATAAATGCAAAAAACAACTTCCTCACAAAAACATCTTTTTCTATCCATTTATTAATCTGTTAATCCAAAAAACAATCACCAGATCAGCTCTTCACTGTATTGATGCTAAGTCAAGCAGAAAAGCCAGAAGGGATGTAGACACTGATTGATTTTGTTGGGAGTAGTGATGGTTATAAACATTAACAGCTGCTGGGAGGAAGGATCTCCTATAATGCTCCTTGGTGCACCTGGGGAGTTGATGGAGAAGTCTGCATTGTAAAAAGTGAAGAGGGATGTTCCCTGAGGGACCCTCGTACTGTATATCAGCCTGTTGGAGACACAGCCCTGTGTCCTCACATACTATGGGTGGCCACTGAGGTAGTCCAGTATCCACTGGGACATGTTGTGGCCCACTCCTGACAGCTGCAACTTGTTCCTCAGATGTTTTTGCTGGATGGTGTTGAAAGCACTGGAAAAATTAAAGAATATGATCCTCACAGTGCTTCCAGGTTTCTTCAGATGGGTTAGAGCTTGATGCAGGAGGTAAATGTCAGGGCTACTGGCCTGTAGCTGCTGAGGTCCTTTGGATGTTTAGTGTTTGGTACCGGAACCACACAGGAGGTCTTCCACAGTTGTGGTCCGTTCCCCAGCTTCAGGCTCAGGCTGAACATGTATCCCATGACGCCACACAGCTGATCTGCGCAGCACCTCAGGATCCTGGAGCTGATGCCATCTGGACCTGCAGCTTTTCACACCTTGATCTTTCGCAGCTCATTCCTCACCTGAAGTGATGAAAGGGACAAGATGGAGGTGGGGGAGGGGAGCTGTGGGATGGAGTCCTCTGAATTGAAGAGGGTGGATGATGGTTGAGGTCTGAAAGGTGTGAAGACCTGAGAAGAAGAGCTGGCAGTCATTACGGATGAGGGGAGTAAAAGCAGGAGTTCACTAACAGTTTGGAGCCAGCACTCTCAGAGTTAGATTTATCACTCCAGTGCTCATCACATTTAAATCAAGCACAAGTCAGTTTCTGGCTTTAAAACAACTTAAAGTGTCCATCATGCCATTCTTAACATTTGCTGTGTGTTAAATAGGCTGACAGAGACAGTGCAAGGTTTTCTCAGGCATAACAGTTCATAGAGTAGCACTTCCCCAACTGCTGATCTGAGCTGTCAGTCAGTTGTGTATCATCCCCAAAGACGAGGAAGACACCAAAGTTTTACAGTGAGGAGAAGACGGAGTTGGATTTTGGATCTATTTTATTGTAGGAATAAAAGCTTTTCTTTTGTTCTTTTGGTGAAATAAACAGGCCTACAGTAGGCAGATAAAAGTAAATTAACTAGTTAATACATGCTTATAGACCTTTCCGTAAATCCAACAATCCAGCACCATACCTAGAGGTTCAATAAATTGATACCCATGTGAATGAATTGGTATTAATGGTTCAATACACTAAACATTTATGTTTTTTCCAATTTCACAGAGTTGCCCAAGTCTTCGGTGGTCTCTGCAGGTGCTGCCATCCCCAAACAAGGTGACATTGGGACTCATACCAGAACCCTTCTTATGATCATCAAAGTATAAAGCTGACATCAAAAGCATCGCATTCAAAACAACTAATGTTATTCTGAGTGGCAGAGTTCCTTTCTTAGGACATATTGAGAAAGAAGAAATAAATAAAATACAATGCCCTGGCATCAAATAGTTGCCAACTAACAACCAATTATTTTAGTAATCCATCATTCTGACGATTAATTGGGCTATAAATTGGTACATTCTGAAGATTTTTCATTTAACCACTTAAGCCCTTTTAAACAATATTAAAAATTCATTCAAAATGCAAAAATTAAAATCCAAATTCACAAAATTACATAATTTGTTTTTAAATAAGATAAAGATTTTCCTAAAATGTAATAAATGCAAGAAACAACCTCCTATTAAGTACCTTTTTCTAATCAGTTATTAATCAGTTAATCCAAAAACTAATCAGATCAGATCAGCCCTCGACTGTATTGTTCCTAAGTCAAGTGGAAAATGCTTATGAGGCTCCATGTAAATCCTTTTGTTCCTTTCTGAGGAGATATTAGGAAACCATGAATAATTAAAATACAATGCCCTGGCATCAAATAGGTGCTAACTAACAACTGTCAGCAATTTATTAACCTATCAATTAAGCGCATTAAAAAAAATTGTACATACTGCAGATCTTTCATTTAACCACTTAACCATTTTAACCACTTTTACAGGGAAGCCCAAGCCTTCAGTGGACTCTGCAAATGCTGCCATCTCAAAACAAGGTAACATTGGGTCTCACACCAGAACTTTTCTTATGACTATGAAAGCATAAAGTTGACATCAAAAGCAGCTAATCTTATTCAAATTGGAAACTTGAAGCCTTTTTTTTTATACAATGTTAGAAATACTTTAAAAATGCAAATAAACAAATTAAATTTGTTTTTGGAAACCAAAAAACGTTTTTGCCTAAAATGCAATAAATGCAAAAAAAAAAAACAACTTTCTATTAAGCAGCTTTTTCTATCCAATTATTATTCAGTTAATCCAAAAAGTAATCACCAGATCAGCTCTACACTTAATTGACACGAAGTCAAGCAGAAAAGGTTGAGGGTTTCATCTTGATGATAGAAGTTTTTTTGGGGGGGGGGGTTAGCTGCACATGCATCCTTTGCTACACATGATCAAGCATTCACTAAAGGAATTCAGTGTATTCAGGCATATTAGGAATCATGAAATAATTAAAATAGGCATCAAATAGGTGTCAACTAATGTCTATTTTAGTAATCGATCATTCTATTGATCATTCTGATGATTATCCTGATAAAAAATAGCTACATTCTGCAGATTTTTCATTTAACTTCTTAAGCCTTTTTAGACAATATTAAAACTATATTAAAAATGCAAAGAAACAAAATAAGTTTGTTTTTTAAAATAAGAAAATAAACTTTTTTGCCAAAAAATACAATAAATGCAAAAAACAACTTCCTCACAAAAACATCTTTTTCTATCCATTTATTAATCTGTTAATCCAAAAAACAATCACCAGATCAGCTCTTCACTGTATTGATGCTAAGTCAAGCAGAAAAGCCAGAAGGGATGTAGACACTGATTGATTTTGTTGGGAGTAGTGATGGTTATAAACATTAACAGCTGCTGGGAGGAAGGATCTCCTATAATGCTCCTTGGTGCACCTGGGGAGTTGATGGAGAAGTCTGCATTGTAAAAAGTGAAGAGGGATGTTCCCTGAGGGACCCTCGTACTGTATATCAGCCTGTTGGAGACACAGCCCTGTGTCCTCACATACTATGGGTGGCCACTGAGGTAGTCCAGTATCCACTGGGACATGTTGTGGCCCACTCCTGACAGCTGCAACTTGTTCCTCAGATGTTTTTGCTGGATGGTGTTGAAAGCACTGGAAAAATTAAAGAATATGATCCTCACAGTGCTTCCAGGTTTCTTCAGATGGGTTAGAGCTTGGTGCAGGAGGTAAATGTCAGGGCTACTGGCCTGTAGCTGCTGAGGTCCTTTGGATGTTTAGCGTTTGGTACCGGAACCACACAGGAGGTCTTCCACAGTTGTGGTCCGTTCCCCAGCTTCAGGCTCAGGCTGAACATGTATCCCATGACGCCACACAGCTGATCTGCGCAGCACCTCAGGATCCTGGAGCTGATGCCATCTGGACCTGCAGCTTTTCACACCTTGATCTTTCGCAGCTCATTCCTCACCTGAAGTGATGAAAGGGACAAGATGGAGGTGGGGGAGGGGAGCTGTGGGATGGAGTCCTCTGAATTGAAGAGGGTGGATGATGGTTGAGGTCTGAAAGGTGTGAAGACCTGAGAAGAAGAGCTGGCAGTCATTACGGATGAGGGGAGTAAAAGCAGGAGTTCACTAACAGTTTGGAGCCAGCACTCTCAGAGTTAGATTTATCACTCCAGTGCTCATCACATTTAAATCAAGCACAAGTCAGTTTCTGGCTTTAAAACAACTTAAAGTGTCCATCATGCCATTCTTAACATTTGCTGTGTGTTAAATAGGCTGACAGAGACAGTGGAAGGTTTTCTCAGGCATAACAGTTCATAGAGTAGCACTTCCCCAACTGCTGATCTGAGCTGTCAGTCAGTTGTGTATCATCCCCAAAGACGAGGAAGACACCAAAGTTTTACAGTGAGGAGAAGACGGAGTTGGATTTTGGATCTATTTTATTGTAGGAATAAAAGCTTTTCTTTTGTTCTTTTGGTGAAATAAACAGGCCTACAGTAGGCAGATAAAAGTAAATTAACTAGTTAATACATGCTTATAGACCTTTCCGTAAATCCAACAATCCAGCACCATACCTAGAGGTTCAATAAATTGATACCCATGTGAATGAATTGGTATTAATGGTTCAATACACTAAACATTTATGTTTTTTCCAATTTCACAGAGTTGCCCAAGTCTTCGGTGGTCTCTGCAGATGCTGCCATCCCCAAACAAGGTGACATTGGGACTCATACCAGAACCCTTCTTATGATCATCAAAGTATAAAGCTGACATCAAAAGCATCGCATTCAAAACAACTAATGTTATTCTGAGTGGCAGAGTTCCTTTCTTAGGACATATTGAGAAAGAAGAAATAAATAAAATACAATGCCCTGGCATCAAATAGTTGCCAACTAGCAACCAATTATTTTAGTAATCCATCATTCTGACGATTAATTGGGCTATAAATTGGTACATTCTGAAGATTTTTCATTTAACCACTTAAGCCCTTTTAAACAATATTAAAAATTCATTCAAAATGCAAAAATTAAAATCCAAATTCACAAAATTACATAATTTGTTTTTAAATAAGATAAAGATTTTCCTAAAATGTAATAAATGCAAGAAACAACCTCCTATTAAGTACCTTTTTCTAATCAGTTATTAATCAGTTAATCCAAAAACTAATCAGATCAGATCAGCCCTCGACTGTATTGTTCCTAAGTCAAGTGGAAAATGCTTATGAGGCTCCATGTAAATCCAACAATCCAGCACCTTACCAAGAGGAGCAATAAATTAATCCTCATATGAACGAATTGGTGTTAATGGTTCAATACACTAAACATTTGTGTTTTTTTCAATTTTTACAGAGCTGGTCAACTCTTCAGTGGTCTGTGCAGATGCTGCCATCTCAATCCAAGGTAATATTGGGTCTCATATCAGAACCTTTCTTATGACCATCAAAGCATAAAGCTGACATCAAATGCATCGCATTCAAAACAACTCTGAGCGGCACAGTTTTCCTTTCTGAGGACATATTAGGAAACAAGAAACAACTAAAATAAAATGCCCTGGTATTAAATAGTTAACAACTAGCAATTATTTTAGCAGTCGATTAATCTATTGATTATTCTGACAAGAAATACGTTAAAAACACAAATAAACAAGTTAAATTTGTTTTGTAAAAATGCAATAAGTGCAAAAAACAACCTCCTATTAAGTTATCCCAGAGGAAGCATCACAGACTGCATCACGGACTATATCAACTTCTGCGTGGACAACACTGTGCCCATCATGACAGTACAGTGTTTCTCCAATAACAAGTCTTGGATCGACCCTGTAATAAAGGGTCTCCTGAAGGAGAAGAAGAGAGCATTTAGATCAGGAAACAAGGAGGACCCGAGAGCTGTGCAGAAGGAGCTGAGAAGGAAAATTAGGGGAAAATCATCCACAGTGTGAAGATGGAGGATCAGCTGCAACAGAACACCATCCGTGAGGTTTGGAGAAGGTTGAAGGCAATTTCAGGTCACAATCCAAACCTTCAGGTTTTAGGAGAGTCGGGTTGGGTGAACAACTTGAACCAGTTCTTTAACAGATTTGATCACTCACCCACCTCTCCCCTAGCCCAGTCCCCCCTGCTGTTACTTTCCTCATCTGGAATGACTGCCATAATAAATTAGACTGGACTCATAACACTGATGCTCTTTACATGAAGGATCAGAGCAGACTCTACGTGTTGAGGAGGCTGAGGTCTTTTCGAGTGCAAGGGTCGCTCCTGAAGACCTTCTATTCTATTCTATTCTATTCTATTTGTTGTCAGAATAATTGATAGATTACTTGATTATTAAAAAAATTGTTAGCTGCATCCCGAGTGGCATGATGGACACTTAAAGACACTCTTAACATTTACTGTACATTTCATAGGCTGACAGTGATATTGCAAGGTTTTCTCAGGCATAACAATTTGTAGAGTAGCACTTCCCCATCTACTGGCCTGAGCTTTAAGTCAACTGTGTATCATCCCCAAAGACGAGGAAAACACCAAAGGTTTACACAGTGAGAAGATGAATGATCACCATCCATGTCTGCTTTAAGGGAAGCATATTTAGAAACAAAGGAAGGTCTTTTGTTGAAATAAACATCCTACTGTAGGTAGATAACAGTAAATTAACTAGCTAATAAATGCTTATAAGGTTCCAGCATCATATCAAGAGGTGCAATAAATTAATGCCCATTTGTATGAATTGGTATTAATGGATCAATACACTAAACATTGTTGGTTTTTTCTACTTTTACAGAGTTGATCAAGTCTTCTGTGGAACCTGAAGATGACGACCTCTCAATGCAAGGTGACATTGGGTCTCACACCAGAACCCTTCGTATGACCATCAAAGCATAAAGTTCACATCAAAAGCATCACATTCAAAACAGCAGCTAATCTTATTCTGAGTGGCAGAGTTCCTTTCTTAGGACATATTGGGAAAGAAGAAATAAATAAAATGCAATGCCCAGGCATCAAATAGTTGCCAGCTAACAATTAAACAGTTGTAATCCATCATTCTGATGATTAATGAGGTTAAAAATTGGGACATTCTGCAGATATTTCATTTAACCACTTAAGCCTTTTTATACAATATTAGAAATATATTAAAATGCAAATAAACAAATTAGCTTTGTTTTTTTAAATCAAAAAATAAACAATTTATTGCCTAAAATCCAATAAATGTAAAAAAAACAACCTCCAATTTAGCATCTTTTTCTGTCCAATTATTATTCAGTTAAACCAAAAAATAATCACCAGATCAGCCCTAAACTGTATTGATGTTAAGTCAAGCAGAAAGGCTGAGCTTTACAAATGTTGATGTTGGAAGTACTTTTTTTATCTGCAGATGCATCCTTTGCTACAAATGATCAAGCGTACGCTAAAGGAATGCTATTTTATAGCATTTTAGGCAATGAAATGTTTCATTTCATTTTTAAAAAGGAATTTAATTATTTGTTTACTTGCATTTTTTATGTATTTTTAATATAGTACAAAATAGGCTTAAGTGGTTATTAAATGAGAAATCTGCAGAGTATTAAAAAAAAATTTTTTTTATCTAACTACTCAATTAATTGTCAGAATAATCGATAGATTACTCAATTACTAAATAATCATAGCTGCGGTCCTAGAGTGAAGATAAGCCTCAATGTATGTTTTTGTACAAACATAAAATAAAGAATAAAATAAAACACATTCGATAACAGTGTGGAGCCAACAGTAAGCACTCTCAGCGTAAGTTTAACACTGCAGCAGTTATCATATTTAAATCAAGCACAATGGAGAGGTGGGGCATTCAGTTTCAGTTTCTGGCTTTAAAACAACTTAAAGTATCCATCATGTCATTCTCTACATTTACTGTGTGTTAAATAAGCTGACAGTGCATAACAGTTGATGGAATAGCACTTCCCATCTGCTGCTCTGAGCTGTGAGTTGGCTGTGTATCATCAAAAATAATAAGGACACCAATGTTTTACACAGTGAAAAGATTAAAAGATCCCCATCCATGTCTGCTTTAAGGGTAAAATATTTAGAAACAAACTCTGTAAAAAAAAAATTAAAAAGCGTGTCCTTTTGTAAAATAAACAGCCTACTGTAGGCAGATAACAGTAAATTAACTTGCTAATAGATGCTTTGAGGCTTCCAGTAGATCCAACAATCCACCACCATATTGAGAGGTGCAATGACTTAATACTGATATAAATGAATTGGTATTAATGGTTCAATGCACTAAACATTTCTGTTTTTTCCTGCTTTTACAGAGTTGCTGAAGTTTGCTGTGGTCTGTGCAGATGCTGCCATCTCAATACAAGGTGACACTGTGTCTCACACCAGAACCCTTCTTATGACCATCAAAGCATAAAGTTGACATCAAAAGCATCACATTCAAAACAGCTAATCTTATTCTTAGCAACACAGTCTTCTTTTCAGAGGACATATGGGTAAACAAGAAATAATAAAAATACAATGCCCTGGTATCTAATAGTTAACAACTAACAATTATTTTAGTAATCGATTTATCTGACGGTAAAAAATTGGGACATTTTGCAGATTTTTCATTGAACCACGAAAGCCTTTTTTTATGCAATATTAGAAATACATTAAAAGTACAAATACACAAATTAACTGTTTTTAAATCAGAAAATAAACTTTTTTTTTTCATAAAATAGAATAAATGCAAAAAAACAACCCCCTATTAACCATCTTTTTCTATCCAATTATCATTCAGTTAATCCCATAAATAATCACCAGATCAGCCCTATGTTGTATTGATACTAAGACAAGCGGGCAAGGCTGAGCTTTTCACATGTTGATGTTGTAAGTATTTTTGTAGCTGCAGATGCATCCTTTGCTACAAATAATCAGACTTACGCGTAAGAAATGCTATATTATTGAATTTTCGGGAATGAAATGTTTTTCTTTTCTAAAAAAGAATTAAATTATTTGTTTACTTGCATTTTTATGTATTTTAATATAGAACAAAATAGGCTCAGAACTACAGTATGTAATTTTATTAAAAATATGTTTTGTATGTATTTGTTAAAACTGAAATGTCATTTTTATTAAAAAAAAAAAATATATATATATATATATATATATATATATATATATATATATATATATATATATATATATATATATATATATATTTTTTTTTTTTTTTTTTTTTTTTTTTTTTTTTTTTTTTCTGTATATTTGTTGAAACTGTCACTATTTCGTGACAGTATGATATGAGTCAGATAATCTGTGAAAAACTCGAGTTCCTCTGCCTTCTCCCAGTTCAACCAATGCTATCTAAAAACAACCAATCAGAGTCAGGAGGTGGGTCTTAGCACTGTCAATCACTCTGCCTGTGGCTGTTCATCCACCCCTCTGCTTTCCCCTTCTTGCTTTCTGTTACACTCCAGCTCGCAGAGGCTAAGGCTAGTTAGCATGGCCACCGATGACTACGGATAAATGGTTTTCCTGGAACAGTAAGTTGTTTCTCCACCATTAGCACATTTAGCAGTGAGTAAATGAGGTTGACTGACAGCGCTAAAACACTCCTCCTGCCTCTGATTGGTTGGTTTTGGTCGGGAGCGGTGCATTTCTTATGACGGCAAAAGAGGCTCAGGGAGGAGGTGGAGGAGACCGAACTTTTCACAGATTATCTGTCTCATAACATACTGTCAAAACAGGATGACAATTTTAACAAGTATGTAAAAAACATATTTTTGTAAAAGTTACATACTGCAGCTTTAAACTTGTCACCATGTATGTTATGTAACAGATAATCTGTAAAAGATCGATCTCTTCCATGTCCTCCCTGAGCTGCTAAATGGTGAAGAAACAACTTACCATTCCAGGAAAACTGTTTATGCATTGTCATCAATGTCCGTGCTAACTAGCATACCATACTATCACAACATAGTGAGAGTTTCAACAAATACGTAGAAAAATATTTTTTTGTTAAAATAACATAATACAGCTTTAAGTGGTTACATGAAAAAACCACAGAATGTGCCAAATTTTTTTATTTGACTACTCGATGAATCGATAGATTACTCGATTGCTAAAATAATTGTTAGCTGCAGCCCTAGAGTGAAGTTGAGCCTAAATGTGTGTTTTTGTGTAAACAAAAATAAAGAATAAAATAAAACACATTCATTCACTACAGCAGTCATCACATTTAAATCAAGCACAATAAGGGGGGGGGGTCAGTTTCTTGCTTCAGAACAACTTAAAGTGTCCATCATGTCATTCTTAACATTTACTGTACGTTAAATAGGCTGACAGAGACAGTGGAAGGTTTTCTCAGGCATAACAGTTCATAGAGCAGCACTTCCCATCTGCTGCTCTGAGCTGTCAGTCAGCTGTGTATCATCCCCAAAGACAAGGAAGACACCAAAGTTTTACAGTGAGGAGAAGAAGGAGTTGGATTTTGGATCTATTTTCTTATAGGAAAAAATGAGAATCACAGCTTGACTAATGGAAGATTGTCATCCATGTCTGCTTAACGAGAGGAATATTTAGGAATAAAAGTATGTCTTTTGTTGAAATAAAATGCCTACTGTAGGCAGATGACAGTAAATTAGCTAACTAATAAAAGCTTATGAGGCTCCATGTAAATCCAACAATCCACATGATATCTAAAGGTGCAATAAATTAATGCTCACATGAATGAATTGATATTAATGGTTCAATACACTAAACATTTGTGTTTTTTCTACTTTTACAGAGTTGCTGAAGTTTTTAGTGGACTCTGCAGATGATGCCAACTTAATGCAAGGTAACATTGTGTCTCATACCGGAACATTTCTTATGACCATCAAAGCTTAAAGTTAACATCAAAAGCATCGTAACAGCTGATCTCATTCTTAGCGGTGCAGTGTTCCTTTCTGAGGAGATATTAGGAAACAATAAATCATTAAAATAACAATGCCCTGGCATCAAATAGGTGCTAACTAACGGCTATTTTAGTAATTGATTAATCTATCAATCATTCTGACGATTATTCTGACAAAAATTGATACATTTTGCAGATTTTTCATTAACCACTAAAGCCTTTTTATACAATATTAGAAATACATGAAAAATGCAAATAAACAAATCAACTTTCTTTTTTAAATCAGAAAATAAACATTTTTTTCCTAAAACAGAATAAATGCAAAAAACAACCTTCTATTAAGCATCTTTTTATATCCAATTATTATTCAGCCAATCCAAAAAATAATTACCAGATCAGCTCTACACTCTATTGATGCTAAGTCAAGCAGAAACAGCTCAGCTTTTCACATGTTGAAGTTGGAAGTGTTTTTTTAGCTGCAGATGCATCCTTTGCTACAAACAATCAAGCATTCACTGAAGGAATGCTACGTATCGCCTTTTAGCCTAGGAAATGTTTGGGGTTTTTTTAAAGAAGGAATTGAATTATCTGTTTACTTGCACTTAATATATATTTTAAATATACTACAAAATAGGCTTAAGTGGTTAAATGAAAAATTTGCATGATGTGCCAAATTTGTTTGATCTGACTACTCAAATAATCTTCAAAATAATCGATAGGATACTTGATTGCTAAAATAATTGGAAGCTGCATCCCAAAAAATTAAGAACAAAATAAAACACATTCACTAACAGTGTGGAGCCAGGACTCTCAGAGTTAGGTTGGACACTGCAGTGGTCATCACATTTAAATCAAGCACAATAAGGGGGGGGGGTCAGTTTCTTGCTTCAGAACAACTTAAAGTGTCCATCATGTCATTCTTAACATTTACTGTACGTTAAATAGGCTGACAGAGACAGTGGAAGGTTTTCTCAGGCATAACAGTTCATAGAGCAGCACTTCCCATCTGCTGCTCTGAGCTGTCAGTCAGCTGTGTATCATCCCCAAAGACAAGGAAGACACCAAAGTTTTACAGTGAGGAGAAGAAGGAGTTGGATTTTGGATCTATTTTCTTATAGGAAAAAATGAGAATCACAGCTTGACTAATGGAAGATTGTCATCCATGTCTGCTTAACGAGAGGAATATTTAGGAATAAAAGTATGTCTTTTGTTGAAATAAAATGCCTACTGTAGGCAGATGACAGTAAATTAGCTAACTAATAAAAGCTTATGAGGCTCCATGTAAATCCAACAATCCACATGATATCTAAAGGTGCAATAAATTAATGCTCACATGAATGAATTGATATTAATGGTTCAATACACTAAACATTTGTGTTTTTTCTACTTTTACAGAGTTGCTGAAGTTTTTAGTGGACTCTGCAGATGATGCCAACTTAATGCAAGGTAACATTGTGTCTCATACCGGAACATTTCTTATGACCATCAAAGCTTAAAGTTAACATCAAAAGCATCGTAACAGCTGATCTCATTCTTAGCGGTGCAGTGTTCCTTTCTGAGGAGATATTAGGAAACAATCAATCATTAAAATAACAATGCCCTGGCATCAAATAGGTGCTAACTAACGGCTATTTTAGTAATTGATTAATCTATCAATCATTCTGACGATTATTCTGACAAAAATTGATACATTTTGCAGATTTTTCATTAACCACTAAAGCCTTTTATACAATATTAGAAATACATGAAAAATGCAAATAAACAAATCAACTTTCTTTTTTAAATCAGAAAATAAACATTTTTTTCCTAAAACAGAATAAATGCAAAAAACAACCTTCTATTAAGCATCTTTTTATATCCAATTATTATTCAGCCAATCCAAAAAATAATTACCAGATCAGCTCTACACTCTATTGATGCTAAGTCAAGCAGAAACAGCTCAGCTTTTCACATGTTGAAGTTGGAAGTGTTTTTTTAGCTGCAGATGCATCCTTTGCTACAAACAATCAAGCATTCACTGAAGGAATGCTACGTATCGCCTTTTAGCCTAGGAAATGTTTGGGGTTTTTTAAAGAAGGAATTGAATTATCTGTTTACTTGCACTTAATATATATTTTAAATATACTACAAATAGGCTTAAGTGGTTAAATGAAAAATTTGCATGATGTGCCAAATTTGTTTGATCTGACTACTCAAATAATCTTCAAAATAATCGATAGGATACTTGATTGCTAAAATAATTGCAAGCTGCATCCCAAAAAATTAAGAACAAAATAAAACACATTCACTAACAGTGTGGAGCCAGGACTCTCAGAGTTAGGTTGGACACTGCAGTGGTCATCACATTTAAATCAAGCACAATAAGGGGGGGGGGGTCAGTTTCTTGCTTCAGAACAACTTAAAGTGTCCATCATGTCATTCTTAACATTTACTGTACGTTAAATAGGCTGACAGAGACAGTGGAAGGTTTTCTCAGGCATAACAGTTCATAGAGCAGCACTTCCCATCTGCTGCTCTGAGCTGTCAGTCAGCTGTGTATCATCCCCAAAGACAAGGAAGACACCAAAGTTTTACAGTGAGGAGAAGAAGGAGTTGGATTTTGGATCTATTTTCTTATAGGAAAAAATGAGAATCACAGCTTGACTAATGGAAGATTGTCATCCATGTCTGCTTAACGAGAGGAATATTTAGGAATAAAAGTATGTCTTTTGTTGAAATAAAATGCCTACTGTAGGCAGATGACAGTAAATTAGCTAACTAATAAAAGCTTATGAGGCTCCATGTAAATCCAACAATCCACATGACATCTAAAGGTGCAATAAATTAATGCTCACATGAATGAATTGATATTAATGGTTCAATACACTAAACATTTGTGTTTTTTCTACTTTTACAGAGTTGCTGAAGTTTTTAGTGGACTCTGCAGATGATGCCAACTTAATGCAAGGTAACATTGTGTCTCATACCGGAACATTTCTTATGACCATCAAAGCTTAAAGTTAACATCAAAAGCATCGTAACAGCTGATCTCATTCTTAGCGGTGCAGTGTTCCTTTCTGAGGAGATATTAGGAAACAATAAATCATTAAAATAACAATGCCCTGGCATCAAATAGGTGCTAACTAACGGCTATTTTAGTAATTGATTAATCTATCAATCATTCTGACAATTATTCTGACAAAAATTGGTACATTTTGCAGATTTTTCATTAACCACTAAAGCCTTTTTATACAATATTAGAAATACATGAAAAATGCAAATAAACAAATCAACTTTCTTTTTTAAATCAGAAAATAAACATTTTTTTCCTAAAACAGAATAAATGCAAAAAACAACCTTCTATTAAGCATCTTTTTATATCCAATTATTATTCAGCCAATCCAAAAAATAATTACCAGATCAGCTCTACACTCTATTGATGCTAAGTCAAGCAGAAACAGCTCAGCTTTTCACATGTTGAAGTTGGAAGTGTTTTTTTAGCTGCAGATGCATCCTTTGCTACAAACAATCAAGCATTCACTGAAGGAATGCTACGTATCGCCTTTTAGCCTAGGAAATGTTTGGGGTTTTTTTAAAGAAGGAATTGAATTATCTGTTTACTTGCACTTAATATATATTTTAAATATACTACAAAATAGGCTTAAGTGGTTAAATGAAAAATTTGCATGATGTGCCAAATTTGTTTGATCTGACTACTCAAATAATCTTCAAAATAATCGATAGGATACTTGATTGCTAAAATAATTGCAAGCTGCATCCCAAAAAATTAAGAACAAAATAAAACACATTCACTAACAGTGTGGAGCCAGGACTCTCAGAGTTAGGTTGGACACTGCAGTGGTCATCACATTTAAATCAAGCACAATAAGGGGGGGGGGGTCAGTTTCTTGCTTCAGAACAACTTAAAGTGTCCATCATGTCATTCTTAACATTTACTGTACGTTAAATAGGCTGACAGAGACAGTGGAAGGTTTTCTCAGGCATAACAGTTCATAGAGCAGCACTTCCCATCTGCTGCTCTGAGCTGTCAGTCAGCTGTGTATCATCCCCAAAGACAAGGAAGACACCAAAGTTTTACAGTGAGGAGAAGAAGGAGTTGGATTTTGGATCTATTTTCTTATAGGAAAAAATGAGAATCACAGCTTGACTAATGGAAGATTGTCATCCATGTCTGCTTAACGAGAGGAATATTTAGGAATAAAAGTATGTCTTTTGTTGAAATAAAATGCCTACTGTAGGCAGATGACAGTAAATTAGCTAACTAATAAAAGCTTATGAGGCTCCATGTAAATCCAACAATCCACATGACATCTAAAGGTGCAATAAATTAATGCTCACATGAATGAATTGATATTAATGGTTCAATACACTAAACATTTGTGTTTTTTCTACTTTTACAGAGTTGCTGAAGTTTTTAGTGGACTCTGCAGATGATGCCAACTTAATGCAAGGTAACATTGTGTCTCATACCGGAACATTTCTTATGACCATCAAAGCTTAAAGTTAACATCAAAAGCATCGTAACAGCTGATCTCATTCTTAGCGGTGCAGTGTTCCTTTCTGAGGAGATATTAGGAAACAATCAATCATTAAAATAACAATGCCCTGGCATCAAATAGGTGCTAACTAACGACTATTTTAGTAATTGATTAATCTATCAATCATTCTGACAATTATTCTGACAAAAATTGGTACATTTTGCAGATTTTTCATTAACCACTAAAGCCTTTTTATACAATATTAGAAATACATGAAAAATGCAAATAAACAAATCAACTTTCTTTTTTAAATCAGAAAATAAACATTTTTTTCCTAAAACAGAATAAATGCAAAAAACAACCTTCTATTAAGCATCTTTTTATATCCAATTATTATTCAGCCAATCCAAAAAATAATTACCAGATCAGCTCTACACTCTATTGATGCTAAGTCAAGCAGAAACAGCTCAGCTTTTCACATGTTGAAGTTGGAAGTGTTTTTTTAGCTGCAGATGCATCCTTTGCTACAAACAATCAAGCATTCACTGAAGGAATGCTACGTATCGCCTTTTAGCCTAGGAAATGTTTGGGGTTTTTTTAAAGAAGGAATTGAATTATCTGTTTACTTGCACTTAATATATATTTTAAATATACTACAAAATAGGCTTAAGTGGTTAAATGAAAAATTTGCATGATGTGCCAAATTTGTTTGATCTGACTACTCAAATAATCTTCAAAATAATCGATAGGATACTTGATTGCTAAAATAATTGCAAGCTGCATCCCAAAAAATTAAGAACAAAATAAAACACATTCACTAACAGTGTGGAGCCAGGACTCTCAGAGTTAGGTTGGACACTGCAGTGGTCATCACATTTAAATCAAGCACAATAAGGGGGGGGGGTCAGTTTCTTGCTTCAGAACAACTTAAAGTGTCCATCATGTCATTCTTAACATTTACTGTACGTTAAATAGGCTGACAGAGACAGTGGAAGGTTTTCTGAGGCATAACAGTTCATAGAGTAGCACTTCCCATCTGCTGCTCTGAGCTGTCAGTCAGCTGTGTATCATCCCCAAAGACAAGGAAGACACCAAAGTTTTACAGTGAGGAGAAGAAGGAGTTGGATTTTGGATCTATTTTCTTATAGGAAAAAATGAGAATCACAGCTTGACTAATGGAAGATTGTCATCCATGTCTGCTTAACGAGAGGAATATTTAGGAATAAAAGTATGTCTTTTGTTGAAATAAAATGCCTACTGTAGGCAGATGACAGTAAATTAGCTAACTAATAAAAGCTTATGAGGCTCCATGTAAATCCAACAATCCACATGATATCTAAAGGTGCAATAAATTAATGCTCACATGAATGAATTGATATTAATGGTTCAATACACTAAACATTTGTGTTTTTTCTACTTTTACAGAGTTGCTGAAGTTTTTAGTGGACTCTGCAGATGATGCCAACTTAATGCAAGGTAACATTGTGTCTCATACCGGAACATTTCTTATGACCATCAAAGCTTAAAGTTAACATCAAAAGCATCGTAACAGCTGATCTCATTCTTAGCGGTGCAGTGTTCCTTTCTGAGGAGATATTAGGAAACAATAAATCATTAAAATAACAATGCCCTGGCATCAAATAGGTGCTAACTAACGGCTATTTTAGTAATTGATTAATCTATCAATCATTCTGACGATTATTCTGACAAAAATTGATACATTTTGCAGATTTTTCATTAACCACTAAAGCCTTTTTATACAATATTAGAAATACATGAAAAATGCAAATAAACAAATCAACTTTCTTTTTTAAATCAGAAAATAAACATTTTTTTCCTAAAACAGAATAAATGCAAAAAACAACCTTCTATTAAGCATCTTTTTATATCCAATTATTATTCAGCCAATCCAAAAAATAATTACCAGATCAGCTCTACACTCTATTGATGCTAAGTCAAGCAGAAACAGCTCAGCTTTTCACATGTTGAAGTTGGAAGTGTTTTTTTAGCTGCAGATGCATCCTTTGCTACAAACAATCAAGCATTCACTGAAGGAATGCTACGTATCGCCTTTTAGCCTAGGAAATGTTTGGGGTTTTTTTAAAGAAGGAATTGAATTATCTGTTTACTTGCACTTAATATATATTTTAAATATACTACAAAATAGGCTTAAGTGGTTAAATGAAAAATTTGCATGATGTGCCAAATTTGTTTGATCTGACTACTCAAATAATCTTCAAAATAATCGATAGGATACTTGATTGCTAAAATAATTGCAAGCTGCATCCCAAAAAATTAAGAACAAAATAAAACACATTCACTAACAGTGTGGAGCCAGGACTCTCAGAGTTAGGTTGGACACTGCAGTGGTCATCACATTTAAATCAAGCACAATAAGGGGGGGGGGGTCAGTTTCTTGCTTCAGAACAACTTAAAGTGTCCATCATGTCATTCTTAACATTTACTGTACGTTAAATAGGCTGACAGAGACAGTGGAAGGTTTTCTCAGGCATAACAGTTCATAGAGCAGCACTTCCCATCTGCTGCTCTGAGCTGTCAGTCAGCTGTGTATCATCCCCAAAGACAAGGAAGACACCAAAGTTTTACAGTGAGGAGAAGAAGGAGTTGGATTTTGGATCTATTTTCTTATAGGAAAAAATGAGAATCACAGCTTGACTAATGGAAGATTGTCATCCATGTCTGCTTAACGAGAGGAATATTTAGGAATAAAAGTATGTCTTTTGTTGAAATAAAATGCCTACTGTAGGCAGATGACAGTAAATTAGCTAACTAATAAAAGCTTATGAGGCTCCATGTAAATCCAACAATCCACATGACATCTAAAGGTGCAATAAATTAATGCTCACATGAATGAATTGATATTAATGGTTCAATACACTAAACATTTGTGTTTTTTCTACTTTTACAGAGTTGCTGAAGTTTTTAGTGGACTCTGCAGATGATGCCAACTTAATGCAAGGTAACATTGTGTCTCATACCGGAACATTTCTTATGACCATCAAAGCTTAAAGTTAACATCAAAAGCATCGTAACAGCTGATCTCATTCTTAGCGGTGCAGTGTTCCTTTCTGAGGAGATATTAGGAAACAATCAATCATTAAAATAACAATGCCCTGGCATCAAATAGGTGCTAACTAACGACTATTTTAGTAATTGATTAATCTATCAATCATTCTGACGATTATTCTGACAAAAATTGGTACATTTTGCAGATTTTTCATTAACCACTAAAGCCTTTTTATACAATATTAGAAATACATGAAAAATGCAAATAAACAAATCAACTTTCTTTTTTAAATCAGAAAATAAACATTTTTTTCCTAAAACAGAATAAATGCAAAAAACAACCTTCTATTAAGCATCTTTTTATATCCAATTATTATTCAGCCAATCCAAAAAATAATTACCAGATCAGCTCTACACTCTATTGATGCTAAGTCAAGCAGAAACAGCTCAGCTTTTCACATGTTGAAGTTGGAAGTGTTTTTTTAGCTGCAGATGCATCCTTTGCTACAAACAATCAAGCATTCACTGAAGGAATGCTACGTATCGCCTTTTAGCCTAGGAAATGTTTGGGTTTTTTTTAAAGAAGGAATTGAATTATCTGTTTACTTGCACTTAATATATATTTTAAATATACTACAAAATAGGCTTAAGTGGTTAAATGAAAAATCTGCATGATGTGCCAAATTTGTTTGATCTGACTACTCAAATAATCTTCAAAATAATCGATAGGATACTTGATTGCTAAAATAATTGCAAGCTGCATCCCAAAAAATTAAGAACAAAATAAAACACATTCACTAACAGTGTGGAGCCAGGACTCTCAGAGTTAGGTTGGACACTGCAGTGGTCATCACATTTAAATCAAGCACAATAAGGGGGGGGGGGGGTCAGTTTCTTGCTTCAGAACAACTTAAAGTGTCCATCATGTCATTCTTAACATTTACTGTACGTTAAATAGGCTGACAGAGACAGTGGAAGGTTTTCTCAGGCATAACAGTTCATAGAGCAGCACTTCCCATCTGCTGCTCTGAGCTGTCAGTCAGCTGTGTATCATCCCCAAAGACAAGGAAGACACCAAAGTTTTACAGTGAGGAGAAGAAGGAGTTGGATTTTGGATCTATTTTCTTATAGGAAAAAATGAGAATCACAGCTTGACTAATGGAAGATTGTCATCCATGTCTGCTTAACGAGAGGAATATTTAGGAATAAAAGTATGTCTTTTGTTGAAATAAAATGCCTACTGTAGGCAGATGACAGTAAATTAGCTAACTAATAAAAGCTTATGAGGCTCCATGTAAATCCAACAATCCACATGACATCTAAAGGTGCAATAAATTAATGCTCACATGAATGAATTGATATTAATGGTTCAATACACTAAACATTTGTGTTTTTTCTACTTTTACAGAGTTGCTGAAGTCTTTAGTGGACTCTGCAGATGATGCCAACTTAATGCAAGGTAACATTGTGTCTCATACCGGAACATTTCTTATGACCATCAAAGCTTAAAGTTAACATCAAAAGCATCGTAACAGCTGATCTCATTCTTAGCGGTGCAGTGTTCCTTTCTGAGGAGATATTAGGAAACAATAAATCATTAAAATAACAATGCCCTGGCATCAAATAGGTGCTAACTAACGGCTATTTTAGTAATTGATTAATCTATCAATCATTCTGACGATTATTCTGACAAAAATTGATACATTTTGCAGATTTTTCATTAACCACTAAAGCCTTTTTATACAATATTAGAAATACATGAAAAATGCAAATAAACAAATCAACTTTCTTTTTTAAATCAGAAAATAAACATTTTTTTCCTAAAACAGAATAAATGCAAAAAACAACCTTCTATTAAGCATCTTTTTATATCCAATTATTATTCAGCCAATCCAAAAAATAATTACCAGATCAGCTCTACACTCTATTGATGCTAAGTCAAGCAGAAACAGCTCAGCTTTTCACATGTTGAAGTTGGAAGTGTTTTTTTAGCTGCAGATGCATCCTTTGCTACAAACAATCAAGCATTCACTGAAGGAATGCTACGTATCGCCTTTTAGCCTAGGAAATGTTTGGGTTTTTTTAAAGAAGGAATTGAATTATCTGTTTACTTGCACTTAATATATATTTTAAATATACTACAAAATAGGCTTAAGTGGTTAAATGAAAAATCTGCATGATGTGCCAAATTTGTTTGATCTGACTACTCAAATAATCTTCAAAATAATCGATAGGATACTTGATTGCTAAAATAATTGCAAGCTGCATCCCAAAAAATTAAGAACAAAATAAAACACATTCACTAACAGTGTGGAGCCAGGACTCTCAGAGTTAGGTTGGACACTGCAGTGGTCATCACATTTAAATCAAGCACAATAAGGGGGGGGGGGTCAGTTTCTTGCTTCAGAACAACTTAAAGTGTCCATCATGTCATTCTTAACATTTACTGTACGTTAAATAGGCTGACAGAGACAGTGGAAGGTTTTCTCAGGCATAACAGTTCATAGAGCAGCACTTCCCATCTGCTGCTCTGAGCTGTCAGTCAGCTGTGTATCATCCCCAAAGACAAGGAAGACACCAAAGTTTTATACAGTGAGAAGAAGAGGGAGTTGGATTTTGGATCTGTTTTTTTGTAGGAAAAAATGAAAAAAAGATCGTCATCCATGTCTGCTTTAAGGGAGGAATATTTAGAAACAAACTCATGTCTTTTGTTGAAATAAATAGCCTACTGTCGGCAGATAACAGTAAATTATCTCGCTAATAAATGCTTTTGAGGCTCCATATAAATCCAACAATCCAGCATCATACCTAGAGGTGCAATAAATTAATGCTCCTATGTATGAATTGGTATTAATGGTTCAATACACTAAACATTTGTGTTTTTTCTACTTTTACAGAGTTGCTGAAGTCTTTAGTGGACTCTGCAGATGATGCCAACTTAATGCAAGGTAACATTGGGTCTCACACCAGAACTTTTCTTTTGACCATCAAAACATAAAGTTGACATCACATTCAAAAAAACAGCTAATCTTATTCTGAGTGGCATAGGAAACATATTAGGAATAATTAAAATACAATGCCCTGGCATAAGATCAGTGCCAACTCACGACTGTTTTGGTAATCGATTAGTTTATCAATCTTTCTGATGAATAACCTGATAAGCAAATTACATTCTCATTCTCCATGAGTTTTTGATCAGCCACTTAAATCTTTTTGTACAATGTTAGAAATGCATTTAAAAAATGCAAATAAACAGAACAGATCTACAGAAAAAGAGGGGTTTTTTCATCTTAAATCCAACTTGTGTAAGGATTAAATAAATGATTGCTAATTTAGTTGTTAATTATTTCAGTCGTCAATTTATCACGATTAATGTGATTATTCGTTTCGGTCCTACACAGTTGGGATGGTTTCTCAGGCTCCTAAGCTTTGATATTTTTCCCTCAAATGTAACTTTGGTTGTAATAATAAAAACGCTTCAATTTAAGTTTCCTCAGACCAGAGGATGTGTTTCCAAAAGTTATGGTTTCTGTCCCTGCGTGCATTTGCAAATTATAATCTGGCTGAGTCGCTTTTGAGCCATGAAACCATGTTGGCAAAGAATTTGTTTGACTGTGAATAATTTGACTTCATTACCAGTTTTAGTAGCATCTTCACAAGGGGTCTTGCTTTTGTTTTGGGGTTGAGTCTTACTTTTCATAACTGAACTTGTGTATCTCCAGGAGAGTCTTCAGTCAACTTGTGGGGTAGTGTGATGGCTCAACTTTCCAATGATGTTTCTTTTGAGTCTTCTACGATGTCAGACAAGGAAGACATTCATCAAGGTATTTCTTTAAAATACATCCTCAGGTGTGCAAAGCATGTTCTGACAATTATTGGGGAAAAAAACGGTGCACTGCAGATTTTTCATTTAACCACAAAACCCTTTTTTTGCACAATATTAGAAATGCATTAAGCAAAAAGTGGCTAATAGGAGATTTCTTCACAAAATTTAAAACAGGTGAAGCTAAAACTATGCCACTTGAGGAGTTCTGGGTAGAACAGATTTACTGACAAAGGAGTTTTTTTTTTGTTGTTGTAGGTGTTTTTTTTTTTGTTTTTTTTTTTTTTTTACTTAAACACAAAATGTATATATTTTTTGTACAGTTTTGGCTTAATTACTGCTCTGAGTATGTTATTCTTTCAGCAAATGGCCTTTTTTGGGTCAATGTACTCTGGTTAACAATTATTCAATTACTAAATTAGTTGACAATTATTTCAATAATCAATTAATCATGATTAATTGTTTCATCTCTATTCAGATGATTATAAAACCTTGACATTATCATCTGAGCTTCCACAAATTGTTTAGAATAGAATAGAATAGAATAGAAATATTCTTTATTCTCCAGCAAGGCGGAAATTTCTTTTCAGCAGCAGCAAAATAGCAGTGACAGACAAAAACAGAAAAACAGACTCATGCAAAGAATATATAATATGTATAAAAAAACAGAACAAAGAATTTTTAAAAATACTGCACAGTAAGGTAAAATTTCAACATGAATACTGTGTAGTTGTAAAAAATACTCCAGTCCAGAGGAATGTGCAACTGAGTTAGATAATTAAAAATTTACAAGATATGCATGTCTCTGAGCATTAAAACTACAAACCATTCACAGTTAGTGACAATAAGAAAATGGTAGAGTTGTACAGATACTAACATGGATGTAAACACTTATAGATTTTGTTGGGAGTAATGATGGTTATAAAGTCTAACAGCTGCTGGGAGGAAGGATCTCTTATAACGCTCCATATTGCACCTAGGATGCAGCAGTTTGTCACTGAAGGAGCTATCCAGCTCAGCAACAGCTTCACACATGGGGTGGGATATTTTGTCCATCAGTGATGTTATTTTGACCAGAGTCCTTCTGTGTCCCACCACTTGCACTGGGTCGAGAGGGCATCCTAGCACAGAGTTGGCCTTCCTGATGAGCTTATCTAAATGCTTCCTCTAAGCTGTAGATAAGATGCTGCTCCAACATATAATCCCATAGAAGATGGCTGATGCACAGTGTCAAAGAAGGTCTTCAGGCGCGCCCCCAGCACTCAACAAGACTTAAGCCTCCTCACTAGGTAGAGTCTGCTCTGACCCTTCCTGTAAAGCGCATCAGTGTCATGAGTCCAGTCCAGTTCATTGTTCAGGTGAACACCCAGGTACTTATAAGAGTCCAAAATCTCAGTGTCCACTCCCTGGATGTTCACCGGTATCAGTGAGGTGGGTCTGCACCTGCGGAAATCCACCACCAGCTCCTTGGTTTTACCAGCATTGATCAGGAGGTGGTTCTGCTTGCACCAGTTCACAAAGTCCTGAGTCCACTGTCTGTACTCTGAGTTGTCCTCTCCTGTGATGAGACCAACTATGGCATCAGAGAACTTTTGAAGGTGGCAGCCTGGGGAGTTGATGGAGAAGTCTGAAATGTAGAGGGTGAAGAGGAAGGGTGCCAGCGCCGTTCCCTGTACTGCAGACCAGTCTGGTTGGAGACACAGCCCTGTGTCTTCACATACTGTGGGTGGCCATTGAGGTAGCCCATTATCCACTGAGATATGTAGTGGTCCACTCCTGACAGCTTCAGCTTGTGCCTCAGAGGTTCTGGCTGGATGGTGTTGAAAGCACTGGAGAAATCAAAGAAAATGATCCTCACAGTGCTTCCAGGTTTCTTCAGGTGGGTTAGAGCTCAGTGCAGGAGGTAAATGATGGCATCATCCACCCCAATTCCAGGCTGGGAGGCGAACTGCAGTGGCTCAAGTGAAGACATCACCAGGGGGTGTAGATGTTTGAGGACATCTACGCTGGTGAAGGGTCTTCATCAGATGCAATGTCAGGGCTACTGGCCTGTAACTGCTGAGTTCCTTTGGATGTTTAGTGTTTGGTACCGGTACCACACAGGAGGTCTTGCACAGTTGTGGTACTTTCCCCAGCTTCAGGCTCAGCCTGACCATGTATCCCATGATGCCACACAGCTGATCTGCGCAGCAACTAAGGATCCTGAAGCTGATGCCATCTGGACCTGCAGCTTTTCACACCTTGATTTTTTGCAGCTCATTCCTCACCTGAACTGATGTAAGGGACAAGATGGAGGGGGGAAGGGGTGTGTGGGATGGAGTACTCTGAAGGGAAGGGGGTGGATAATGGCTGAGAACTGAGA
The DNA here is from genome assembly GCA_014839685.1 of Anableps anableps. Lineage (NCBI taxonomy): Eukaryota > Metazoa > Chordata > Actinopteri > Cyprinodontiformes > Anablepidae > Anableps > Anableps anableps. Next base: position 5,609,143 of record CM026068.1, on the reverse strand, counting down.
GGTGTGAAGTCCTGAGAAGAAGAGCTGGCAGTCGTTGCAGATGAAGGGGGTTACAGCAGAGGGGACTGGGCTGGGGGATGGGTGGGTGGCTGGTCAAACCTCTTAAAGAACTGCTTCAAGTTGTTTGCCCACCCCAAGTCTCCTACAACCTGAGGGTTTGGTTTGTGGCCTGAAATTGCCTTCATACTTCTCCAAACCCTACTGATGTTGCTCTCCTGCAGTTGATCCTCCATCTTCTTCCTGTAAATGTTTTTTCCATCCCTAATTTTCCTTCTCAGTTCCTTCTGCACAGCTCTCAATCATCATTTTTGCCTGATTTAAATGCTCTCTTATTCTCCTTCAGGAGAGCCTTTATTTCAGGGTCGATCCAGGCTTGTTATTGGAGAAACACCGTACTGTCATGGCGGATACGGTGTTGTCGACGCAGAAATTGATATAGTCTGTGATGCAGTCTGTGATGCTTTCTATGTCCTCCCCATGAGGAGTACAGTGCTCTTCCCACACAGTGGAGATGAAACAGTCTCTCAGAGCTTCTTCAGTCTCCTCAGACCATGTCTTCACTGTGCTTGTCACAGCTGTGTACCAGGGGTTTATAAAGAGGCTGGAGATGAGCCAGGTTGTGATCAGAGACCCCCCAGGGGAGAGAGAGGTGATGAACTCTATGCCTCCTTGGTGTTGGCATAAACTAGATCCAGCATTTTTTCATCTGTGGTGTGGCAGGTGACATATTGGGTGAAAATTGGTAGAATGTAGGACAGGGAGACATGATTAAAGTCCCCGGAGATCAGAAAGATGGCCTGTGGGTGCTGTGTTTGAAGTTTGCTGACGGCAGTATGGAGGACATTGCAGGCTGCTGCAGCATTAGCAGAGGGTAGGACATATACAATTTTTACAATAAAATCTCCTGAGGAAGATAGTGCGGCCTCATACTAACAGCTAGCAGGTCAATGTCCTTATTGCAGAGTGTCTCTTTGATGGTTAAATGTCCAGAGTTATCCCATCTATCGTTCACAAACACAATGGCGCACTTGAGCCACTTTGTTGGGAGGAGATCTCATGTTTCCCGTGATGATGGACAGGATGACGTGTCTAAACCTTCTTCCTCGGTTGCAACGCCCAATGCCCGGACACGTCCCACGTCTCTTCTCAGCTCGCGGGGAATGTCGGGTCTCTCAGTGGGAGGCAGAACAGTCGAGCTGCCAAGAGCTAGCAGCTGAACCCTGCTGTAAACAATGATCTCATGCCCGCTCGCGCCTTCTCCCAACACAAAAGACTTTATAAACAAACTTAAAAACAAAGTTGTCCACTAAACAGTCAGTTCCATTGTGTGAACCAGCAATACAAAAAAAAGAAAGCAACAGAAAAAGAATATACAGCACGTCTAAATAAGATTTTAAAGGAAAATACTCTTAATCAAGTTGGAGCTGCTGTAGCGGACTGCCATCTCATGTGACGCCGAAAATAGTAAAGGGAATACTAATCTTAGTGTGTGTAACAAAGGTTACATGTTCTTTGCAGAGTGTATGTAAATATCTAGTTACTACTGTACAATTTATAACAAATGTCCATAAAGGTCTGAGAACTCCGGAAATTCATCTGGAAAAGTGTTGAATTTTGATATAAAAATGTTCATGAACCCTTGAATGATTGACGTTTATTACTTCATTTAACTTTTTTTTCCTTAACTTTGTGTTTCATATAGCTTTAGATGCTCACACTGTAAACCAACAAAGACAGTTCAGTGCCACTGAACCTCCTCTACAGAAGCCTTCTACCCCAAGTCCAGAGGATAGCCAACCCACACCGAAGGTTGGCGCCCCAGAATCGCCTCCAGTTCAAGATCCCAGTTTCCTGATGTCCACTGCTCAACAAGACAACATCAAGGCCCAATCCCACAGCTCTCTTAATAGAAACATCTTGGGACTCTATAAAAGGTTTAAAGCCAAGACTTCAAGTTTGTTTCCTCAGATCAAAAGAGCTGAGTTCAGTCCAAGAGGGGGGGTGTACAGGCCATCTGCTCACATCTCTGCAGGATTAAATAGACAGACCATGAATCTCAGAGGCACACCTCTGTCTGTTGTCACATTGCCCACCATTCCCAGCTGGCACTACAGCAATATCCAACCTGAAAGTTCTTCACACCCTACTGAGAACCAGCTTCGTCTTTCTCAGTTCCTTCATACTATCAGAGACAGCTCCAAAACGCCCATGCCTGAGTGGAGGAAGACCCTGTACCAGCTGGTCTCTCTTCAGGGTTTCCGTTCTTCACGGGTATCAGGGCAGTTTGCTGCAGAGCATCCAGAGGTGCTTTCAGAGGAGCATCCCAAGGAGCATTCAGAGGAGCATCCAGAGGAGCCTCCCCGAGCGTCAAAACCTTTGATAACCATCCCCATCCGCCAATGGGGTCAGGGTGAAGCATCCCAAAAGGTGGTGCAGGGTGAAGCATCCCAAAGGGTGGTGCAGGGTGAAGCATCCCAAAAGGTGGTGCAGGGTGAAGCATCCCAAAGGGTGGTGCAGGGTGAAGCATCCCAAAAGGTGGTGCAGCGTGAAGCATCCCAAAGGTTGGTGCAGGGTGAAGCATCCCAAAGGTTGGTGCAGGGTGAAGCATCCCAAAAGGTGGTGCAGGGTGAAGCATCCCAAAGGGTAGTGGTGGAGCTCCATTTGAAAAACAGAACAAAGCCGACCCGCTGTCGCATCAGCAAAGTGATCCCTTTGGCTGCTCAACAAAACTTCATCACGATACATCAATATGGGAAGACTGAGTATGGAAAGCTAGAGTTTGACTGGATAAGGGGATCTTAGCAGTCAAAGCCAGTGAGCGTGTGATCAGGTCAAAACCTGGTGTTTATTAAAGTGAATTGGTTTGTTTAAAAAAAACAAAGTTCATGTTCTGTCTTATCTTTCCCTGCATGTCAGAATGATTTCTTTGTACAACTTGAAGCAAGTTTAGATACTTGTTTTTAGGGCTGAAACTAATGATTATTTTAGTAATAGATTATTCTATCGATTATTCTGATGATTAATCAATTAATCGGATAAAAAATTGACCAATTCTGCAGATTTTTTGTTTAACCACTTTTGTATAATAGTAGAAATACATTAATTGATGTAAATAAATAATTCAATTCCTTTTTTAAAGAAGAAAAATATTTTACTGCCTAAAATGCAATAACATTATTCCTTTAGTGCACACTATTATTATTTTAGTAATCAATTATTTTGATTAATCTTTTAATCTGATAAAAAAACTGACATATTCTGCCAATTTTTCATTTAATCACTTAAACTATTTTTATACAATAGTTTAAAAATAACAAAAAGTACAAATAGTTAATTTCCTTTTAAAATAAGAAAATAAGCATTTTATTGCCTAAAAAAAAAATCAATTACAGCTTTCCTTTAGCAAATGCTTGATCATTTGTAGCAAAGGATGCATCTGCAGCTAAGAAAAATACTTCTAACGTCACCATGTGAAAATCTTAGTCTTTTCCACTTGACTTAGGATCAATACAGTTGTAGGGATGATCTGTTTTGTTTTTTAACCAATTAAGAACTGGAAAACAAAAGGTGCATAATAAGAGCGTTTTTTTTTTTTTGTTTTGTTTTGTTTTTTTTTTTGAACCAGGTGAACCTAAAACTATGCCACTGGAGGAGTTCTGGGTAGAACATATTTTTTACTCCTCCAGACCTGTAAGTGGCGCTAAACATGGAGTATGGGTCATGTACATAAAGCCTCAACATGAGGATAGCGCTAAACATAGTTGAGCTTCTTCTCTGTGTATGTTCGGTTCCAAAAACAAGCTACAGCACAGCCATGAACATGTAAGGCAACATTTTAGGCAATAAAAAGTTTATTTTAAAAAAATTGAATTTCATTATTTATTTGCATCTTTTATGTATTTCTAATATTGTACAAAACAGACTTAAGTGGCAAACTAAAAGTCTGCAGAATGTGCCAATTTTTTATCCAATTAATCATCAGAATTAATAAAATGCTGCAGCCTGTTTATGATTAAAAAATAATGCATGTTAAACATATGTTATCTTTATTGACAAATGTTTCAAGTTACAAGACAAAAGTTTTTTGCTCACTGAGCTGTTACTGCTCGAAAAACAGTCTGTTGATTAAAAGAGAAATTAAAGCTAAAAAACAAAAAAAAAAAAAAAAAAAAAAAAAAAACGTTTATAGCCAGCATTACCTTGTTTTTTTGTTTGTTTGTTTTTCAAAAAATTTGGAAAATTATACTAAAAAAGCCAAGAAAGTAAAATAAACAACATAGTATCAAACTAACTGTACTGATAGAAACATTAAGCCTGACTGGGAAGGATCAAAGAAACAGAGTAGAGAATACTGTTTAGGAGGCAGATATGCAGTTCACGTCGGCATAAATCATACAGTTTACACAGATGGCACTCGGATCAAAGAGAACCAACAACATTCTGAGCAATGGGTTAGAAATATGGCGTGTAGCACATAGAAGGACATCATTACAGCAGAGTTTACAGCATCCAGAAGATCTAACTGTTATAAGATCATGCCATATCATTTACAATGATCTGGTTTAATTTAGAGCAACATTCTTCCACTATTGCATAGTTTACCTTCTAAGAATTTGCCATGCTTCAAACCTGATATAAAAGTGTAATCTTTAAATGCTTTGGGGCCAGATGCAGAAACAATGAGACCACCCAAGCACTAACATACAGATGCTTCTGGAAAAGACACTCGTGTTTATGGATAAATTAGTGAGAGAACAGGCGCACTGTAAATTCTCAAAGTATACACTGCAGTAACACAAAATCTTACAAAGTATTCTTGGTCTATTTTCAACAACAAATATCTTGAATGCACTTGAAATAAGAAAACTAACTTATAAGTAACTTTTCAGCACGATATAGCAGCTTGTTTTAAGTCAATAATTCTTTAATATTGATGAAAAAGTTAAAATGTGTTGTTCCGCTGGCAAATTATTTCACTTATAACTAGCACTTTTTCATCAATATTAAGGAATTATTGACTTAAAATCAGCTCCTGTATCTGCTGAAAAGTTACTTGTAAGCAGTTTTGTCTTATTTTGGGTGTATTCAAGATATTTTCACTAGAAACTAGACCAAAAATACTGCAAGTATGCAAAAATCAGCTCCTGTATCTGCTGAAAAGTTACTTGTAAGCAGTTTTGTCTTATTTTGGGTGTATTCAAGATATTTTCACTAGAAACTAGACCAAAAATACTGCAAGTATGCAAAAATGCTTGGTAAGATTTTGTGTTTTTGCAGCATACACATATTTTTAGACCATATTTGAGGACTGACAAAGGGATAATCATAAAATATATATTTATATTAGAATAGAATATACATTTTCAGATTAGATCAGTTGTTTTAAGTTTAGATCATTTAGATGGTACATATAATTTTAGTCATGTGTTCGTTGTTATGGGCCAGCTCCTATCAAGAAACCAGTAACCAGCTGGTCAGCAGACTGAAAAAAAGGCTGCTTATGCTCTTCCCTTGCTTACAAGACAATTGCTATTGTTCAGAAAAAAATTTTGGTGATAAAAAGGAAGTCGTTATCTAAAAACTAACAGTGCCACGCACCAGTCCTACTGCCAAGCTGCAACTACAGCTCGACTGTGTTACTCTGTAAAGAGCACAAAAATATGATATTCTGCACAGTAAGCACTCAGATATTAGCAATTTAGCAGGTGCTTATTCTACATTTTTTGATTAAATCTATGTATGAAAATAAAATAAATAAATAAATGCTATATCATTAATTTAAAGGTAATAGGATTGTTTTCAGCATACACATGAAATAATAGTTGCTTTTCAGAAAAAGAAGTTAGATCAGGTAACAATTTTAGTCTTCAGTTTATGAGAAAATAACATCGCTATAATACCGCCAGAACCTCATACCAGCCAGAGCCTGTGTATCAGAGTAACTGTTTGTGTAAACACAGTGCTAATGATGTGGTCATGCAAGCAAGATTTTTCACATCATAAGTAAAACCTAAAACACTACAGTCAGTGCAGTTTGTAAAGAACAGGAAACTAAACTCCTCTGCAGAAGCTGGTTTGAAACTACAGCTTCGGTGTTTAAAATGCTGTAAAGCAATAAAAATCAGGTTCAGTGCAAAGCTGCACAGACCTTAGCCTCACCCACCAGTTCAGGTACAGGTAAGCGTGGATCCGAACCCTCCCTTCCAGCCTACTGTGACTGTGAATATATTTAATCTCTTAAAGAGGTAGGATGCATATTGTGAAAACCACACTTCAAAAACAAAAAATCTTACCAAGTAGTTTTAGTTTCTAGAGCAAATATCTTGAATATACTTGAAATAAGTCAAAACTAACATACAAGTGACTTTTCAGCAGATATAAGAACTTGTTTTAAGTCAATAATTCCTTAATATTGATGAAAAACTTCTAGTTATAAGTGAAATAATCTGCCAGTGGAACAAGACATTTTGGTTTATAATATGGGAAAAATATCTTGTTGCACTGGCTGATTATTTCACTTCTATTACTTTTTCATCAATATTGAGCAATTATTGACTTAAAACAAGCTGTATTCAAGATGTTTGTACTGGACATTAGGCCAAAAATACTTGGTAAGATTTTGTTTTTGCAGTGCAGGTTTAGGAGCGCTGCATTCAGAACATGCGTAATGAGAGCTTTAAAAAGTGAGTGCATTTGTGTTCTTACTGACAGTTTTTTTTTTTTTTTTTTTTTTTTTTATTGCACCTAAACTTTCTCTTCTTTTCTGTTTCTGGGGAACAAATTGGAGGATGGTGAAACATGCTGGAGCCTTTAAATCAGGGGTGGGCAATCCCAGTCCTCGAGGGCCGGTGTCCTGCAACTCTTAGACGTCACCCTGGTCCAACACATTTCAGTTAAATAGCTGAATTACCTCCTCAGTGCAGTCAAGTTTTCAGAGTCCTGCTAATGACCTCATTATTTGATTCAGGTGTGTTAAAGCAGAGACACATCTAAAAGTTGCAGGACACCGGCCCTCGAGGACTGGGATTGCCCACCCCTGCTTTAAATGGTGCTGTGGGTGCTGACTAGAACGTCTGAAGGCCATTTTGTGTTCCTCCCTGATAATCCCAGTGGGCTGAGGAGATGGTTCTATGAGGTAAGTACTGGCTAGCACCCAAAGTAACACCCACAAACAGAAGGGACTCCGGACAAAGCTGATGGCACAACCTTACACAATGCTACTAAAACCACCGCTCCTTTTTATTCAACTCAGCTTTAAATAAGTGTCACATAAGAAGGAGGTTGTGGTTATCCTTGAAACAAGGTTGCAGCAGACTGAACAGTCCCTTCCATTGGAGGGGGGGCGGGGGGGGGATTATCTAGCGTCATTGAGCTGCCGGGCCACCGTCAGGATCTCCTTGGCTCCTTTGCTCAGCAGTAAATTGGCCAGGTCGACGCCCAGCCGCTCAGCCGCGTCCTGGGCTTCAACTGGGAGTTTGATGGCTGTGACTCCCACTCTCTGGACCCGCTCGTCCACCTTCTCCAGGCTCTGATGAACGTAAACATCAGTAAAAAGTTGAAACGCGAGAGCCCAGAGTTGCAAAGATGGGCGGTGGTCAGAACGCTTTCATACTCACCTTGTCACCGGGAGCGACGCTGGTCTGCATGGTTTCTTTAAGACTCTCGGATCCATCGAGACTGTACACAGCACCAGTCAGGTAGAGCTGAAAAAACAGGGCAGGTTTACAATTTGAGCACAACGGAAGCTCATTTCCGCCATGAAAGAAAAAATAAAAGTCCAACAGGAAGTCATAATTATGAGTTTTAAAGTCATAATTTCGAGAATAAGTGTCACAATTCTGACTTTCAGAGTCATAATTATGATAGAAAGTCACGTTTTTCTAAGGAGTCATACTCCAGTATCTAATAATCTCATAATTTCATAATTATGACTTTCTATATAATCATGACTTTGAAAGTCAAAATTATGACTTTGTATCTCAAAAGTGCATCTTTAAAACTCGTAATTATTATTTCCTTTTGGGGTTTTATTTTTAATTTCATAGCAGAAATGGGCTTCCACAGAGCAAAAATGATGAATGCGCATCTAATTTTTTTTTATTCCTTTTGTTTTCCAGGATATTTGAATAAGTTTGTCAAACTAATGCATGAGTATATGTTAAACAATATCATTTAGGGTTACCACATCTTCCTGTATTTGCTTTTTAGATCAATACAGTATTTTAGATCAATGCAGGTCAGGGTTTATCCTGTATTTTCAAGTTGTTTTGACAGCAGCATATCATACACAATCATCATGAAAACAAATGATGCTGTACTTGCTGAAGTCAAATTTGCAAGTGAGTGGAAGGAAGTGACTGGTTTGAGCCAATCAGAGGGAAGTAGGTAGGTCTGGGTTTGATAAATCCGAGAGAGAGAGTCAGAGAGAACATCAATGGTTTGCCACGACAACACCACACTCACCTCCTAAAAATGTTTTAGTATTAACTTTACAAAAAAAAAAAATAATAATTTTAAAGTTTTAATTTCATATTTATTAAACGCATAGTTGGAAATTTAGTAGAAGCCAATTTGTAAAGCTAATTCTTAAAATGTTAATGAATTAACAGAAGAAACCTGAGTTCACACAATCCTTTATTCTGTTTTGCCATCAATATTACTGATTTAACATTTAATGCCTTAGTCTGAAAAAGGAATTTCTGCATTTTAGTCTGTCATTTCACCTCTCCAATACCAAACAGCAAAAAAAGAGAGATGGTTAATTGTTAGCATTACATCACATTAGTCTGTGTTGCTAATTAGCTCACTTATAGTTGTTTTCTGGAGAAGACAGGATTTTCTTCTAGGTCATAGCAGCTTGTGTATACTAGATTCAAGACATTAAGTATAAAACAAAATCAAACATAAAATTACCTAATACTAACTGTATACAGTTAGCTCAGATAATATGAGCTGCAGTTAGCTAATATCAGATAACTGCAACTAATATGAGCTAACTGTATAAAGTTAGCTAATACTAACTTCATACAGTTAGCTAATATGAGCTAACAGTAGCTCATATTAGCCAATACTAAGTTTATACAGTTAGCTCATATTAGCTAACTTTTGCCAGTATTAGGTTATACTAACTAACTTCATACAGTTAGCTAATATGAGCTAACAGTAGCTATATTAGGCAATACTAACTAACTTTCTACAGTTAGCTCATATTAACTAACTGTAGCTAATATTAGGTAATACTAACTAACTTTATACAGTTTGCTACATCTACAGCCATGAAACACTACCTTAATACTACTACTACTACTACTACTACTACTACTACATCACCAGCATTTTTACAAACTGGTGCCAACTCCTCAGCAGGAAAAAACTGTTTGCTTTCCTATAAGAGTATTGAGAAGTGTGATCAGCATGTAATCGTAACCAACGCACTCGGAGAGAGAAATAACATAGTGGGAGAGAGACAACGTTAGTAAAAACCACCACAGATGTTTAGGACTATATGTTTAGTTTTACAATTAATTAATACTGCTTTTACTTACCTGTTCTTAATCTGTGTTGTAACGTGTGTCTCTAGTTGGGATTTAAATGTAACTTTTTTTTAATTGCTGCTTAAAAAAGTGGCTTAACTTGTTGGCAAACTTGCCCTGCTGGCAACACTTATGCATACAAATCAGTGACAGATCACTGAGAAAAGATGATGACTTGAACAGTGCTCTGTGTGACTGAAAGCATGTCTAACCTCTGCTAGTTGGCCATGTGTGTGTGCACAGGAACCGTACTTTTTACAGTCAAAGCAGCAGGAAGTAAACAGCAGAGCAGTCTTCCTCTTACCAGCATTCCTACCTGTGTGTCTTTTACTTCGGTATGCACAGCCACAGGAACACTACAGCCGCCCTCCTATTAATTAAAGTTATTCTGAATAAAAATCGACTCCTGGATCTGAACACAAAGGAATGAGTAAAATGAATTTAGCAGGTTTTTGTCATACCAGTTGTTTGAGGAAGGCTCTCTCAGCGATGCAGCGCAGCACAGTGTCAGGGTCATGGAGGACAGACACCATCTCCAGGATGTCTGCATCTCTGGCCCGGACCTCCACCGCCAAAGCCCCCTGAAGACAAACACGCAGATGTTGATTTCAACAGCATCACGCACATAATTACTTTTCCATTCCAAAAACTGGACATAGTTTATTCCCCTACCTGTCCAACAGCATACATACAGTCTTCAGGCTCCAGGATCTAACAGCAGAAAAACAATCAAGAGCGTTTGTGAGACGAGAACCAATCAGAAACATCCATGAGAGGATCCAGCATCGTCAGAAGGAGTACCATGCTGATTCGGTTCTCCCAGCCCATCCTCTTGAGGCCGGCAGCAGCCAGGATGATGGCAGCAAAGTCGTCCTTCTCATCCAGCTTCTTCAGACGCGTGTTCAGGTTCCCACGCTGAAGGCTGCGGTTAAGAAAACGCCTCAAAACACCAACTGCACAGATTACCGAACTAGGAACTCAGGACTCTTTTTCTTTACATGTTTTTTTATACTGCTTGACAATGTTATTCGTATTCCTTTAGGGCTGAAACGATTAATCGGATTAATCAATTACTAAAATATTTGTCAGCTAACTTAGTAAATCAATCAAAAAAAGGCCATTTTCTGAAAGAACAACACACTCACAGCAGTAATTAAGCCAAACTGGACAAAAAGTATAGATATATATATATATTTTGGATTTTGTAGATTTGTGTTATTTCTTTTATTTTCTTTTTTTTTTTTTTTTTTTTTTTTCAATGGACCCTTAAGTGTCCACAGCAATAAAGACTGATTGATTAATTTCCCTTCGGGATCAATAAAGTATTTCTGAAATTGAACTGAACTGGATTTAAATGCATGTCACACTTTTCAGGGTGTAATAAAATTTTAATAAGATTAAATAAAAAATAATAACAGACTATCAATAGGGCTGCAACTAACGATTATTTTAGTAACTGATTATTCTCATAATTAATCGATTAATCTGATTTTTAAAAATTGGCACATTCTGCAAATTTTTCATTGAACTAATTAATCCTGTTTTATACAATATTAGAAATACTTTAAAAGATGCAAATAAAAAAATAATTTCATTCTTTTTTTAAATAATCAAAATAAACATTTTATTACCTAAAATGCACTAACATAGCATTCCTTTCGTGGATACTTGATCATTTGCAGCAAAGGATGCATGTGCAGCTAAAAAATACTCTTCTAACATCAACATGTGAAAAGCTCCGCTCTTTCTGCTCAACTTAACATCAATACAGCGTAGGACTGATCTGGTGATTATTTCTGAAAACCTGATTAACAACTGGATAGAAAAAGGAGCCTAATAAGAAATTTTTTATTTTACAGAATTTGAACCCAGTGTAGCTAAAACTGCCACTTTAGGAGTTTTGGGTTGAACTTATTTAATGACAAAGGGTATTATTATTATTATTATTATTATTATTATTATTATTATTATTATTATTATTATCTTAAACGTAAAACATACATATTTTTTGTACAGTTTTGCTTAATTACTGTTCTGTCGTTCTGTCAGGAAATGGCCTTTTTTGTTAACGATTAATTGTTTACTAAATTAGTGGACGATTATTTCAAAAATCGATTAATCACGATTAATCATTTTAGCTCTAGTTGTTAATAAAAAAATATAACAGCCTGTGCTTTTTCTATCAACTTCACAGATATATACTACTTTGTGTTGGCCTATAACATTGATGGAGGAAAAAAAAACAAAAAAACGTGACAAAGGCAGATAAATACTTTTGTCATCTTCATGTTCTAATGTTGATGAAGCCTAACAAGTTCAGGGTGAAAAGAGGAAAACTGTCACAAAGGATACGATATCCTTGAACTCCAGGTGGGGAAACCTCTTCTTCAGCTGGGCAGCACGGCGTAATGAACTCGTACCAACCACACTGCGCGCGCACACACACACACACCGATGCATAGTGTGAAACATAATCTGTTCATTTAACTATAACCAACACACTAAGCTTCCTAAATGGCTCCTACCTTTTCTCTGGAAGAGTGTCCAGACATTTCCCTGCGTTGTTTGGATGGAGCACCACTGCATCATGGGGGTTCTCCCTCCTGAAACAAAAGGACAGCAGTGGTACGTGCTGCTTGAACGCCAGCCACAGTAAGACTACACCACAAACACCCTGCTGACATTGTGAACACAAACTCCACCACCCCTTTATCTTCTCAGTTCTGCTCCTGCTTGGAAGAAATCCTAAAAGGAACAAACTGGAATTATAAAATGTCTGGCCTTTTACTTCTTAATCAGAATCATCCGTTTTAATGTTAACCAGATTTTTGAACATCAGCACCTCGTTTTTTTCCTTTCTGTAAACTGTTTCAATAAGCCCGAGCGCCCCGACCACCGGGCTTAGCAAGTTTTCTGAGGGAGACCCTGAGATCCCCTTTTTTACTATTCTGGTACATAAAAGCTTATAGTTGTGGGTGTGCTTCCTTTAACTATGACTCCACACAATAATACTCTACCTCGGTGCATTGTTCCTATGTATTCACTAACACAAACATTTCCTTGGTAGGGCCTGTGCTGTAAATAGAACAAAACGTGACTTTAAATGTTGCAGACTGCAGACAACACATCTGTGGACCTACTTCAGCACAGCTCCGATGGTGAATCCTGCAGGCAGGCTGGTGGGAAGATCTTTCAGCGAGTGAACGACCAGGTCGACCCTGTCGGTCACAGAGCAAGGACATCATTAACACCAGCTCCAGTCATGTTTCATGGTATAATGCGTTCATTCAGCTGCAGCACAGAACCACCTGCTACATCTGAGGAGGCAGTCAAAGGGCTTCTTTCTCTATGATTTCAATACAACATACGGTGCCTTGCAAAAGTATTCATACTCGCTCGTATTTTGTCTCATTGAAACCGCGAGCATCCGTATATTTTATTGGAATTTTATGAGATAGAAGAACACAAAGTGGTACAGAACTGAGAAGTCGAAGGAAAATTAAACATGTTTTTTTTTTTGGTTAATCTATCTTCAGCCTCCATTAATCAATATTCTGTAGAAACACCTTTCTCTGTTCTTTCAGTTAAAGTTGGGTTACGTCTGAAACAGCCTTTAAAAGACATTTTAACTGGGGCTGAAACGATTAATCGGATTAATCAATTATTGAAATAACCGTCAACTAATTTAGAAATCGATTATTCATTAACTGGAGCATACAGACTCAAAAAAGGCCCATTGCTGAGCCAAAACTGTACAACAAATATATACATTATATTGCTTTTTCTATAAATCTGTTCTACCAAGAGCTCCTCAAGTGGCAGTTCTGGTTGCACTGGGTTTATAGTTTTTAGGGTTATCAGAGTGAAGACTGATGAATACTAATGCACTCTAAACTTTCAGATTTTAATTGTAAAAAAAAAAAAAAAAAAAAAAAAAAAAAAAAACCAAAACATGCATCATTTCCCTTCCACTTTACAACTTTACATTACTTTGTGTTGGTCTGTCACATAAAATCCCAATAAAGTAGAAGGAGTGTCGTGGTTGTAAAATGACAAAATATGAAAAACGTCAAACAAGGCAATGTACATCAGATGTGCAGATGGACCCAACATCATGACATTTTTTAAGGCTTTTCTGTTATGAAATGAATGAAACTCAAATGAACTTAGTTGCTGTTCCTCTTTTTTTCCAAGGAAGAGCCTGAAATTTACAATACACATGAGTGTGCAGTCTGTGTCACACTTACTCGTTCCTCTCTAGCGCGTTCTCCAACTCTTTGGTGAACAAACTCTTCTCACCGATCTGAAGGAAACATATTCTGTTAGCTCCCTGTCGAACAGTTCAGATAAAGCACTGCACACATCAAGTCCACTACAACAGATTCTGGTAGAACAGAAGTCGATGTGGGTTTTATTTCAGCCAAGTAGGTAAGTGAAGAAAACCCACAGCAGATTCCTAACCATCAGGGCTGAAACGATTAACTATAATAAATTGATTATTGAAATATTCATCAACTAATTTAGAAATCGATTCATCGTTAACTGGAGTATACAGACTCAAAAAGGCTATTTTGCTCAAAGAACAACATACTCAGAGCAGTAATTCAGTAATTAAGCCAAAACTGTACAAAAAATATATACATTTTGCATTTAAGATAAAAAAAAAACCTTTGTCTGTAAATATGTTCTACCCAGAACTCCTCAAGTGGCAGTTTTAGCTTCACCTGGTTCAAATTCTGTAAAAAACAAAACTCATATGAAGCACTTTTTTCTCTCCATTTATTAATCGGTTAATCCAAAAAATAATCAACAGAAAAAAAAAGTATTAGTTCCACTGGCAGATTGTTTCACTTAAAACAGGGAAAATGTCCTGTTATTAGTGGAAATTCTACCAATATAGATACTTTTTGTACTTATTCAAGAATTATTGACTTAAAACAAGATTATTTATCATACTTAAAAGTTACTTTTAGGTTATTTTTGTCTTAATTCAAGTGTACAAAAATATTTGCACTAGAAGCTTGACAAACATTCTTGGTAAGACTTTGTGTTTTTGCAGTCCATCTGTGGATTCTCTTTCTAACTTTAATACCAGGGTCTTGTAAAAGTTTTTCTTAATAAAAAATTAAATTATTTAGGGGAAAAAAAAAAAAAAAACTCAAGTTCAACAGAAACTCAAATTGAGATGTGGCGATTTAAAGATAAAAAAGAAATCCCAGTAAGATACCCTTTATTCTTAAGAAATTAAGACTTTTTTCTAATTATTTAGATAACAAAAAAGCAAACAGGCAGAAACAAAAACATCTGCAGTTGCCTTACTTTTCTAGACCTTTCTAGGCTGCGTAGGTATAGATTTAAACCATTTCAACCTTAAACTGTGCCATATAGAGTATGTATGACACTACAAACAATGGCCTTACCTTTGATAAAGCTGTGTCCAGGATTTTATCCCCTATGGTTGACATGGCAACTAAAAGAGATAAGATGTTTATTGATGACAGTTAGTGTCAATTACTTGAACTGTGAAGAGATGCGGTCATTCAGGCTTAAACAGTGAGAATTCGACATCTGCAAACATCACACAATATTCACTGCTCCAAATACCAGGATAGTGAAGATAGTCCTGCTTTTTATGTGATTAGGGGATAAATAGGCCAGCAGGTCTTAGCAAATAGCTCACTCCAGACCACTTGATGCCTGTTTCTATCAAATTATGATCTTTGGCTTTTTTTCTAGATGCACTACGGAATATATAGGACATGCTATAGTTTGTGCAATGCAGCTAAAGAAGTAGTAGGATATGGGCGATATGGCTTAAAAATAAAACCCGATTAAAAAACGATTTTTTCATACCAGATGCAATTTCAATCGATTTTTTTTTCTCACTTTCTTTTCTTAAAAAAAGAAATTACAAGTGAAAAAATATTTTCAAAAAGTGGCTTTTATTATCCCTACTCTGAGTTGTACGATGGCGTTTTCGAGCCAGGCTACAAAAAGTTTTCTTATTGTTTAATTACAAGAATAAAGTCATAATACTAGCAGAATAAAAACACAATATTACCAGAGGAACGTCTTAAAATTATAAGAAAAAAGTCGTTTTAATGAGAAAAAAGCTGAGATCTGACAACGTCAGTCCGTGTGGTTCTTCCTTCAGAATAGAATCAGTCGTTTGCATGATCATTTCAAAGTCCTGCTACTGATAATAATTTGATGCTGATGTGTTGAAAGATGAAGTTGGAGTTCCCACAAAATTACTACTTCATTCTCCTAATATTACAACTTTATTCTGGTAACATTATGACTTTATTCTTCTATTACTACGACTTTACTAATGTATATCTGTATCCTTGTAAAATTGTGACTTTATTCTCATAATTAAAAAAATAAATAAATAAATCATAGCCTGGCTCTAATGCGTCATTGTAGAATTGACCAGAATTCAAAGTCCAAATAAACAGAAACTGTAAAGCATGCTCGTCAAACAAGATGGTGGCCATCGGGCGCACTGACATCACTCTGAACTATGGAAACCCAAGAAGAGCGCTGTTGAAAAAAATAATAAAAATCCAGATTTCCCAAAAAATTAAATCTTTAAAAACCAAAAATTCAATTAATCGATAAAATCGAGTCATCGCCCAGCCCTAAGACTATTCTGTTTCTTCATGACAGCCTGAAGATACAGCTGACATCATTAGCTCATGGCCTCTGTTAAAAAAACCCGAGAAAGTCTAGTTCCTAAGCAGGAAATTCTGAAGAAGTGAGGTTAAGATCATGATTATTCCACTGAAAATTGTGCAATCGTGACAGTTAAGAGCTTCAGTGAAGTCACGGGATATGAAAAAAACGATTTAGCTTTAGCTTCTCTCTGATTCCTTTCTCTGCTGTGCAACCTCCAACCTGATAAGACAGGTCTATTTCTAGTTGTCACTCACTGCATGTGCATACAGATCATAGCTGACTAACACTTGTTTATGACACGGTCACTGAGATCCAACGGCAGAGGAACAGCTGGAGCGGCTGTGTGAAGGAGAGCAAATGGAGCACGTCCAACAGAACTGATACGAACACAGTGTTAGCTTGGCTAATTCATCTGCATCAACGTCATATAAAAGTCAGAAAGCTGGAGGGTAGATGAGAAAAAAATGCTAATACGAAAAAAACTAACACATTTTGGAATCATACGTTTTTAATTACAGTTTTTTTTTTTATCATGAAATATAATCTGTTTTTCCAATCATTATTATAAAATATAACTTAAAATGATTTATTGAAATGTTATTTGCCATGCTCATCTTCCTGATTGGCTGCCAGTCAAATTTAGCGCAAAGTGTAGCAGTTTCTGACCAGAAAAGACCGAAGGAACTGTCCTGCAGCCCTGCTGGGGAGGACACTACACCCTGAGAACACCTGGCCGACTAAAATCAGGAGGTATGAGGCAGCATTGTTGCTAAATGAATGCAATAATTATTGAATAAAAGCGAGAAAAAACATTCTAAAAGTTCAAGTTTCTTTACATATTTTGATGCATTGTCAGTGGGTTTGTAACAGGGGGTCTCCACCCAGAAGCTAATGCTGTCTGAAGGAGGGTCATGGCATGGAAAAGTTTGGGAACCCCTGGACTATACAACAGGGGTAACAGGGAGCCCCCACCACTATTTAAATAATTCAATTAAAAAAAAAAAATAGTTTATCTATCCCAAAGGGAAATTAAATATTGTTGGAACTCATTTCATCCAAATATCTTCAAAGAGTCATTGTGGATGGTGATAAAATGGGGGGGAAGGCTCTCCAGTAGCAGTCAGTTTTCCAACAAATCTGATGAAGCCTCTGACTGAAGACTGTTGCTGTATGACATGCTAACAGCTCACCATCCGGGCAGCAGAGACTATTTGTTATACAGCAACATGTCCTGGATGACACCATCATCTGTTAGCAAGCACTGCTAATCCACCTCATTTGCTGTTGCCGCTCCTCTTTTAATCTCAGTCTGGCTGTTTGGTTAAGAAATAAATGACCCTTTGAAGATTATAGAGAAATCACAAACTTTCTGAAGCCATCTACAAGGTCCAGGCATAAATCTGGTTGGACATTTCACTCCCTCCTCCTGACAGAAAACCGAATCCTCATTAGCTGGATTTCTTGGAGTTCGAATATTTTCAACAGGGTTTAGGTGTCGGGTTTTTCAAAAGACATTCCAAAAGTTCAGCATGAACCTGCTTTTTCTGTTCTTTTTATCTGCGTTTGGGATTTTCTCCTGTTGGAAAACCCAGTTATGCCCAAGATTCAATTGTCCACCCTCAGATGAAAGCCTCAGCTCTGACGGGGACGCCTTTAAGCTGCCTGCATGGAAACATCATGTACATTAGGAAAGGTCGAGGTGAGGGTTTCAAACCTGAGAACACTGTGATAACTCAAGCACGGCGGTGACAGCATCATGCTGTCATTTGTTTGAGCGCCCAGAGTGGGTGGAATAATGAAAAGGGGTTTGTAGACATTTCCCGCAGTAAAATTCAAGCACTTTTCAAGCATATTCAAAGTAAGTTTTCGAACTTTTCCAGCCCCACACTTTGGAGATAAAGACAACACAAATGAACTAAAAAAGACAGTTTCAAGTCACCATTATATGTCATCTTTTATTACTGTTATGAATAATGTCTTGTGGTGGTTTTCTACATTCTACAGCAGGGACAAAGTAAGCTAAAAGCTACCAAAATGTTATGTTTTGAAATGTCTCTCTTACACACACCCTATACACCTAACTGGTCTGACAACAGCTCAATAATTTAACAAAAAATAATCCCCCGATTTCAATAACTTTGTTTAACATATAAAATGTAAGCGAACCTTTATTTCAATTATATATATCAATAAGTCATTGAGCCACTAGGAATAATAAATATTCATTACACTGAAACAATCCAAACAAACTGTGTTAGGGTAAACTGCCTTCCTTCATATATTTGTTTAAGCATTTAATTTGAGCAGGAAGTTACAAAAACAAATCTGTAAAATATGTTCTCACTAAGTTTTCTAGTATTTAGCAAAAATAAATAAATTTGGTGATTTTAACTAATCTAAAACAAGAAAAGTTTGGTCTGATTTAACTTCGGAAAGTTAGAAAAAAATGTGCATGCGTCTTTTTATTCGGTGTATGAAAATATCTGGTCTCAACTGTAAATAACGTTTTCCAAATTTAGGCTTTAAATCAAACGTTAGATTGCACTTTATTCCAAAACTGTGCAGTTTGAATTTCAAGGACTTTACACAGAAATCAAGCACCTTCCAAACCTTGAAAACACCTTATTGAAATTCAAGCATTTTCAAGGATTTCAAGCATCTGTACGAACCCTCAGTGAAGACAAACTACTTCCAAATCCTCCAACTTCATCTTCAACTCAACAGCTCGATGGTTGAAACTTGGTGCTCAAACAGGAGAATGACCCCAAACACAAAGCTAAACTGGTTTTGGAATGAGTTAACTGGACTGGCCCAGAACACAACCTGGTCTGTGGAAGCCAGAATTACACCAACATCTCATTCATGGCTTTAAAAACAGGCTTTTTTCTTCTACTTGGAAAAGGAACAATTAAGTAATTATCACTGGTGGTGTACACATATAATGGAGGCTGTACAGATTAGATTAAATAAGCCACAATAAACTTAAACTTGTGTATCCAATCAGTGCTTTTAAAAATCAGCTAGAATCTTTTCATCCTGGGGCAAAAACAGATCAGATGCGCCTTTAAAGCAATCACTAGCTAGTTTTATCTCCTGGCAGAAGAACGCAGCTTCGGTTTCTCACCTATTTCCAGGTGGACGTCGGGGTAGAGCTCCTTCAACTTGTCGGCGACGCTGTCAGTCTGGATGCGAGCCAGCTACAAGAGAGGACAGCGGCAGGCATTTTTAATTATTACCAAATTTAGTTCATTATTTCTTGTGTAAACGTTTTCTTTTGTTGATGATGGATTTTTTTTTTTTTTTTTTTTAGTTCTTTTAATAGAACTATGTGTACTGTGTTCTGTCCTGTGAATTTTCGACTGAGTTTTTTTGGTGCTTACTTGTCTTAGAACACAGGCAGGATGAAATCTACCTATTGTGCTAATTCCAGCATATTTCCACTGCCACAAATTGTGGTAATGTTGATTAATATGCACTGTCCTAATCAAGTAAATAAATTAGGGCTGCAACGATTAATTTGGATAAATCGATTATTGAAATAATTGTCAGCTAATTTAGTAATCAATTAATCGTTAAATGGAGTATACAGACTCTAAAAAAGGCCATTTGCTGAAGAAACAACACACCAAGAGCAGTAATTAAGCCAAAACTGTACAAGATATATATATATATATATATATATATATATATATATATATATATATATATATATATATATATATACACACACATTTTGCATTTAAGATAATGTTCAACCCAAAACTTCTCAAGTGTCAGTTTTAGCTTCACCTGGTTCAAATTCACAAAAGGAAAGCTATATTATTGCATTTTAGGCACTAAAAGTTAATTTTCCAACTTAAAAAAGGAATTTAATTATTTGTTTATTTGCCTCTTTTAATGTACTTCTAATATTGTGTAAAAAAAAAAAAAAAAGGCCCAAGAGGTTAAATTAAAAATCTGCAGAATTTTCCAATTTTTTTTATCCGATTAATCGTCAGAATATTACTAAAATAATCATTAGTCGCAGCCCTAAAATAAAATAAATGAAATAAAAATCAAGACAGCCACGGTGTTATCTCTGCTGCAGACATCCTGCTCAGCTGCATCTGCAGCTGCATGGCAGCATCTGATAATTCGCAGTTAACTGTCGTTCTGGATCTCTGAAGGACCTCGCTTCACGCTCAGTTGGGGATACATGAAAATGCAAACACAGAGGGGAAAATGTAACCAAGGAGTAGGAAAAACTGTTGGCCCCCACCTGGCTCTTGCGGGTTCCGATCCTGATCACCCGGCTGACTTTGCCGTTCCCGTCCTAATAGGGTAGAAACAAAACAGTTCAAACAATTTCAGTCAAAAAAAAATTTTGTTTAAATCGCTCACTGTGTACTACCACCGTCCTACACAGCTCCAAGCACTGGCTGGAGCCTGACTGAGCTGAAGCCTTGTCTCTGCTGGCCCTCACCCTGATGTACTTGTAAGGTCCTTCCTCCATCACTCTGGTTCTTCGCTCCGAGCCGCTGCACTGTAGGGCTTATTGTGTCTGGGACTGCCTGCTGTGTCTTGGTAAAAAGCTCTGCGCTGACTGAGGTCATATAGTCTCAAGAAACAGTGGTCTGACTCACTGATCCTCCCCCTCTACCACCCTTCCCCTTCTGGACACCCACACCTACAGAGCTCTGCTTCTAACAGATAAGTGTGCCGTTAGAAAAGGCAGGGATGGGCAGCTAAGTTTGGGGGGGGGGGTTGCTGGAGGTAGGGTGTGGTCATAGTGAGGGCTACATGTGGAAGGTCTGGGTCACTGTTTTTATGAATGGACGTCAGCCTTTCATTAGTCACTGTTGACAGTACAGTGACATGAATTAAGAGTCAATAGAAAGAGACAACACTTATTACTCAGAGTGGAAAAACACGCAAGGCAAAAATAAATTCTTAGAAGAACCAAAATAAACCAGATCCTGAAAACTTTATGTTTGTCACTGGAATTTCTGAGGGGTTTGAACTGGGGAGTCAAGCTGGTTGAAATGAAAAAAATGATCTAACATTCGTCATCAAAAACCAGCGAACAGCTGAAAGAGACACTAATACTAAAGATGTTTCGGAGTAAATGTACACATAATTAGACTCTTTATCAAATGAATAAATATAAATAATAGCAATCCTTCAAAGTATTACTAGATTAATTTCCTGTTTTTTATGGTAGCCCACCAGGGTCAACAAAAGGCAAAATCCACAATGCAACAGAAAAAGTTACAACAGAAGTTATTCTAGCAAGTTTATCATAACTTCCGTTTTAGCATAACTTCAGTTTTAGCATAACTTCAGTTTTAGTTTTAGCATAACTTCAGTTTTAGCATAACTTCAGTTTTAGCATAACTTCAGTTTTAGTTTTAGCATAACTTCAGTTTTAGCATAACGTCAGTACAAGCATAAAT